>CM039479.1:9940370-9952412 GCA_022433065.1 Begonia loranthoides | reverse complement strand
ATATATATATATATATATATATATATATATATATATATATATATATATATATCTTGTTATTATTTCCTTTAAATTTCCAAGCACTTCTATACCATTATTGTCTCCTATTTTACTATTGTTTCCTTGATGAATGAATTGAATGATTTATAATTGTAATGTTAGCAATTGCATTGACATGCATCATATTAATAGAAACAAGTAGGAAGTGCCACCTCTAGGGTGGTACTCATATGCATTTGAGTGAGGAAAAAGAATTAAAATGTTATGGGGAGTTGGGGAATGGAAGGGTAGTTCGGATCTAGCTAGGTAGACAGAAATATTATACCCTCTCACAGGTTACGATACCCTCTCACGGGTTACGAGAAGAAAAGAACTATACCTTTCCCTTGTCGGAACTACGAGACTATCTACCCTAGGTGGTTAGAAGCCAACCAAGACTATCCTCTCCCTAAAGATTCCACCAATCTCCCGCTTGATGTACGAGTTATATAAAAATGTAAAGAAAAGAACTGTTGGGGCGGACCCATTCCGACATAATGCGTTAGAGGTATACATACTGCGTATCTCATTTCTTACTAGGCCTTGGACTCACAGTTTGCTAATGGTGTAGGTGCACACAAGAGAACAAATAAAGAAGTAGTTGATGAAGGATTTGCACGCGCGGGACTTGTGGGTAGCCAGGCTAATGAGAGTAAAAGGTAAACGTTTTGTAATTAATCCATATTAAATTGTTTAGTATTCCTTAACTAAATTAATTATGCTTCCACTATGTTTTTATAAAAGATTTTATAACTATAGTTTTCCACTGCTTATAATGATTTTCATAAAGAGTCTAACAAAATGATTTTTTAATAGTTCGACTTTTTAGAAAAGAACTCTGATTTTAATTTAAAAAGGTTTTCCACTGTTTATAAAGAAAAGTTTTAAATTTTATACATTTTTCAAAGTAAAGAAAAATCAGGTCGTTGCATTATTAATGATTAAATGTTATTTATTGTGAAGGTATTGTAAAGGTTAAATTGGAGTGCTAAATGCTTTAAGGATGTGAGGTAAGTCGATATTGTATGTGTTTTGATATTTGGGGCCTACATCGCAAGAATTAGGATTTGAATACTGACTGTGTTTATGAGATTTAGGTTCTTTACGTTTTTTAAGTTAAGGATATTGATAATGATCATGTTTCAAGAATTGTATTGATACTTGTTGTGTGTTTATTACAATTAAATTCTTTTAATGATATGTTTATTAGATTTAGGTTCTTTACGTTAAGAGATTGATATGGTTCATGCTTTGAGGATTATAGGATATGATAGGAACATGCTTTGAGGATATTGTAACACCCCAACTTTTTATATCGGGGTATTACCAAGGACGTGTTCTAAGCATTAAGTCTAGGAGTATTTTCATTACGTTTTTCCCGTATACGCGATGTGATTAAAGGATGAGGTAATTGGGGCGTTTCATCGTGTATTTATACGTGTCGTTTTATGACGTATATTTATGGCAAAGAAATTAAGTGAGAAAACGTGAGGAAAAGTTGTCCAAGGTGTTTTTGGATGCCTGCGGACGAGATGTATCATCTGCAAATACATTGCACACACACTAAATGACTTGGGACGACTTGGGGACGAGACTTCACTCCTGACTTCACTGTGAAATGGAGTTGCGGACGAGGTCCCAGACAAAGCGGACTCGAGTTGCTTCGTCCGCATCGAATCTATCCAAATCCTGGATAGTTTCAGACGCTATACGGACGACTACGGACGAAGAGAGACCTCGTCTGATTTGCCTCTATCTGATTTTGGGACACTTTTGGATGCCACGTGCGGATGCCACTTCGCGTCCGAACCTCGCCTGCGAACGGTACGGATAGGATGGGAACGCCTTTTCCCGTCTGAAGCCATGTTTTTGCCTGTGAGATTTCAGCCTTGCGGATGATACCAATGCGTCCGCACTCGTCCGAAATAACCCAGTTCTGCGTAATTTTAGGGTTAATAATTAGAAATCCTTTGTCGTTTAGCAATTTATTACACCCGTGGGAGACAAGAAATCAACCCCTCCCCCTCCCTGGACGATAAAGTTACCTCCCTATGCCCGTAGCCGACCTCCCCCCTACTTGGAGCCTCCCTCTCCATGCTACTCATCATTTCCCCTCCTCCCTACCCTCCAGCTACGTTGTCCCCTCTCCAGGTGAAGCCATATCTCTCCCTCCCCTGCCATTCAGTCTTCATTCTCTGTGTGAGCTCTCCTCCCTGCGAGAGTTCTCTCTTTCCAGTGAGTGAGTGAGAGCTATTGGGAGTTGGCCATTTTGTGTGCTAAGTGTGTGAGTGAAGGGTGGAGCTGTTCCCTGCTGTCCGTGTGTGTGAGCTGCTGCTTGCTATGGAGTGGCAGCTGTCCCTGCTTGTGTCTTCATTTAGTGGTAAGGAAACTTGGGTGTGTCTTGGCCTGTGGAGGCCCTACACCACAAGTAGGTGTGCGTGAGTGGTGTTGTGTTCTTGAATGATTTTCTGCTATCATTCCCTTTACTGATGCTCTGTGATATCTTCCTCTGTGATTAAATGTTTTACTTTATTGATTTCTCTGCAAATATTTCCTTGATTATAGCTTTTGTACTATGTAGATATGCTTTAGTTGATAAGTTTTGTTGTGAAGTATTGAATGGTTGAATGTTAAAGAGAAAAATGCACAATGATGTGATAAGTGCGAATGAATTGTTAATTTCATTAATGATGATTTTGTTCTGTTATTCCATTTTCTTATCTGCTGTAGTAATTGCTTGCTGTAGTGATAAATAATAATCTAACCTAAGCCTGTTAGCGAGAGGATAACTAGAAATAATTACGCTCCTAATTCTAGCATGTTTAACTTACTATAATAATAATTGTAATTCAAGCACGTTTAACTATCTTGAGCATACTCATTGAACTAAACTAGCATGTTAATTAATTAGCTTAACTAATTAATAGTTGTCCACTTCGTTAAGTATGTTAATTAATTAGGATCACAATAAACATTAACTAGTAGAGAATGTAATCTATCATGGACAGCATGTTTAATTTACTTAACTAGTTGTTTAATTAATAACAAATCATGGAGCATGTTTGGTAACTAACTAGTTGAGCCTGCAAACCAATTAACTAGTTGAGCATGTAAATCAATTAGCTGGTTGAGCATGTTTAGCAG
Organism: Begonia loranthoides; assembly: GCA_022433065.1. NCBI lineage: Eukaryota > Viridiplantae > Streptophyta > Magnoliopsida > Cucurbitales > Begoniaceae > Begonia > Begonia loranthoides. The sequence goes on along the minus strand of CM039479.1, from coordinate 9,949,229 downwards.
TTTAGCATGTTAATTGATTAGCACTAAGCAGCATGTTAATTAACTAGCGTAATTAACAAAAGCAATTAATCGAGCATGTTAAATTACTATTAACTAAAGAAATTAATTAGGCTTAAACTTAAGCATGCTAAGTAACCTAATTAATTAACTAGTCGTTAAATAACTAATTAGAGTATGTTAACTAGTTGTTTAATGGATAACTAATCCTTGGACATGTTAATTAAATAACCAATGAACATGTTAATTAACTAGGTTAATTAATAAGATACTAAATGGGATACTTATTGAGCATGTCAATTAATTAGGTGTGCCATGTAATTAGCATGTAAATTAAGTAGGATAACCAACTAGAATAATAATTATAATTCTACTTAAGCATGTTAATTTGAGCATTTAAATTGGCTATGAAATTAACTAGGATAGCCGTCAATTGTATGTTCGATTTCCATTTTGTTTATTATTGTGTTCTATAAGATCATGCATGCCTTCATTGTTTCAATTCATTGCATCTTGTGAGGTAGGTGTTCAATTTCCGTAATTCCTTCATGATTTGCATTCCTTAATGTTCGTTGTTTAGTTTCCTTATGTGTTTCGTTGTTTCCAGTTCAATATCATAATTGTTCTCCGTTATGCTCTTTCAATTTTTCCTATTCAATTACTTTCTCTTATGTGCAATTTCATTTATAGTTACTTTCATTTTAATGTGCACTTCAATTATTATGAATGTTATGTTATAAACATCATGCATCATGTTTGGTTGAGAATGTATGACCATACATCATACTAATAGAAGTCAATAGGAAGGGCCGCCTTGGGGGTGGTACACACATGCATGAGTGAGGATAAATGATAAAAATAGGTAAAAACATTGAGATAATAAAGGTTTCTGTGGTACCGGTAGCTTAGCCCAGCACAGAAAATGGGAAACATTAAGATAATAAAGGTTTCTATAGTACCGGTAGCTTAGCTCGGCACAAGAACTGGAAACGAAAATGCTAAAAAGAGGAGTTGGTGGGAGGATGGGTAGTGGGTCTAGTTTGCAACTAACCAAAGCCTCTCCCTTGTCAGGTATGGGAGTTCTAGTTGCAAGAAAAAGGCTAGATCCGATCACTATTCCATTTCAAAGGAAATCCTCCAATCTCCAGCTTGAAGTACGAGTAGCAAAACGAATGGATTAAAGTAAAGTAATAAACGGGTAAATGGCTTAATGAAAGGATTGGTTTGGGTGGCCCCCATTCCAAAATGGATTACAGAGTGGCATTCATGTTGCATTAAACTATTTTTCCTTACTAAGCCTTTGGGCTTACAGTTGCTTGTGGTGTAGATGTAGGTACGTGTATGTGAAGTCAATGCACAGGCTTAGGAGTCAATGCTAAAACGAAGAACAGATAATAAAGTAAGGATGAAGAATTTGCATGTGAAGGAGCTTGTGGTTGGCTAGGCAGAGTGAGTAAAAGAGAAAATAGTATGTAATTAAAGTATATTTAATTGTTTAGTGTCAGTAAAGCAAAACAAAAGATTTTATAAATTATTTACGCTTCCGCAATGTTTTAAATAAATGATTTCATAACGCTTTCGCATTTCATTAATTGATTTTCATAACAAGTTTAAAGAATGGTTAGTAGTGGTCCGGTTTAGCATCGCACTCTGATAATTGTTTTAAAAGAGATTTCAAAGGTCTTAGCAAAATTTTAAATTTTCACGTGTTTTAAAGGATTTACGAAAAACCGGGTCATTACAGATATAAACTATATGCATTCATGTGCACTCACGCATTATGGTTTTCAAAAAACGATACGAAAATGATTTATCATGCATAAAGTTTTAATTAAAGAAATGATAAAGGAAATTAAGAGATTAAAGGATATGAAGAGGCTTTGGCACGTAACTCATGAAAGAGGCCTGGTGGATGTGGTCCTCATGATTAGAGGCGTTGGGTGGATTAGTCCCCCAATGATTCAGCTACGTCCCAATGATGAACAGTTAAGGCTCTGGGATTAAGCTCAAACTCATGAAAGAGGCTTGGTGGACATGGTCCCCATGTATAGAGGCGTTGGGTGGATTGGTCCCTCAATGATTGATGTTTGAGTTGAATACCATAGAGAAATAATAGTAAAAAGGAAAAAGGAACTAAACAAGAAAATGTTGTATAAAAAGAGCATGGCATGTCGCATACTGCATATTTTATATCACTTATTGAGCTTTACGCTCATAGTTTAAGTATTGATGATGTAGGTATGCTTGGAAACAGAAAAAGGAGCAGTTGATGAAGGATTTATATGCTCAGACTTGGTGGCTGGCTAGGCTAAAGAGTTAAGAGAAAATGAAAAGGTTTTGTAAAGTTATTGTAAGCTAAATGTACAAAGTGATCATTGTTTTAAGCAAAGCTTTATAAAGGTTTATTATTTTATCCTTAAATGTTTTATTATAAATTCTTCTGTTGTGTTTTATAAAATGTTTTTAAGAAAATGATTTCTATTAATTGTCTTTAAATAGTTTTATGAATGAAAAATCTTCCGCTACATAACTCTTTAAATGGATTTAAAGAAAAGAAAAGTTTTAAATTTAAGTGGTTTTCTAAAATTACACATTTTTAAAGGTAAGGAAAACCCGCTCACTATAGTTCGATTGATGTCGAGCCTTTTATCAAGAGATGTTATGCATTGATGTGCATAGTAGTTAATGATTCTCCGATTGATGTTGGGACACAGAAAAGGAAAGAAATGAAACTAATACGGAAACCATTTTACGTAAAGTGCATTACATGGTTCATATTGCATATTATTTCTTACTAAGCATTAGGCTTATAGATTATAACTTGTGATGTAGGTAAGCATGGTAACAAGGATAGGAGCAATGGAGGATTTACGTATTGCAGATCTTGTGGTTGGCTAGACTAAACAGGGAAAAGGAAAAAGAAAATGTAAATGGTTTTCAATTTATGACATGTTCTGTAAAGTTTATTGATTTAATGAGACAAATTTTATGTTGGTATTTCATTAAGCTATTTCCAAATAATTTATTTACAAAAAGTCTTTCGCTACACTATGTTTTGAAAAGAAAGAGTGTTTCAAATCTCAATGTTTTAAGTAAAGGAAAAATGGGTCATTGGACTTCGTGACGTCCATTTTGGGCTTAGGGGTGTCCACTGTTGGTTGAGAGACGTTCGTTGTTAGCAAATGAATGTCTCTCAATACTAAGATGAACGTTCATCAACCCAATATAGATGTCTCTCTCACTCTGTCTTCTTTTAGGTTGTGTTAACATTGAACTTATGTAACGTTCTATTTCTTCACTCAAATAACGTAATTTTCAAGTCAATTCACTATGCATGACTTACGAATTCAATTAACAATTCAAATGGCTTACATGTTCAATTCATGTGTTTATAGACATAATAACATCTATTATAGATTTTTCCAATATAATACATTCATCCATTGCATTCCCAATACAATATATCCATATAGAACTATCCAAAACTTAATTTACAAACACATATCAACTAGAATATGCTTTTAGAGCACGGTATTACTTTGAGGGAAAACTATTAGAAAGTGGATCAAGGAAGTGAGATTTTATTGTTGAAGTATCTATTAGAGCCTATTGTAAACCCTAAACACTTGCAACAACAACCTCAACCCATCTCCAAGCATTTCAAGCTTTGCCAAAACAACAAACATCTGGTTGTTTTCCATGTTTTTGGGGAAGCTCGAGATGCTTGGAGAAGGGTTGGGGTTGTAGCTACAAGTATTTATGAGTCACAATAGGCTCCAACAGATTCTTCAATAATAAAACCTCACTTCCTTGATCCACTTTTTGATACTTTTCCTTCAATGTAATAACATGCTCTAAAAGTATATTCCAGTTGAGATGGCATACTCTCATGACCAATCATCATCTTCTACAATTGTAGAGATCGAATGCACCTCAATAACAACTTCTTCATCTCCATGGATTGCCAAAATAGGCTTCATATCCATATTTGATATTGCATTTCGCTCATGGATGTGTTCAGGGATTTAGGGTTGCCACTTGCACTTGCAAAGGGCATCCTTACAGCTTATATAGATGGAGTTGAACTATTGAAGTTCACTCAATGTTGTTTAGTATTGAAGGACATCCATGGCATTAAGGGACATCCCTTAGCATTCACAAACGTCCCACAATGCTTAACAACTTCATCTTTTAGTATTGAGGGATACCCATTTTAAGTTGAGGGACATCCATTGTGGGCTGAGGGATGTTCAATGTGGGCTGAGAGACGTCCGTTGTTGGTTGATGGACATCCATCGTGAATTGAGGGATGTCCGTCAACCCAAATTAGATGTTTCTTTCATCAAACAAGTTCATTTACATCAATTCATCAGCAAACAAGTTCATTTACATTCATCCATCAGCAAACAAGCTCCTTTACATCCATCCATTGCATTTATTCCATCCATTGAATATGTTAGTTGCATAATAGAAGATCGTATCAACAAGATATTGCACAATCATTTGTCTTAAGATCAGTTATATAAAGACAAAACCTAAGTTGGCTGACTAGAAGTCGGGTGTATGATTCCTATAACTTTATATTGAAGGATCGATATATGCCTACAGAGGGGGGAGGTGAATATAGCGTACTAGTTATTTTCGTGCGATAATTAATCTCTAAATCCCTAAGTGATTTATCAGATATAATTAAACAAGTAATCACAATAAATGCGTTAATTAAAGAGTAAGGCATAGAGAGAGTGCACACAATATTTGTTTACGCGGTTCGACAAACTCGCCTATATCTACACTCCAAGTTCCACTTGGAGATACACTAAGCAATTGGCTTACGGGTACCAATAAAACCGTTTATAAATTGAGTATTAAACGGGGCGTCACCCTTGACTAATTATAAGGTCATCAACCTTTGACTCTTACGAGGCGTCACCTTTAATTTGACTATTGTGGGGCGTCACCCAATGATTGAACTTACGGGCGTTCAATCAAGTCTATGAGTGTTTTGGGTTTTTCACCCTCGTGTGATGAATTCTTAGGGAATCACCCTTTACAATTTAACACAATAATAATGAATTAGAAATTAAAGTGCAATCTAACTAATCTGAATTCTCCCGAATATAACTCGCAAGTTTATGTGTTGGGGAGAATTGGATTTACAATATTAATAGCTTGCAGTGCTTGAATCGTGTATAAAAATGGGCAGAGCTACGCCACGATTCTCAATTCGTTGTGGAGAGCTTGGAGTGATTCATTATTTGTAGGCAATGAGTTTTCGAACGACCTAAATCTGTTTTCGGACGTCCACATGTAGCCGTTGGAAAATAGCCATTGAAATTGATCCATTGGAAATCTGTTCGTTGGCAAAATCTGGACTTTTCGAACGTTATCCTCATCCGCTTAGTCATCCGCTATCGTCCGAAAAGTCACCCATAAAAAACAGATTCAAAACAGGGTCGTCCTCGTGCGTTCGCATGCGTCCTAAAACTCCAGACTGAGTTTTCGGATGTATTCCTGCGTCCTCACTATCATCCTCTATCGTCCGAAATCTCTGGACTGCATTGTGACAGAATTGACGCTGAACTTTTGGTGACATATTTGACCTGAACTTTTGGTGATGAATTTGACCCTGAACTTTTAGTTAGGTTAGACAGATTTCAAACGACTCTCTGCTCGTCCGTGCTCATCCGCAAGTGTCCAAAAAGTCTGGAAACTAGTTTTGGGAAGCCTCTCCTTGTCCGTGATCCATATATGCTTCACACTAAATTTAACTTTGAACTATACTGAGTCCTTGAATGATATGCTACACTATATGAACTCAAGAAATCATATTAGCACATTAATAATACTCATTTTGAGGGTATTTCCAATGAACACATATATAAATATTATTATAAAAATGATAAGAATAGTATCTGGAAAATACAAAATATTACACAATATACAACTTATTAATTTATTAAATTAATTAACATTTTAGTCATCATCAAAATACAACTTAGCCTAACAAAAAGGCTAACAATCTACCCCTTTTTTATGATGACAAAATCCAATAAGTTGTCTACCCTAAAACTAAACATTTGCATATAAATATTGCATATTTGATTTCTCCAATTAAGTTATGCAATTTATCAAGCAATAAAATCCATGCAACATGCTATTCAACTCCCCTTAAAATATACTACAACTTATACATTATTTTCCCCATTTTTGTCATAATAAAAAAGATTGCTAGGGGAGAGGAGTCCAAAAGCAACAAAAGATTTTATCAAAATAAACTCATCAAAATATTCGTCTAAGAAATTCTCCCCCTATGAAAATTATTGACATGAGTAAATTGAGGGAATAAGCATTAGAATCCAAAGACAATCTCAACAATTAATTTTACTTAAAAAAAATTTCTCCCCCTTAATCAAATAGTCAATCTACAAATCAAACAATGGAGGAAAATAAGCATTAACATTCAATAAAAAGTTCATGTGGCTCAAAGAATATACCAATTGTAAATAACCACAATAACAAGGATTTCTAACAAAACTTTTTTCCCTCTTTTTCATTCGGCATACAACATTTATTGGACGGAATAAAGCTAGCAAGTACATTCAAGTTATGGTTATAAGTAGAGATACCAAATGAAGCAACCACAGTCACACTTCAATTCTAACAAAATTATTCTCCCTCTTTGTCACTAAGCATACAAACACATTTGAGGGAATTATGCATTGAAGCCCAAATCATAGAAACCAAAAAAAATGGGGTTCAAGAATTAGAAAACAAATGTAGGAAATAGAATCCACTTAAATTCAAGAATTGTAAGCACATGTTCAAATTCTAACAAGTGATACCAACACATTTGAGGGAATTATGCATTGAAGCCCAAATCATAGAAACAAAAAAAAAAAAAAAAGGGGTTCAAGAATTAGAAAACAAATGTAGGAAATAGAATCCACTTAAATTCAAGGATTGTAAGCACATGTTCAAATTCTAACAAGTGATACCATTTGAAGAATTAAGAAATTAACAAAGGATACCAACTGATAGTTCACAATTTAAAGCAAAACAAAATTTTCAAAGATTTATATCAATTGTAAATCCAAAGTTAAAATCAAGACAATGTTAATAAAATGATACCAATTGTAAGTTCAAAAATGAAATTTTGAAGAGAGATATCAATGTTTAAAATCAAAATCAATTTAATTATCTCTCCCCCTATGTTAATCACAAAAATAATCAATTGTGGATATATTTCAATTTAAAATATTTGCTCTCCCCCTTAGAGCAACAATAAAACAAATTTAAACATTTCTCTCCTCCTATATAATTATCACAAAGTAACTAGGAGAGATTTTAAAAAGCAAGAAACAGAACCCTCTAAGTTTAATAAAAAAAATATACCAATTGAAAAATAATTCATTGATGAATTCAACTTTTGAAAAGAAATACAATCTCCCCCTATCATTATGCACAAAATCAAATAGTTGGGGAATCAAAATATGATACCAAATTAAAAAATTCTTAAAAGATTATACAAATTTTAGATAAAAATGATTTCATTTATACCAAAACAAAATAGTTTGAAAATGATACCAATTGAAAAAAAAAAAAAAAAGTCCAATGATACCAAATTTTTGAAATGATACATATTTGTTAAAATTCAAACTAAAAGCAATTATGGATACCAATTTAAATATTCCAAAACAAAAGTCGTTATTGGTACCAATTGATGAAATGAAATCCACTTATAAAAATACTAATTGATATAATCTATCTTTCAAAGATATTCAAGTTAAAATTCATTCCTCTCCTCCTAAATCATTGCACATAATCAACACATTAGGGATGAAAATTCAAGATAGATACCAATTGTAGAAGTTTAAAACAAAACAATTATTGATATCAATTGAGTGATTTCAAATCAATGGTGAATATTGATATCAATTTGAAAAACAACTACAAAACTTTTTCTCCTTTATAAATCTCGAAACCAAAAACATTTGGGGAAACAAAGTTATCAAATAAAACAATAAGAAATTCTTCCTCTAAACACTCAGAATGAAATCAATAGGGAATATCAAAGTTTAAAGCAAAAGCATTTATTGATATCAATTGGAAAGCAAATACATTCATTTAAGGATTTTAAACCAAAGAAATGATTATAAGAACCAAATTGAGAAAAAAAATTTTCTTTTGATGATAAACTAATTTTGAGTTGTAGTGGAAGCGCAATCATCAATGTCAAACAAATTGTATTATTAGTTTTCTTCCCCTTTTAAATTACAAAGAAAAGAGAACATTTGCGGAAATACAAGTTGAATCAAACAATTTTAATTTCTCCCCCAAAGTCAATTAACAAATTTCAATCTATGGGGAAATCCATAATTAAAAACAAATCAATTTTATGGAGAAATATCAAAGTTTTAGCCCATAAGCGGAAACAAAATCAACAAACTTAGAAACAATACAAACAATTATCTCTTAATAACTAACTCTCTCATTTTATCAAATAACTAGTTTCAATTCAAAGGAAAATTTTAAAGTTTCAAAGCAAAAAACAATTGTCAAATCAATTTAAATTTCTCCTGCTTTGCATTAATCAAATTAGATTCAAGGAAGAATTATTAAAGTTTAAGCCTAGCGGAAGCAAGTTTATCAAAACTAAAAATAAAAATCAACATTTAAGAGCAAGTCAATAAACTCTATACAAATTTATCTTCTCCTTTTTTTCAAGAGACAAAAACAATCTAAAGGAGAATTCTACAACAAATTTTCGAAAAGGCAAAATAATTTAGTCCATAGCAATAATCTCTCCCTTTATCATAAAAAACAAAATCAAATCAAGGGAGTGTTCTAAATTTTCAAGAATAG
>CM039479.1:9858921-9920370 GCA_022433065.1 Begonia loranthoides | reverse complement strand
TCACCTTAAATCAAATATGCGGAATATGATTTTTCAATCTTTAGAACTTGATCTGAATCACAAAGCAAACACAGCAGACACAATAATAGTCGAGTAACAACGAATCAAATCAACACAGCAATTTTAGCGTGGAAAACCCCAAAACGGGTAAAAACCACGGGACTCGTAGGCCGCTTAATCACACCTTCCACTATAACAATAATAATGGGTACACCAAAGTTCTCTCTAGTTCAAAAAACTAGAGGCATACAATAATCATCAAGATTTAACAATCTAATCTTGGTAGATAACAAAAACCGTAAGAGAGGATAAACTTAGGGTTACCGAAAGTGCAGTCCTGTTTTTACCCTAACCCGCTGCCTTAGAGAGCTCAGACGACGATCTTCACCGTTCAGAATGTTACCCAGAACGTCATGAACATGCTGTCCAATTTTCAAGTCGATCCAACGGTTGAAACGCAGGCAAATGGAAACTTTCCGAACCTGCAGGGGCAAAAATCGAATCTGTCCTCTCCCGCTACGTTTTCCCTTGTTTCTGCTGCTTTCTCTCTCTTCTCTGCTGTTTTTCTTCTTCTCTCTACCGCTGTGTCTTTTCTTCTCTCCTTATTAAAGCATTTCTTTTTCATTTAATAAGGGATGTGGGCCCCTTGTCTTGCCCACTAGCAGAACACAACATTCGCCAATCCTGAGCGTTCGCCGTTCGGGAGTGTTCGCCATTCGGGGAGCATTCGGGTTTGGGATCGAGACTCCGGAGGGGGAGAGTTACTTCAGTCTGCAGAGTGCAGAACACACGAAGGCGAAGCCCTAATTAACCTCTTGATTCGGTACCGGTTCTTCAGTTTTGAGAAGCTAGAACCAAAAACAAGAACGACAATTTCGGTTATGCATAAACAGAACCGAAATTTGGTTCTTCTATTAGCAAAATCGAACCGAACCGTACCGAAACCGGTTCGTTCCGATTCAGTTCTTCGGTTCTGGTTCAGTTGCACACCCGTATTGCTAATGACAGTATTGACTATTTTTAGGAAATCTTCGTCCCGTTAACATATGTTTGTTACCGCAATCCTTCTTCTTTGTTGATAATGTCACCTCCTTTATTGTTGAGCTACATTCATTTCTCTTGCGCCATAAAAATATGAATTTTTTTTTATAAAAATTCATCTTCATTTGCTATAAAGGATGAGTTGTTTAAAAATTTTGAGAAAAATAAAATAAAAGACAATGCATTAAACATTGAAATATAAGTGTGATGGATAATAACAATTACCTACGAATAGAAAATATAGATTAAGAAAACTTATATTTATCAAAAATGTAAATTGAGGAAACTACTAAATATTGGAATGATTAGAAACATAATCTTCATTTATTTTCATTATTGTCGATAGTTGATTCTTTTATCTTGTTAAATACCATTCCTGTATAATAATACAATAAAAAATATGTTTTATTTAAATGCCACAAAGTAAGGTACAAAATTAAAGTGTAATTATAGTTAAAATTTGACATTATTTTTATAATAAATATAAGTAAGCAACGATAAATATAAAAGCGCGGAAGGTATAATTATTTATTGTTTTCCTGTCAAATCTTAATTTTTAAATGAATTAATTGGTTTTTAAGAAAAATTAGTTGGAAGTTCGATCTCAATTTCTGTGTCATGTTCCAAGAATTTGGGAGGAAATAATCTGGAAATTTGTGGGCAGGCAGGGGCCGGACGGTCTTGGTTGTAGTCTTCGTCTTTAGCCGTTACAGTTCCTTAAAGTCGCCTCCTTTTCCATACCTATCCCTGATTTGTCATTAACTCAATAACTGCATATCATCAATCTCTATATATCTGCATTTGCAATCCTTCCACTTTCCATCTTTCAACGCCCTCCTTCTTTTTCTGAAGACCCAAATCTCAGAGAAGAGCATTGAGCTTCGATACGACTGAAATCATGTCCGAGATTGGAGGAGAGGCTTGGAGGAACTATCTCCTGCAACTTCAGAAGCACCCTCTCAGAACCAAGGTTTGATTTTTCCATTTTCTTCAGATTTTAATGAGGAATTTGTTTGAATATGAGAAATTTTCTTGTATCTGATGAGGTTTGGAGGAGTGTTTTTTTTTTACTTTGTTTGTGATTTGTTTCTGGGTTTAGGCAATCACAGCTGGAGTTTTGGCTGGGTGTAGTGATGTTATTGCACAGAAAATTTCAGGGATCAAAAAGCTTCAGCTCAGAAGATTGCTTCTCATAATGGTATGCTAATTTGAATTGGATTCTTCGTGACTAGTTTTTGGGTGGGGTGTTGTTACAATAATTTGTGATTTTTGGGTCGAACAATGAACAATGGAGGAGATTGTTCCATTTGTTGACACGCAAACACAACTGGGTGTGTGGTTAAAAACCAGAACTTTGGATGCTAAGACGAAAAGTCAAATTCTTTGCAGCTCTACGGGTTTGCGTATGGAGGTCCATTTGGGCATTTTCTGCACAAGCTGATGGACATCATTTTCAGGGGCAAGAAAGGGAGCAAGACCATTGCAAAGAAGGTAACTCATATCCCTCCACTCCAACCCATCATTTGAAAGATGTTACTTGAAGGAATCTGTGTATTTAAATCGAAATGAAACATAATCTACTGCTTAGGTTTTGCTGGAACAGCTTGTCTCTTCTCCTTGGAACAATTTATTTTTCATGATGTACTACGGGTTGGTTGTTGAAGGTAAGGTACTAAACTCTTCCAAATTAAGATAGTTGGCGATACGTGGCCTTCGTTTGCTTTCTGCTTTCCTGGTGACTATCTCCTCCTTTGGAAGATCTTACTGAGACGAGATTTAGTTGAATAGATGATTGAGGGTCAATCTAGAAATAGTATTTTCATATGCCATTTAGATATCTGCGGTCATGCATATATAAAACCTGTTTGTTGGTCGAACAATATTCTGCGAAATATAGTGCTTTGATGTATGATGAACACTCGCAGGGAGGCCATGGGGATTAGTCAAAAACAAGGTTCGAAAAGACTACCCTTCTGTTCAACTCACTGCTTGGAAGGTTTGAAATCGAAGCCATTACTTGCTCTTTTTTTACGCAAATCAGTTCTGACTCAAGTGCCGATGACCTGCAGTTTTGGCCTATTGTCGGTTGGGTGAATTATCAATACATTCCTCTGCAGTTCCGCGTGATATTTCATAGCTTTGTCGCCTCGTGCTGGTACGCTTAATACATTTTTTGACGTGTTTTTTTGGCGGAAGAACAAGGGGAGGTGATTGGAAATGATCTTGGGAAGATAAAAATGAAATTTACATGACAATAGTCAGCACTGCCAAGTCTGAATTTCATGGAACAAATTGATTATACTGGTGAATAATTCTGGAAATGCAGGGGGATCTTTCTCAATCTCAAGGCAACAAGTGTTCCAAGCAAGAAGGATTAGTGTGTTTGTATTTGAAGCTGGAGACACCATTTTTGTGTTGAAGCACTCACTCTGAGAAGTGATTGCCTATATCTAATTTTACTGCTATTCAAAGACCGAAACCTTCCATTTCTTCTCGTACACAGTCTAATGTAAAATTCTTCTTCTACCTTATCTTCTATGCCAAGGTTATGATTTTCTGCATTTACTTTAAGGAATAAAAATTAAGAGTGAGACTAAGGTCAACTCTTTCCAAAATAGCTCGTAAGTTGCATGGACGCATGGATATTGTGAATTCTAATACAGCATTCAAAATATTAAAAGCTTTACCAGATACATTCCAAAAACCAGTCGCTCAGAACTCCAACAATGGCGGCAATTCATCACCATTATCATTTATCATGCACACTACAGAGAGAGAACTCTCATATTAAAGACCCAATAACACGATGGCACGTCACATTTGAATCCAGCGAGCGAGTTGGGCGGGGTTGACTATGCCAGGAATGTGGGCGCCATCAGTCTTAAGAATGGTCGCCACCTCAGCATAATTTCCAGGCTCCATCTTCAAGCTTGCCTCAGCTTCCGGCTTCATCTTCTTCGACTCGGCAGAAGGTTTAGCCAGCGCCGGCGGCACAGCCTCCACCCCAGCCGGATCAAACCTTTCTCCAAACAGCGTTCCCTTTGTCAGAAACTCGAAAGCCATGTACCCGGCTAGCAGCCGATTCGACGAGACCGGCTCAGCCACTTCCGCAGCCGACGGCTTGACCGGATGCAATGAACCCTCTCTCTCCTTCCGCTTTAATATCCTACGGGGATGAAAACTCATCCTTACCTTTTATATCATGCCACGTAAGCAACTCAAGAAGGGTAAAACCGTCACAAAGCAAATAATTTGAACTTCTGGGAGGGTAAAGATGTCAAATCATACAAAACGGGTTGAAGAAGGAACGGGTTTCAACGAAGGTCGAAGGCTTTGCTCAGGGTAAAACTGTAAATTCACATCAGCATGTTGGTGGTGAGGAAGAAATAAGCGTTTTTACGGTTTTATAGAGCGGTTGGATTAAGCTTCTAGGAGACAAATGATATACCGATCGGTGACCGGATTCTGAGGAAATGACCGAGATCTTCACTCCGAAGGGCGGCGCCACATGAAATCGGCGGACGATAAAAGAGGAGGGAGAGAGCGAGGGGCTGTGGAGTGGGGGCGAGAGAAATGAGGAAGCGGCGCGGTTGTATTTATAGGATGGCGATTAGAAATGTAACTAACCCCTACTCCGGGGTGGAAATATCGAGAATACCATGATGATGTAGTGGTCAATTATTTCTTAAAATTTCAATTTAAATAAAATAGTAAATTTGCCTTGTGCGTGAGAGGGAGGGCATTAAACATTCATTAGTGTTAAAGTCATTTTTCAAATTGATGATAAAAATTCGTTACTGTTAAACATTAAACATTCTTTGTGAGAAAAGTTTAACGGCAGGCAAACAAAAGGTGAAGGTTGAAAACGAAGTATAGTATAAGGTGTTGAATGAAAATTTTGAAACTAAAAAGGTGCCAATCCTTGGAAGTATTATATGAAAATAACCCAAAAATTAATCATTTAATATTTTGTTATTTTTTTACTACCATTGAATAAGCCAGGCAAACGCGGAGCTAACCCTTTATGCAATATGATGAGTTAGACTCGTAAATCCTTATGCACGAGTATATAATAATAATGTCCTTAATAGCACTGTTTATAAATTTCATTTTATCCATTCATTTCATTCAGTCTTAGTCATGCTTGAAAGTGAGAGAGAGAGAGAGAGAGAGAGAGAGAGAGGAGGCGATTGGGAAAACTATCACAGCATATAATACATGCAACTCCAACACAAGCAAGTTCATCATAGGCCAATACCCATATGAAGAAGCTCAAACCCCCCGTCCCTTTGCTCCAACCTATCCACACAAATACTTCCCCGTGTATGTTTCACCTCATGTTCTCTCGCCGCCGCACATATCGAGTTCTATCATTGTACCGAGGTCTGTCCTGAGCCCTTTGGGGTTGTGGCTCCACCCTCCTCTGTCTCTCCGGTGACCTCTGAACAATCTCACCATTCACGAATAACTCAGCTGCAGTCAACATGTTTTGTCATATTAGTGTAGTACACACACGAATCTGAGATTACAAAACTTTTACATCGGAGAGAAATAACAGCAATAAGCAAACACTTCTACAATGCCTTGTCATGAAATCACGGGAGTATTTGTCGGAACCTTAATGACTGTAACTCCACTATCTGAGAAGTTACAGAACAGGATAAGGTAGCCCTTCAATGTGAGTCCATTAGCATTCAAAACTAGACAATACCCCTTTAAGGCTACTAGCTTTGCCAAGATGGACCGACTCTAATGATAAAATTGACAACACAGAATGTCAATAGAAGTATATCAGCAGTTAATAAGGAAGTTGATGCAAATTGGTAGGAACCTTAATTTAATGACTGCAGCCCATCAATTAAGAAGTAACAGAACAGATTAAGGAAGTCCTTCGATGTGAGTCCATTAGCATTCAAAGCCAGACATTACCAATTTAAGGCTACTAGCTTTGCCAAGATGGACTACCAATGAGAACAGTAGTAATACAAACAACCATCAAAATTTCCAATACACTTGGTGATTTTTCTTCCGCAAAGAACAATTGTCCAGAGACTTCCTTAAGAATAAAGTAACTCAAACCAAAAAATATAATACAAATGGATATTTTTATCCCTTTTAACACAAACAAAAATGCTAGAGTACGGATATCCTTCTTCTTTCAGAAAGTTCTTTTGCAGCCCAAAATATACTATAGACCACACTAAGTGCAGAACATATTTCATCTGCACTGAGTTGCTCTTACAACACCATAATATTAAATACAGACTATAGCCACTTACATCTCAACACTACCTTCACGTCCAGCAAGATGGATATCCAACGGACTCTATCACATTTCACATATATAAAATATTTCGCTTACATAGAGTTCATTACAACTCAAACAGGAATAGACCTTGTAAAATCAGAGACGTCATGAGAGTGTATACAATCATTGAAAACAGCGCAAGTCCAATTTAGGATATAACTTACCTCCATAGTCCTTATACTCAGCATCAACATATGAATCAGGAAGTACAAACAGAACTCCAGGCAACCCTATTTATATTTTAACAAAAAAAGATAAATAAATCCATCAGACTAAAGAGAAGGAACATCCACATACCAAAATGAGGCAAGAGAAACCACAGATTGAAATCACATAAACAGATACCTTCCAGCTTATTCGAGGTCTCCTCATCAATCTCACATCCAAAACCAAAATATCGCTCGCAAGAAACATTGTATATTTTCTTCTTCGCTTCCTCTTCACTGATTTACAACAAAAAAATCAGTTAAATTAAATCAAATAAATAGAATTCGTATGCAAAAGTTTTCTGAACCAACCATAGCATCTGAAAAGCAAACAGAAGCTTAATCACCTCCCGACAACTTTAGCCAGAGTTTGAATGTAGCAATCGATCATCTGCTGCTTGGTAGCACCCTCGCCACCAGGTTTATCCATAACGATGAGCCAGTGTTCGTAGTCACAACCAGGGAACAACGGAGCCATTTCCGTAGGAGGACGATCGCTAAAATTGGAACCAGAGTTGAGCGGCGAGTACGCCGAGTTCCCGGATCGATTGACGCGGCATCGCACTGGAACGAACCGGGTAGTGTGAGAGGGAGTGATAGATCGGAGGGCATGAGAGAGAGGAGCAAGAGACCGGCGGCCAAGAATAAGAGTAGGTATAGAAGGGCATTGAGTAACAGTAGCTGAAGACGAGAGAAGGCGATTGGGAAAGAAAAGAGATGAAGACGGGTGGCGGGCCAAGGTAATGACGGTCGCCATAGCTCGAGCTAGGGTTGAAGAAGCCATTGGCAGTGAAGAAACGAGTGGAATTAGGGCTTCTAAAAGGATGATTCGGGTTTTAATAGAGTTTTGAAATTTAATGGGCTTCCGCTAATTCAAGAGTTGAAATTGATTTGTTAGGCCTGACCCATTTAAAAATCCAAACTCGGTTTTAAATATTGGGCTGAGAAACCCTTTGATTTTAATTATTAATGATAATAATAATAATAATAATTACACCATTTTCATATTTTATTAGGCTTTGTTGCTGAAAATTTGTTTAAACATTTAAACAAATTATTTTTGTTGTAATTAAAAAATTAATATAAATTATTTTATGAAATTTATAACTTAAGGCAATAATTTAGCTTTTGGTTTTTATGATTGAATTATTGATAATAATCTTTGTTCACTCATTATTTTTATTGTAAATAACTTATTTGATAAATAATTTTTTTACTACAAATTAGCTGCATTTCAGTCTATCAACGTGGATTTTTATTTTTGTTGCACTCGATCATTCCAATGGTAAATAGTAAGTTTTGGTGTAGTTGATCAACGAATTAATAAGAATATTTTATTTGCATGATAATAGCATGAGTAAAAATAAGATCAAATGATATTTTCGGTTAAGCTTATTTTAAAAAATCAATTAAATAACTATTTGAAAATAAAATAATGAAAACTATGAATATCAGTATACTCTAAAAAAGGAATGTTTTTATTTTTGGGAAATTAATAAAATAAATCCTTAAGTTTGATATTAGCGACAAGTCAAAATTTCAAGAAATTTACAAATAGTTAAAATCTCATACCATGGGAAATAAATAAGGTAAACCTCACAATCACGTTTTTTGTAAAAAAAAAAAAAAAAAAAAAAGACAAGATAAATGTCGTAGTCGCGTTTTCCGCTTAAAAACCTATAAGGACGTCACATGGATGTCCAAAGCTGATCCACGAAGAGAGGTGTCCAAGGATTAACCTTCGGGCTATCGTAAGGCTGAGGGACATCCATGGTGTTGTATCGATGTCAGCCTAGTGAGTGTGTGTGTGTGTATATGTGTGAGATTGACACCAGTTTGTTAACGCGGTTTGGCAAACTTGCCTACGTTTGCGCTCCAAGGTTTCTCATTGGAGATTCCTTAATCATCTAACCTCCCCCATTAGTGATGATTGAGCTTCACGGGTGCAATCAAACTTTTACATGACTATTCACAAGGCGTTACCTTTTCCTTGACTAATCACGAGACATCATCCTTGATTGTGGTTGAGTAAAAGAATTGGAAATAACAAATACAAAATCTAAAGTCTAAGCTCCCAAATGTAAACTTTCAAGTTTGGGAATAAGAGAACTAGGCTAAACACTTAATTTGCTATGAGAAAATGAGTGATAAATTTGGCAACGGTTCAATATGATTTCTCTCTGTTGGTTCTTCCAATGGCAAGTGCTTCAATATATAGAAACTGTCCAATAGTCAACTACTCAACATGTCCGGTCGATTGCTTCTTGACCGTTGCATTATAGTCGTTGTGCATTTGGTCGACTGCTTTCTTTGCTCCAATCGACCGCTTCAGTACAACTCAGAAACTATCTCGACTCTATCCAATATTCGATCGACTACTCTTTTGCACTTGAACATATTGAAGGACCGTGTGCATGCCTATAAAGGAGGTGAATTAGACATTCTAAACTTTTTCATGCGATATTAGTTTTTTCTATCCCTAAGTAATTTATTATAAATATAAATAAATAAACAATAATAAATATAAAGAATAGGTATAGAAAGATGACACCGATATGTTCACGTGTTTCGGCAAATTTCACTGATGGACTACGGGTCCATTCCATCATTAATCAAGTTTTCAATATTAGCATGAAGAGATTCAAGGTCAAACATAGGTGGAAGTCCAAGGACAATTATGGAATATTTGATGGGCTTTCCAAAACTGTCTTCTTTCTAACCTACGACAAGTGTTTAACTTTGACATTCAAAACGATATCATTTCAATAAGAGTTTTTTACTATGGTAAAAGCCCACAAAATAGAGAATAAAAATTAAGGAAAGTCCAAGTGTCCAAACTTGGAGACCAAGAAAATATCTGCATGGAAACCATCCAAGTGGCCAAGCACCAACATGGATTACCTGCCAAATACATCTAGACTTGTAGAAGAAGAAAGGAAGATATTAATTAAATATTCTTTTAGTTAATTAACGTAGTTTCTATTAAGTAGAAGATCAGACAACTTATTCTATGAACCGATTACGGTTACTGTTGCTTAATTAGTTTACTATTATTTTATAGTGTGCAATTGGATATTTAAAGCCACCTTATGTACATGTTTAAAGAAGTTGAGTTTGATAATAGAAAAGTTTTCGCTTATTTTCGAAATTGGAGTGATTCCTCTTTCAAACTTTTGGTGTGTCACAACCAAAGTTTCTCTCGTGTATGTTATATCACGGGATTAAGGTTACTTGTAAATTGGGTAATCTTTCTTATTGACATCCGCATTCTTACACCTTGGAGGAAGAAGGTGTGAATTGATGTCCAACTTTCCAAAAGCGCTTCATCAACAAATCAACCATACGGGAGTGTTCATCTCAATTATTTTTATTTTTGGCGACATAATTTCTATCAAGTATATTTCCTAATCCATGGCTGATATTTGTATAATTCTTGAAAGGTTCTTTTCATTATTCATCTAAGTTGATGTGGTCCAAATTTCAGCTTCAAAGCTTCTAAAACGAAGGAGTTATGAATTTCTAAATTGAACTTTCCTAAAGTGAATTTTCAGAAAATTAAGGAAACCAAGAAACTGGTAAATCAGCTCGACCGATCAATCGACCGCTCTTTCTACCGATTTCTAGAGATGCCACTGTACTATTTTTTGGTCAACGTACTCAACCGCTCCATTGACCACTCTGTCGACCGCCGCTCCTGAAAACAGCCACCTTTGGTTGAACATACATCTTCAACATTTCAACACATATTTTCAAGTTATATTCTAATTGTAACGACCCGGTTTTTATTTGCTTTTAAAATTGTGTGAAATTTAAAACTTTTTCTTTTATAAAATTATAGTAAAACTTTTCTTTTATAAAATCTGTGCGTTAAAACTCTTCACTTACAACATTTATCAATTGCAGTAAAATGTACTAAAATCCTTTTATGAAACGCAGTGGAATTTAAAACCAAGCATTAAAGAATATTAAATAATTTACAAACATTTTTTCAAATAATTTCCTTTTTAAAACTCTTTAGCCCAGCCAACCACAAGATCCACCCGTGCAAATCCTTCATCAACTATCTTTGACCTGTTCACCTGTTTCTCGTACGTACCTACATCACAAGACCTAAACTAATGAGTTTATTGCCTAGTAAATGATAGACTAAAATGCAATGCAGATGATGCATGATCACACGATGCAATATAGAGGATAACCGTATCTCGTCTATTAGTCGGGGCGATGAATAAGTCAATTGCTCTCGTGGCTTAACCTATGGTTCCGACGAGGAACTACGCCAATAGGGGTGTCACCACGAGCCATACCCAGTCACTTTGTTGAAGACATTGGGGATTTCAGTACAAGAGAATTGAGAATCTTACGATTCCCGTGACTTAACCGTACCTCACCGCTCCCTAAGTGGGAGTAGGCACTTCAATAGGGGTGTTACCACGACAACCATTCCCAATCCTCCCGAACCCCCACATGCCTATTTACATATATTTTAGGATGACATACAACATGCTCATGCCTAAATACAGTCCTATATGATGATATAAAGGTCTAATAAACATATCATTAAAAGAACCTAAATCTAGTAAACACACAACATGCAATCTTAATTCTTGCGATGTAGGGTCCGAAGACCAAAGCACAATAAGTATCAACTTACTTGGCGTCCATAGCACGTTTCAGAACTTGACGTTATCCTTCTTTTTTTCATACCTTCAAAATCAATAAATAATTCATCATTAAAAATCACATATCATTAATCTTACTATCTTAATCTTTAATACCTACTACGACTCATTTCCTTAACAAATCCCACTATCTTAGCATGTACAACGGAATAACAATACCCTCTAATATCCTTTTACAGAGTTCCACAACCCACAACAATATTCCTTAACAACAATCTATCCTTGATAGTATTCTCAAACCTATTTCTTTAAACTATTTCCTATTATAATATAACTTCGACAGAATATAACCAAAAATATCGAATCGACATATCCACATCGACTAAAAACCAACAATAAAGTCTAAACATGATTCGCATAATATCAACCATGTGCCAAAACATCTCCGAGCTTCAATCCAACATACAACATACTTTTGTTTCACCAACAAAAAGGCGGTAGCAAAACTAAAGCACTGACTTCACAACACTCATCAAAGAATCACTCTTTTATCCATTTCCTTTAATCCATAAGTATCAATTATTAATCATAGAATACGACATTCATCAACATTTTCCATACAAAGCACTTATGCAGTTGACAGAACAATAGTTAACCAAACAACAGATGACATATTCTCAACTTCATACCAATCACAAGGAGTTTATAAACAAAACAACTCTTCAATATAATCCAACTTAACTGTTTATTTCCCAACAGCATAACCAAATCTAACATAGTTATGTTATCAGAATTAACCAACCAACAAAGTGTATGAATTAACAATACAGATGCTATTCCAAGTGACAGAACCTAATTCCCTTCAACAGTCGTTAAACAGATTATCACAGAACACTGAATCAAAACAATAGAGCACATCATCCAACAAAGCAGTAGCAACAGGGAACCAATACCACTAAAAATCACTTAACATGCTTCACACTCCACAGCAAATAATAGGATATTAACCAACATCAGTCCATTAAACAATCACAGTAATATCTAGCAAAACAAACCCATAATGTAGGGTCTCCCTTTGGCTGACAAAATTCCAGATTCTTACCTCAGATTTTCTAGCCAAAATCGACAACCCAACACCGTCAAGATAGCAACCAAAGAGAAAGTTTTTCCCAATTAACCAATCCTTCACACGTTTCCTAATCAAGGGGAGTATTAGATTAAATCCACAAAACCAATTTGACCCAAACTGTGGAAGGTCTACAGCTAAACCATAATCTGTAAATTCTCAAATCAAAACTTACCTTTACTTCACTTCACAGATGAATAATCCTACCATAGTACTCTTAGAGTATCACTCCAATGTCAACCACTCCTTCACTTAACTTACCACTTACTAATAATCTCTCAGCAAGATGGTACTTCCACACTCATTCACGTTCTTAGAGAATGACATACAGAGGGGAGGGCTTACCTATAATAGACGATGGAGAAGAAAGAAGCTGACAGCTGTAGAGTATAAACTGCAGGGGAGGCTGGCAGTCACTCCAACCAAGGAGAGGTGGTCCAAAGGAGGTACCCCGCGTGGAAAAGCTCCCACAACCTCAGAGACGGGCTGGACATTGCAGGGGGTAGACTGGAGAGGATTCCTTGTTGATTTCAACAAGAAATCGGAAGAAAGAGAAAAGATTTAAATGGATTTCTCGGAAATTCCCAATAATTTAGACGCAAGTTGGCGTCTGCATGCAGCGTCCACAGTCGTCCGAATTGTCCAAAAATTGTCCAGAGTCAAATCAGACAATGGTCTTCTTCGTCCGCATTTGTCTCCTACCGTCCGAATTGTCCCATAATTGTACAGATTCAATGTGGACGTGAACCCTCTCATCCGCATCTTCCGCATAGGCTTCCAAATTAGTTTGGGATGCAATATGTCATCCTTAGGCGTCCCAAGTTCAACAGTGCAACTTCACAGTGTTGCGGACACGGGCAAGCCGTCCGGAGTGTCGTCCTCAGGCGTCCGCATGTCACTATTATGCACTTTTCCTAAGTTTTACATACTTAGATCATTTTCCAACATTAACCATCTATTTTCCATGCACGATTTACACTCACCATTGCATAATTCGAAGAAATATTCATATATTAAAATTATCCAGAATTATTACAACATCAAAAAGGGAAAAGTATTTTCGGGGTATTACACTAATCCCCTTCCTCGAGTGCATCACCGCCTACGTCCATGCTCCAAGTTTCTGACTTGGAGATCCTTTACTCACTAACCCCCCCGGTTAGTATCGATTGGCTTCATAGGAGCCAACCAAACCTTCACAGACTATTCTCAAGGCGTCACCCTCTGGATTGATCTTCCTGGGCGTCAATCTAGTCTTTACAATGACTGTTGCAGGGCGTCACCCTAGATGTAGCAGTTTGGATACAAAAGTGTGGAAATTGAAAATACAATTTAGAACCTAAGCTCTCCAAATGTAAATCTCAAGTGTTGGAATGGAAAAACTAGGCCTAAGCACTCAAATATAGAGAGAAATGGAGTAGGAATGATGAGGACCAATGTGGAACATTTCTCTCTCGGTTGGATTGATGTGTTTTGCAATTGGGAGTGTCTTTATTTATAGAAAACTGCTCGGGCAGTAGAGCACTTCTCTTTCGGTCGACCGCTTTTCTAGCCATTGGAATTTGACCGTTGAAGAAATTCAGCAAAAATTAGGTGCAGTGATCGACCAGTCCCCTGGGTGCGATCGACTGCTGCGGCATATTCACCCGCGGTATCGCTGCATATTCTCGAGCGATCGACCAGTCCTTAGCAATCGATTGCTCCCCTTATTTTTTTTATTTCGAGCTTTTTTGCCATTTTTGTAACACCCCGAGTTTTTAAGTGGAACAATTATCGGGGTATTACCAAGAACGTACTCATTAGATTATATATTATGGAAATAAACATAATTAAAATAAAATAAATATTAATTAAATTAAATTATAATATATTTTATTAATTGGGATTAATCTTTATAAGTAGGGATGTATTTTTGATTAACTGAATCGGTTATGTTAAGGGACCGTTTCAACTCTTCTCACTTCGTCTGGCCTTCGGCCATTTAACGAAATGAGAAAGTGGAGTATTAAGATTTAATTTGAATTATGGAGAATTTATGGGATAAATTAGAATTTAAAATAGGTGTTGATTTAATTAATTAAATTATTTTGTTGGGGTAAGTTAATTAGGGAGAATAATTAAAAAAGGGGAAAAAATAGAAGGGGTTTATGAGTGGCTGAACCGGTTCACTAAGTGAACCGGTTGAGGGGGAGGAAGAAATGGCCAGGGCCATTTCTTCGCAGGCAGTGGTGAAACCAAACGAAAGGGAAAGAGTGAGCAGAGGCGAGAGAGAACGAAAAAGAGGGACGAGCCGGAGGGAGCGCTCGGGTTGGTGATGATGATGTCAACGAGTTACTGCGACGCGACGTCCAGGCGAAGCGGAGCGACAATTTCGCGGCTAGGGCTCGAGATTGGGTTTTCTGCCGACGATGTTTTTTGCCGTTGGTTCGAGGTAAGGCTATCGATTCTTTCTTCTCCTTTACATTCTATTAACCGGTTGTTGGGTGGAGGTGTTGGCAGGAATGGAATCGACGATTGTGAAGGATGCAGGGGCTGGCGATTTTGCGGGGGAGAGCTCGTGGTTCGCATTAGACCGGCAAAGGGTCTGGGTCCAGCAAGCGGTTGGGATTGAACCATGCCAGCTAAGAAGAGTTTTCCACGTTTCCTCTCCTTTCCAGCCTGTTGTCCCCTGCCGACAATGAGGGCATTGTTGAGGCTGTTAAAGCTATGAAGAAGCTGTCAAGTGAATTGAAATAAATGGAGCCGAGTGTTGAAGGTTGGTGGTGGAATTCTCTGGAGCTGGAGTGATGGTCGAGAGCTTCATTAGTTGCTGGTGAGCTTTCTTCTCTATTATTCAGTCTATGAATTTTGGTGTGAATGTTAGTCCAACGTTGATTTCTAAATGAATTATTAGTTGGAATCTACTGGGTTATGCTTTTGACTCTGTAAATGGATTTTGTAAAGGGGAAACGTTGGGTTGTGGGAATGTTGAGTCCTCTTGTTAATAAATGATTCTTATGGATTGAAGAAATGGATGAGAGTTGGGATTTGTTGTGGTGAGCCTCTGTTGATTATCACTTGGAGTACAATATATTGGATTTAGTGTGGTTGCAGATTTATACTTTGTTGTCTGTTGGTTGTGGAAAATATTATAGTGATGACTGGGATAATTCTGTTGGTTAGTTGGTTGTTGAGTTTTATTAATGGAAATTGTTATTCAATGAACGTGATCATAGCATTTGGATACGAAATTAATTGGGGACTGTTAAGTGTTAAAGTATAGAATTCGATGAGAAGTTGTCAATTATAAATGTTTTAATCATGAAGGTATCAGAAGAGAAGATGAAGATTTAGTGCCAATATGCGATATCGCTTCGAGGTAAGGAAATAGGGGTCTTAGCCATGAGAAGGCCCTACACCACAAGTGTGTCTGTGAGTTTAGTGTTAGTGTACGTAAAATGCCTATTGATAGTTGTTAATCACCTGATAATGATGCTCTGCAGATGTTGATATTGTATGTTTTCCTATTGTTATTTCTCTTGTAGTTGTTATTTCCTTTGTTTTTCATTGTTTTACATTGTGATAAATGCTTAGAAAGGCAAATGGTTATGTGAAGAATGTAAGAATGTTAAAGAGGTTATATGAAGTATGAAAATCAGCTAAAGAGTCCTATGATATTCTTGGATGATTTCCTGCTATATGTCCTTGATATGTTCTGTAATTCTTTGTTAAGTGCTGTGATGCTTTCCTTTTATTATTGGTGTGCTTTGTTTCATTTTTAAGTGATACAAATGCACGAAGAGAAATGATGAATGCTAAAGTCTAAGGATGAAAAATGTTCAAATGTATGAAAAGATAAAGGTTTGATGCATAGTTGCTGCTGTTAGTATTCCATAATATTTTATGTTATATCCTTGATGTAGTTCATAGATTTCCTTGCAGAAGAAATCGTTCTGTGATGATTTTCCTTTCCGTTAGTATGTTGTAGTTTATGAAATGCTTAGATAATGAAATGATGATTGAAATGAAAGCATAGCAAGTAAAAGATTATGCAAAGTAAAGTCTGAAAATGAACTAAAGGATGATTGGATGTTTAAATGTTAATAATTCTTCCATTGAAGGACGTCCCTCGTCATGGATCAGCCTTGGACGTCCCTTGTCATTGAAGGACATCCAAGGTTGATTGGAAAAGTAGCCTGAAATTGTGAGTTGTCTGGTAAGCAAAACTTGCTTATGTTATTCCTCATATGGTTCTGTCATTGTTTAAAGATATTGGTATACAATAGAGTTTGATTACTGCATGTAAAATATGTGATTGGATAAATTACTCTCTGCATGCTTATGTTAGTACTAATAGTTCTTGATGCTATATTATACTGATGGGTTGTTGGTTGAAATGCTAATGTATTGAGTTGCTGTAATGAGAAGATAAGTTGTCGTAATTGAGGAAATACTAAATTGGATGAGTTGTTAAATGTTGAGTCGAATTGTAGATATGGTGGTTATGGATTGTGACAGTGGTAGGGAATAATATTCATTTAGGTGTTAGGGATGTGTAACTTGTTGACAATGATAGTTTTGAAGAATTACTATTAATAAGTAAACACTTATCTAATTTTGAATAGGTTTTTGGTCAAGGGTAATTCTAAGTGCTAACTCTTTAAAGCTAAGGATTCCAGGTAAGTGGTACTGCATATATTTTTTTCTGAAAGGGCCTACATTACGGGAATTAGGGGGTGTTTATTATTTATTTAATTGTTTATTATGAATTGTATGTTTATTAGAATTAAGTTCAATTCCTTAGTTAGGAAAGATCACGTTTTAAGGATACGATCGAGGAACACGTTATATAGGAATGTATGTGCACAACAACGTTAAGACTTGAAATCCTAAAGTACATGAAAATGAAATAAATGTAAATAGTTGTTTTTGTGGACCGGTTGGTTATGCCCGGCATAGAAACCAAAGATAAGTAAATAGTTGTGGTCTGGTTGGTTACGCCCGACACAGAAACCAAAGATAAATAAATAGTTGTGGTTCAGTTGGTTACGCCCGGCACAGACACCAAAGATCAGTAAATAGCTATGGTCCGGTTGGATACGCTCGACATAGAAATCAAAGATAAGTAAATAGACGTTTGTGTAGTCCGGTTGGATATGCCTGACACATAAACAGATTTAATAACAGTAAAAGACCGAAACAATGAATAACAGTTTTTGTGGTTCAGTTGGATACGCCCGGCACGAAATAAAATAAATAACAGTAAAAAACATAGACAGTAACAAATAAGCAAAATGGAAAACTGCATACGATATTACAAAAGTTATATGTGTATTTCATGTTTTACGTTTATACCGCTTACTGAGCTTTAGGCTCATAGTTAGGGCTCGTTGATGTAGGTAAGATGTCACTACCTGATCCTAATTTTTCCCGTTAAACCATGTAATCAAATTTTGGAGGAAAGAATTGACGTAATACATGTATTTACATCGTCTCTATACACGTTAAATTATGAATCATAATTTCGTAAAAATCAATTCGGACAAAAACTTGGTCAAAAACGCAAAGGGATTGGACTTTTGAACCATTAGGACGCATATGGACACCTTTTTCATCCGCAAAACACATGGAACATCACCCAGACCTTGGGGACGACTCGAGACGCTATCCAGAGTCCTAACCTCACTGTACTGAGATGTTGCGGATGCGGACGATGCGAACACGAAAAGGACACGTTCGCATCGAATCTATCCAAGTCTAGGGACTTTCGGATGCATCGGGACGACTACAGATGAGTCAAAGTATCGTCCATTTTGCCTCTGTCCAATTCTTGGACACATTCGGATGATACATGCGGACGATGCGGACGCGCGAGAGCCCGTCTGAATTGAATCTGTTCGACTTAGAATCTATGCGGATGACACGTGGGACACCAAATGGCGTCCGAACCCTGACTGCAGACGGTACGGATGAGAGTGGGGATGCCAGCTCTCATCCGAGATCTCAGGATTTTGCCTGTGAAAGTTGGTCTTGCGGACGAATGCGAGCGCGAAGATTTCATCCGCACCAATCTAAATCATCGCAGAACTGTGAAGTCAGAGATTTAAATCAGAACAAAAATGATGCTGAACCAATAAACCACCACCTCTCGACACAAAATTGCACGCCCAGGCCAACCAATAGTGATTTGTCCACTGCCAACCCCTTGCTGGACATACTAGATGTCCCAGGTGAGCCTATTTCTTCAACCCTTCATCCCCTTCTTCTTAGTTGTTCTTCCTAGAGAGAGTTGCGGTGAGGGTTGTTGTTGGAGCTAAGGGGGAAGATTTTGTCTGAGGGAGGAGAGTCTTCGAGGGTAAAGAATGGGTTGTCTTAGCCATTTGGAGGCCCTACACCCAAGTATACGTGTGTGTGAGTAATTGTTTTGCTGTAGAAACTCTGTAGTTGTAGTTGCTTTAAGGTTTGCTAAGTAGTTGCTTATTGCATATTGTTAGTTACCTTAACCCTCTCGTTTCTCTTTAGATGTTCTGCTAGATGTGGTATTTTATTGGTGTCGAATACTTATACCTATACAAAAGTGTTAGTTAAGCTTGAATGGATTCAAAGAAAGGACGATTAAAAAGGGATGACAAGTGTGAATGAATGACTAATGGATTCCTACGGTTGTTCTAATGGTGATGTCATTTTCATAGCCTACATGGATAAATTATACATTATATGTGCACCGTTTCATTTATGTAATGTTCATTGACGTTGTAGATGTTCTAAAAGCACGACTATAGTTGTTTCGCTTCCGCCATTCTTGCTGTCATCTCTTGGAAACATGGTTCTAGCTAATCAATAATTATTGCTTTAGATCTTAGTGGTTTGAAAAGCATGCCCTTATGTTCTGTTTTGATACTCCTCAGTTGACACTTCTAGTTGTTCATAATTTTCACTGTGTTATTCCATTTAGAAACATGCTTAGTTGTTCGTAATTCTACTGTCGTGTTCAATTAGAAGCATGGTTAACGTTTATTTTCTGCTGTTGATCATCATTTGAGAAGCACGTTTCACTGTATGTTCCTCATTATGTTTCTGCTGTATATTAGTCAATGAATAACATGTTCCATTGTTCTTCCTTAGATATTTCACTACTCTAGTAGTCGAATAAAAGCATGATAGCGTTCATTTACTGATGTTCCATTATGTAAATTAAAACATGTTTTCGTTGTTCATTTGATTCGTCATTACCATTGTATAGTTGATAAAAAGCACATTAGACGTTCATATTTTTTGTTGTAACACTATTCATATTCACTATTGTCATTGTCATTACGAGGCATGTTTCACCGTCTGCTCGATTGATATTCCTTGCTGTTACTTTCATTTAAGAAACACATTAGTTATTTCGATTTGCATGAATAATCGCTGCTGTTTATTTGTAACGATCTGGAATTTCATAAATCTCTTAAAATATATGAAAATTTGAAATTTCTTTTTTAAAACCAAATCATGGGGCGCCTAAACCAGATCGCTCTGACCATTCATAAAACTTTTTACAAAAATCCCTTTTTAATGAAACTACGCGGAAGCATTATATAAAAAGGTCGTTTATAAAATATAGCGGAAGCGTTATGAAAATCCTTTAAAACATTTCAGAAACGTGAATAAGTATATGAATAAAACTAACCCTTTAATTAAAATTTAGAAAACTTAGCTTAATTACAGCTTAAGGAATTTAACTCAATTAAAACTACTCTCTTTTACCCTTTCTATGCCTGGTCATCCACAATCTCCCTCGCGCGTGCAAACCCATCACCCATGCTTGCTATTGTTTGTTATTTTTTTCTTTTCGCTACTCTTTGTCTATGCATTCCTCATAGCTTACTAGTACCTACATCTACACCACAAGCAACTGTAAGCCCGAAGGCTTAGTAAGGAAAAAGGGGAAATGCAATGCAAGCTATGCCATTCTTTAGTCCATTTTGGGACGGAGGCCACTCATACCAATTCTTTCATTACATTCGTTCTTTTATTCATTCTTTACTCGTACTTCGAGCTGGAGATTGAGAGACCTATATGGAATGGTATAGCTGATCGGACCTAACCCTTTGCTTGCAATCTAGAACTCCCTTTCCCGATAAGGGAGGACTTTAGCTAGATTGCAGACTAGACTCGTCTACCCATCCGCCCCCAACTCCCTTTTCTTTTCTTTCGTCTTTTCTTTATAATTTTTCCTCACAATACATGTGAGTACCACCCCGATAGGGTACTCCGTACTTTGTTTCTATTAACATGATGCATGAACATACATTCTTAGCCTATCGTGATGCATGATGCGTAACATTCATAAGAATTGGAGTGCGCATAATGAAATAAAAGTAACTGTAATTGAAAAGCGCATATAAGAAATAGTAGAATTTAAAAAGCACATTTGACATGAAGAGTAACCAACCAATGAAATAGCACACCAAATCATCACATATAATGAATTTAAACAAGGAAGTATGCTTGGGTGAATGGGACACAATACTATTAACATGATAATGCTTCAAATCGACTTCCTAGTCCATTTACATGCTTACGATATTTATCTCTAGTGATTACTCTACTTAGTTACTCTACTTAGTTATCCTAGATGATTTTATCATGCTCTTATCTTAGTCGTTTAACATACTTCAATTTAAGTCTAATTATTTACTTTAGTTGGCTAATTAAACATACTAATTATTGTTCTAATCAATTACTTGTTCAAATTTCATTTATTTAATTATATGTTTGCATCTAGTTACTTATCCTAGTTACTCTAGCTGATTAAACATGTTTTTACTCTAATAGGCTAGACATGCTATATTTAATAGTCTAGTTCATTATCTTAGTTAATTACATGCTCGATCAATTAACTAACATGCTCAACAATCTCTTTAACTACTTATCATACAGATAATTTAACATGCAGGCTAAATTAAACATGTTATGGTTATCAACTAGTCGATTTCTCTCTAGATAGATTAACGTGCTCAACTAGTTAATATATTGTTATCCTAATTAACTAGCACACTTGACAAAGTGATTAACAACTATAAATGGATCAACTAGTAAACATTAATTGGATTTTAATTGATTAACATATAAACATGCTTGGCCTAGTTGATTAATTAGTTTAATTAACATGTTGAATTAACTAGCGATTAGCTACATTGATTAGAACTTAAACATACTAGTTAACCAACCTAATCATGCTAGTTAATCAAAGTGTCATTCATGTTAAGTTAACATGCTAATAGTCCCACAGGAACATCAAGCGAAGGACATAGCAGAACGATTTAAAGGCAGTACAATACATGTGGGATTAAGGAGGGAAATTGACAGTGACTAACACAAGGCATCAATAAATAATAGAACATTTTAAAGAAACTTTCAATTCCTTTCAGGATCCTTATTATTCGTACTTTCGTTATTCTGTAGTCATTCCATACATTGATCACTTATCACTAAAAATACACACATCATTTACAGTAAAAAGAGATCAATCAACCAACAAGGAACTAACAACACAATAACAGAAAACCAACTACAGAACCATCAATAAGGAACCCAACATAAGAAGTAGTAACCATAGTTCATGCAGGAAACTAACACTACTCTAGTACAGGTTCATCATTCAAGAATTCACAGCAGTAGGTTTCCATAATTCTACAGAGCAACAATAAGACTACCAACACAAAACTCAACAATAGTAGTAAGCGTAACATTTAGCAATGAACATTTAAACACAATACTCTAACTCACACACCCATACTTGTGGTGTAGGGCCTCAATGGCCAAAACACTCCTTAATCCTTACCAATATTGATGAACTAAAATCAAGGACAACTCTCTTGAAGCTCCCCCAGCTCACGGCAGTTCCAGCTCTTAGCCCCAAACCCACAGCTCTCTCCCAACTCCTTAGCTCACTCACGTTTACACACCTCACAGCCTCACTTCTCTTCACTTACTCTCAATACTAACAGCACACTTAACTCTCCACTCATAGAAAGAGAAGCTCGCAGGGGAGAGAGCTTCTCGCAGAGAAGGGGAAATAAAGATTGAAAATGTGAGATGGTAGGGGAGAGGGAGATATTACCTGGACTAGGGGAGGGACACCATCATCACCATAGGGGAGGAAGAGGTTAGCAACAGGCATAAAGAGGGCAATTTTTTGTTGCTAGGGGTGGGGGAGGGTCGATTCTTGTCGACTATCCTGTGATTTTCTCGATTTCCTATCATTTTCTTCTTGTTTTATTCGTAGGTCTGGGCTGTTTCGGACGGGTACGGACGCATAGGTCTCGTCAGAATGCCGTCCGCAAGGCTAATTCTTGCAGGTTAACTCACACTCAAGGACGAGGAACGACGTCCTCGTCCTATCCGTACTGTCCGAAACTGGGTATTCGGATGCCAAATAGCTTCTGCACTAGCGTCTGTACTATCGTCTGAAAGAGACAAAAATCGGACAGAGGCAAATCGAACGATACTTCAATTCATCCGCAATCATCCCAACTTGTCTGAAATTGTCCAGGTTCAGAATAGAGTCGATGCGGATGCTACTCTTCTCGTCCGCATCGTCCGGACCCTCGTCTGCGACTCCACTGTACAGTGCAGTCAGGACGAGACATCGTGTCCCCAACTCGTCCCAAACGTTGAGGACTAAACATAATGCACTTACGGACGACATGACGCATTCGAAGTGTTGTCCTCAAGCATCCGAAAACACCTTGGATAGCCTTTCTCACCTTTTTCCCCACTTAACCCTTATCCTATAACATTTCCCCCATAAATACATGTCATAAAATAACACGTATAGAAACGCCATATAATGTCCTCATAACTCCAACACTTCAATTACATCGCATATATGAGGAAAACGTAACAGGATTACTCTTCAACTTAATGCTCAGAAACGTCCTTGGTAATACCCCGATAGTTGACCAACTTAAAAAGTCGGGGTGTTACATTATTAGCATACAAGAATCACGTCTCGTAGTTTCATTCTGATTATCATTCACTGCTACTAAGTTTCGATTAAGAAGCATATTTTTGTCAATTAGTTTGTCACCAATTACTTATTTGAAGTTGTATTCACTGCTCTGTTACAGTGTTGTTCGCTGCTATATGTAAAATCATTAGAGAACCATATTAGTGATAAAATTCTCCTGTTATAATCGATTAAAGCATGCTTAGTCATTTATGATTTCTATCGTTATACTTGATTCAAGATATGTGTAGATGTGCATGTTCCTACTGCCTCATTTTACTCACTAGAAGCATGTTTAGTTCCTTTGTGTAGCCAATTGAAAAGCATGATAGATGTTCGTATTTATCTTTCTATCACATAGTCGGTTAAAGACATGCCTATATGCTTGTAACTCTTCTACTGAATATTCAATCAAGAACATGTTTGGATGCTCATATAATCGGTTAAAAGTATGCTTGTTGTCCTAATTCAAAATTAGTTCACTTTCCTATGCTGTTTTTACCCTCACTATATAAAGCATGCTATGTTCCTTGTTTTATTGGATGATTATTAGCATGATTAGTTCTACTTGTAATTATACGTTGTTTTGTTTTCGTTATATGTAAGCATGCTCTAGCACTCGTTCTGTCTATTATTGTGAATTCTTTTAAGCATTGTCCTTTACTTCCCATATATATGTTCACTAATTTGAGAGTGCTAGACTGTAATCACATTAATAGAAACCAAGTAGGGGTACCCCATCAGGGTGGTACCCACATGAATGAGTGAGGAAAAGTGCTAAGAAAAGGAATGTTCGGGATGGGCGGGATACGCCCATCACAGAAGAAACCCTGCTGGCGGGACACGCCAGAAGGGAAAAACCCTAAAGGTGGGACACGCTGGAAGGGGAGGAACATTGAAGGTAGGATACGCCGGAAAGGGGACGAAAAAGAGAGTTGGAGGGTGGATGGATAGCAAAAGTAGCCCGCGACTAGGCGAAGCCATCAACCTTGACGGGAACGGGAACCTAGTTGCAAGTAAAGGGCTAAGTCCGGCCAACTATTCCATCCCCTAAGAACCTTCCAATCTCCAGCTCGATGTACGAGTAAAGAACGAACGAAGAACAAACGTAATGAAAAGAATTGGTTTGGGTGGCCTCTATCCCAAGAAGAATTTGAGAGAGCTATGCATAATTGTTTTCCCCCATTTCCTTACTAGGTGAAAGCTCACTTTCTTACTTGTGGTGTAAGTAATGAAGTGATTATGCCAGAAGCTGTAGAGGAGGCCATTCCAGTGGAGCCTGCGGCGTATCCGGAGGAAACGCAAGTAGAGTAGTAGTGTGGCACCAAGTTAAGGAAGAAGGAGTTGTTTTGAAAATGGTCTAACGTCGAACATGGTTTGTAAACATTAATTTACTATTTTAACCCTAGTCGGATACTTATTAGGATTATCGGAATTTTTAGTTAACATTTGTTTTCTTGACACTTCTAAATTATGCTTCCGCTACTTTTTATTAATCATAGTTACCCTTTTTCCTTGATTAAACCAGTTGTTTTTCTTTGTAAGTTGGTAACGCTCAGATTTTCCCAGCACTCTGATTTTAAATGTCAAAGGGTTTCCAAATAACGTTTGTTTAAATTTTTAATTAACTTAAAAGTTTCAATGAGCTTTTAAGACAAGTAATAATTCGGGTCGTTACAGTTGGTATCAGAGCAATACTACTACTCATGCATTTCACCATGGATAACCCAGACTCGAGGGGTAATGTCTTCTGTCTGTAAGTTTTCCTATGTAATTGAAATGCTTAATTTAATTAACTGTACCATAGTGTAGGAATGTATAGAACTGTGATTAAAGAATACATTCCTCTAAATTATTTATGTTTTCCCTAACTACTTTCCTTAAAATTTTTCTTTAAACTTATCTGTCTACGCTGTAACATGGATGCGTAGGAAACTAGAAAATGTCTAGAAGAGGAAGAGGATGTTTGCTTGGAGTGGGAGATGCACCCCGAGC
This sequence comes from Begonia loranthoides, assembly GCA_022433065.1. Lineage (NCBI taxonomy): Eukaryota > Viridiplantae > Streptophyta > Magnoliopsida > Cucurbitales > Begoniaceae > Begonia > Begonia loranthoides. The sequence continues at coordinate 9,895,097 of CM039479.1, read as the reverse complement.
ATCCAATCGTCATGAGGATCATGGGCGGGATGAGACTCTGGAGCGCATGGCAGCAATTATAGAGCAACAGTCACGGCAAATAGAGAGACAAAACTAATTTATGGAACAGCAATCCCGTTACATGGAGAGGTTTATGGGCCAAGATCAAGGGAACGGTAATGGGAATCCCCGTGATATGCAGTTGCAGCTGGTCTAGAGGGGGGCTGGGTGGGAAAGATTCCAGACAAAGAGAGGTCAATCAGAAAGTATGGAAGTCTAATCCTAGCCAACAATCAAGAAGTGGTCCTCCCACGATTCAGGGTGCTAAACACCAGACTGAGGTCGGGGAATAGCAGAGGCCAGACAAGAAGCCGATGATACAAGCATCCCACACTCCTCCACAGAATGTCTGTCAAAAATGCCAGAAAACACATCCGGGAGAATGCCTGGCTGGTTCTGAAAAGTGCTTCGCATGTGGAAAACCAGGATATAGAGCTCGGGCATGCCCAACCCGACCAAGGGGTCCAGGAGGGTTGGCCCGATGAGTCTTCACTATGTACAGGATCGAGGACGGCGACCAGCCATCGATGGTAGCAAGTGCGCCTTACTTAAATGATAATTTCATATACATGCCTATGATTGTCTCTCTTGTTAGAAAAGTAGGACATCTTATCTTAAGCATAAACAACTTACCAAATCCCCACAGGAACAATTCTCATAAAGGAGTGTGAAGCTTATGTTTTATTCGATTCAGGTGCTACGCACTCGTTCATCTCAACTAAGTTCTGCGAGCACGCAAACTGCTTCTCTGGCCGTACGAATTAGACGCATCGGGTATTACTACCTTTCGGTGACCGAATGATTACTGATGGAATGCTCAAAGACTATGCAGTGGATATCAATGGCCATTTGTTTCAGGCTAATCTCATTATCATGGATTTGAAAGTTTATGACGTCATAATTGGGATGGATTGGCTAGCAACGCACCGTGCAATCATCAACCGTAAGAAGAAGGAAGTCCATTTTTATACTCTGGGTGGTGAACAACACACCTTCCGGGGAACTAAGGAAAGAGGAAGGTTCGCTATTATCTCGGCACTCAAAGAAGATAAATTGCTAAGGAATGGGTGCGATGGATTTCTAATCAATGTGTTTGACACTACAGCAATTACTGAGGTCAAAATGGAGAATGTTACGGTGGTGCACGATTTTCAGAATGTCTTTCTCGAGGACCTTCCTGGTTTACCCCCAAATCGTGAAATCGAGTTCGAGATTAATTTGCAGCCTGGTACGGATCCTATTTCTAAACATCTATATCGGATGGCACCCATCGAACTATGACATTTGAAAGAATAATTTGAAGAACTGGTCGCTAAGGGATTTATTCGAACCAGCTTTTCTCCTTGGGGCGCACCAGTACTATTCGTCAAGAAGAAAGATGGAAACCTGAGGATGTGCATTGATGACTGGGAACTGAATAAGGTGACCATCAATAATAAGTATCTGCTACCCAGGATTGACAATCTATTTGACCAATTGAGCAGCGCTAGGGTATTCTCAAAGATTGATCTCCGATCGGGTTATTATCAGTTGAAGGTTAAGCTTGAGGATATACCCAAGACTACATTTCGCACACGTTATGGGCATTATGAATTCTTGGTGAAGTCATTTGGGCTGACTAACACCCCGACAGCCTTTATGGATTTGATGAACTGTGTCTTTCGAGACTTTCTGGACAAATTCATTATCGTCTTCATTGACGACATCTTAATCTATTCCCGATCAGAAGAGGAGCATTGCGAACATCTACGAACGGCCTTAACTGTTCTCAGCCAACACCAGTTGTATGCAAAGTTTTTTAAGTGTGAATTCTAGCTGAGCAAGGTCGGTTTTCTAGGCCATGTTATTTGTGTAGAAGATATATCAGTAGACCCGGCTAAGATACAGGTAGTGGTGAACTGGTCACAGCCAAAAAATGTTGGGGAAGTAAGGAGTTTTCTGGGATTAGCTGGTTATTACAGACGTTTTATCGATGGATTCTTCAAGATCGCTTTACCGCTCACTGGCCTGACCAAGAAGAATGCCCAGTTCTGGTGGTCCAGCGAATGTGAGAACAGTTTTTAAGAACTGAAGCATAGACTAACCACTGCCCCAGTATTGACTTTGCCCGCAGAGGATGGTGACTTCAGTATTTATTGTGACGCGTCAATGAGGGGACTCGGTGGAGTTCTTATGCTACATGGAAGAGTTATTGCCTATGCATCCCGACAGCTTAAGGTTCATAAGTAGAATTCACTCATGATTTAGTGCTCGCAGCGGTTGTCTTCACTCTCAAAGTGTGGAGACATTATTTGTATGGGCAGCGCTGCGAGATTTATTCAGATCATAAAAGCCTCAAGTACATCTTCACCCAGAAGGAATTAAATATGCGTCAACGGTGGTGGCTCGAATTTGTTAAGGACTATGACTGTGAGATTAAATACCACCCAGGGAAAGCCAATGTCGTTGCGGAGAAATGTCCGCTGAAATTCAGAGGGATCTCCAGGGGCTAGAGGTGCAGATGCTCCCAGCACCTCTTGATGTAGTATTATCCAAGTTAACCCTGATGCCGTCTCTTATTGAATAGATTAAGGAGGCCCAGTAAAATGATGAGGTATGCAAAGATTTCAAGCTGAACCCGACCCTTTCGAAGTATCAGTATCTCTCTACGTCCGTTGATGGCATTATTAAGTATAAGAACCGGTGGTTTGTGACTGGTGATTCGATAGTGCGACTAAAGATCTTAAGAGAAGCTCACTCTTCCAACTTCTCTGTGCATCCCGCTTGTAACAAAATGTGCCGAGATCTTAAAACTCATTACTATTAGCCCAACAGGAAGTAAAACATTGCCGATTACGTGTCACAATGCCATATATGCAGCGTATTAAAGCCGAACATCAACGACCTGGTGGTGTACTCTAATCAATGCCGATTCCTCAAAATGGGAGCACGTCACTATGGATTATCTCACCTGTTAGCCCAAGACAACTAAAGGTTATGATGTCATCTGGGTAATCGTGGATCGGTTGACCAAGGTGTCGCATTTCCTACCAGTGTCTATGACATATACAATGAATCAGTTATGCAAATAACTGATGATGGGACTTGGAATTCAATGAAGGGGATAGTGTGTTCTTGAAGGTATCTCATTTCAAGGGCATTGTTCGGTTTGGAAAGAGGGGAAAGCTAAACCCCAGATACGTGGGACCTTATGTGATTATAAAGAGAGTGAGACGGGTCACATACAAGCTACAATTACTGGATTCCATAGCAGGTGTACACGACGTTTTCCATGTATCTGTGCTCAAGAAGTGTCCTGGTAATGCTGCCGTGTTGGCTCCTTCTAATGATAATGTCGTGGTACAGCCCAATTTGAGCTACAACGAGAAGCCTGTCTAGATCCATGACTCAAGGGTAAAGGAGTTACGGTGCAAACGGATTCCACTGATTAAGGTCCTATGGCAGAATCACAGCTGCGAGGAAGCCACGTGGGAAAAAGAAGATGATATGAGGGCTAAGTACCCCAAGCTATTTAGTAGCTAAATTTTGAGGACCAAAATTTTTGTAAGGGGGTAGGATGTAACAACCTGATCCTAATTTTTCTCGTTAAACGATGTAATCAGACTTTGGAGGAAAGAATTATTGTAATACATCTATTTACATCATCTCCATAAGCATTAAATTATGACTCATAATTTTGTAAAAATAAATTCGGATAAAAACTTGGTCAAAAATGCAAAGGGATAGGACTTTTGAAACATTAGGACGCATACGGACGCCTTTGCAGATGAGAAGTGTCGTTCGCAAAACACATGGAACGTCGGCCAGACCTTGGGGACGACTCGGGATGTTATCCAGTGTCCTAACCTCACTGCGCTGAGGTGTTGCGGACGTAGATGCGGACGTGGACACTTCCGCATCGAATCTGTCGAAGTCAGGGGACTTTCGGACGCGTCGGGACGACTGCGGATGAGTTGAAGTATCCTCCGTTTTGCCTCTGTCCAATTCCTGACGATACATGCGGACGATGCAGACACGGGAGAGCCCATCCGAATTGAATCTGTTTGACTTAGAATCTATGCTGACGACACGTGCAGAAGCCAAATGGCGTCCGAACCCCAATTGTGGACGGTACGGACTAGAGTGGAGATGCCAGCTCTCGTCCAAGATCTCAAGATTTTGTCTACGAAAGTTGGTCTTGCGGACGAATGCGGATGCAAAGATTTCATCCGCACAAGTCTGAATCATCGCAGAACTGTGAAGTCAGAGATTTAAATCATAAGGAAAATGATGCCCAACCAATAAATCGCCACCTCTTGACATGAAATCGCACGCCCAGGCCGACCTACAGTGATTTTTCCACTGCCAACCACCTGTTGGACGTACGGGATGTCCCAAGTGAGCCTATTTCTTCAACCCTTCTATAATGCCTCGTTGTTTATAAAAACATTTTTCTCAATTTCAAATACGTCATAAAAAGTTTTCACTTAATTTATTCAACATTCGAAATACATTAGAAATGAAATCAAAGTAAATAGTGCGGAATTCAAAACATAGTTTAAAGGTTCACAATAAAAGTCTCAAAGTCCCTTGTTACAAATATTAATAGTTTTCAAAATACCACTACGTCAAATTATCAAAATACCCTTCTCTCAAAATACTATAATTTCTCATCCCATACAAGCCACACCCAGTAGGTCAAATCAGGTGATAACATGAGGGGTCATCCTAGAACGCCTCTTCCACAACTGGAACGTCATCATCAAAATAATCACCTACATTACGGGGAAAACAATGAGCCTAACGCCCAGCAAGAATCAGAATTTAAATGCGATGCAAATGATGTGTGACCACACAATGCATTATAAAAGGGAACCATATCTCTTCTGGAAGTTAAGGTGGAATACTCCCAATAGTCATGTGGCCTAACCAATCACTTCAACGAGGAAATGTATCCATCGGGGGTGTATCTACAAGCAAGTATTCTCACTTTTGTTGAAGACGTTGGGGGTTTCAGAACGGGGTAATTGTAAACCCTAGAATCCACGTAACTACTTCTAAACCTACCACTCCCTACGTGGGAGGAATCTACCGTATAGAAAGTCACAATTCACCCGAACAACCACACGCCTATGTACGTATATTAGGATAACACACAACATGTAAACAATTTCATAAATCCTAAGATGATGCACGAATGCCACGAAATAAACATAGGAACAATGCACGAAAGAATTAAAATTATTGCAATTAGAATTCATGAAACTGTAAAGCAACACAATTTAAAGGCAATGTATGAATTTCATTATCATTTCATATTATTAACTAACTTTAGTGTCTGGCAAGCATACAAGTCCTTGAGCCACTCTTTTAACCATTACGAACAAGGAAACACGGTCAAGGAATTTAATTGTTGGACATACACAAGGTAAGAATCCTAACTGTAAACATAAGGACAGTCTACAACATTTGGATCTACAATGCTTAGTTTACGATTCATAGATGATAGTCATTCAAACTTTCAGATTTGATCCAAGTAGAAAATCTCAAGGTAAACTCAACCATATCAAAATTCATGTTTATATGTACCCAGGTTATGTCAGCTACTCAGTTCATCATCAAGAACTTCATACTATCTACTCAGTTACAAAACATATTAGCGTTGATCTCTTGCAATTAACAGTTCCAGTCTAGATAATACCCATTTCTATTTCTCACGCTAGAGACAAAATCCAAGTAATGACAGTACAATAGAGGTAAAGCAATCCAACTGCTAGTTATTTGACAGAACTCATCATTTAAACAAAATAGCAACTTAACCAGAATTTAGTAATTCAAGCAAGGCATTCAAGGCAAGTCTGTATCATCCAAGACCCATAATGTAGGACCTCCTCAGGTCAACTACACATTCCAATTCTTACCTCAAGTTTTCCAGGAGCTTAACCAAGCAAAATAGCAGCAAAATGCCAGTAAAGAGCAGCCAATATATAAATCCTTGAGCTTTCTAAACTTCCAAACTTCCAAACTTCCCTAAGCAAAATAGTGTGGGTGGTTAGTCAAACTCCCCATTGTCCATCTTGACATAAGCCAAGGATTCATAACTTAATTTGTTACAATGAAATCCCATAATTCAGTCTTACCTTACACACTTCACGGATTGATAGCAATAAACAACACCAATATCACCCAATCCTTCATATAGCTCACCACTCACCAAATTCTGTTTGACAATGTAACACTCTAACACTTACCACAATTGCCAGAGTAGAGCATACAGGGGAAACCTTACCTCTTATAGATGGAAATGAGAGAGAGAGAGCTGAGTAGCTGCAGGGAGTAGCTAGAGAGGAAGAAAGCTGCATTACCCATTTCAAGAAGGAGAGGTCCTCACACTAAGAGCCACGTGGAAAAAGCTTCCATATCACCAGGATAAACTGGACGTTGCAGCAAGTTTGAAGGAGGGAGATTTCATCATGTAGAACAAGAAATCGGAAGAGAGAGAAGGAAATTTAAATGGGTTTCTTGGATATTTTCGACTTTTCATACTAGACCAATCGTCCGAATTCATTTTCGGACGAGACCAACGTGTCTAAAAACGCACAAAAATTGGTACAGATTCATTTCCACCTCGTCCGTGTCATCCGCGCCAGATTTCGGATGAGATAGACGCATTTGAAATGTCCCATAAAATTGTATAGATTCAATTCAACAACGTCCCTGTCATCCGCGCCCAATTTCGGACGGGATAGAGGCGTCCGCAAACTCGCTGTACACACTTTTTCTTAATTTTTATACTTGGATCATTTTCCAACATCAACCCTATACTTCTCAAGCATAATTTAATGCGTACCGCCATGCAACATGATATAATATCCATATGTATTACTTATCCAAAATTTAATATATCAATAAAACAGGGAAAAATATTTTCAGGGATTACATCCTACCCACCTTACAAAAATTTTGTCCCCAAAATTTAGCTAAATAAATAACTCCGGATATTTAGCCAACATGTCATCTCTTCTTTCCCACGTAGCTTCCTCATCGTTAAGTTGGCTTTGCCATAACACCTTCACAAGAGTGACATCTTTATTGCGCAATCTCTTTACACTGGTGTCCAGGATCCTGAGCGGTTTCTCTTCGTAGCTCAGGTTAGTACACACTCTGATATGTTCCTGAGGTCTCATGTGAACAGTCTCGCCGAGACATTTTCGCAACATCGATACATGAAAAACATTATGTACTCCCAACATAGCTCTGGTAAGAGTGAACGATACGCCATATGGCCGATTCTTTCGGTGATCTCAAAAGGGCCAATATAGAGCGGATTGAGCTTTCCCTTCTGCCCAAAACGCATAACACCCTTGAATGGTGATAATTTCAAATAAACACGATCCCCAACAGTGTATTCCAAGTCTCGACGACAATTATCTGCATAACTTTTCTGACGACTTTGTGCAGCTTGCATCCTTTGTCGAACAACATCTATAATTTCAGCCGTCTCTTGTATCATTTCAGGACCATAATATTTATCTTCACCAACTTCGCTCCAATAGAGGGGAGATCTACATTTTCTATCGTAGAGTGCTTTATAAGGTGTCATACCAATGGTTGCCTGAAAACTGTTGTTGTAAGAAAATTTGGCTAACGACAAAATCCTTTCCCATTTAACTTGATATTCCAAGACGCAAGCACGTAGCAGGTCTTCCAATGTTTGGATCGTCCTTTCACTTTGTCCATCAGTTTGCAGGTGGTAAGTAGTACTAAACTTCAGTTCGGTGCCCATAGCCTTGTTCAAACTCTTCCAAAATATCGATGTAAACCGTGGATCCTGATCCGATACAATGGATACCAGAACCCCATGAAGTTGAACAATCTCTTTGACATATAATTCCACAAACTAGTCCATTTTGTATGTTATATTTACTGGTAAGAAATGGGCAATCTTTGTCAGTCTGTCAACAATCACCCATATCGCATCGTGTCACTTTGAAGTCCTCGGTAGTGCGGTAACAAAATCCATGGAGATATGCTCCCACTTCCATATGGGTATAGCCTGTGGTTGGAGCATCCCACTAGGTCATCGATGCTCAGCTTTCACTTGTTGACATATATCACAATGAGTAACATTGAAGGCAATATCACGCTTCATTCTCGGCCAATAGTAATGCTTCTTCAAGTCTTTATACATCTTGTTACACCCCGGGTGGATAGAAAAACTCGAAGAATGCGCCTATTTCATTTTTGCAATTTGTAGTAATGTCTCAGGTACATACCACTGATTCTTGTACTTCACGATACCGTCTGTAGATAGAGAGTAGCCCTGAAACTCTGGAAGAGTTGGATCGAGTTTAAAATCTTCACATAGAGCATCAGTCGCTTGTACTTCCTTAATTCTCTCTAGTATAGAAGGCTTAAGAGTCAAAGCTGATAAAACTTCTATCAACTGCTCATGAACTAATTGCACATCCAATTCATGCATATCCTTCTGCAATTCTGTTGGCATTTCCTTGCATGTTTTACTTATCAAAGCAACCTTCCCACTCAATGCATCTGCTACAACATTTGTCTTTCCCAGATGGTACTTAATCTCGCAATCATAGTCTTTTACAAACTCCATCCAGCGTCGCTGCTGCATATTTAGATCCTTTTGCATAAAAATATATTTCAGACTCTTATGATCGGTGAAGATTTCACATCACTGCCCGTAAAGATAATGCCTCAAATCTTCAATGTAAAGACCATAACAGCTAGCTTGAGGTCATGTGTGGGATAATTAGCTTCGTGTGGCTTAAGCTGTCTCGAAGCATAAGCAATCACCTTCCCATTCTGCATTAGAACACCACCAAGTCCACACTTGGATGCATCGTAGTATATACAAAAATTACCTTCTTCTACAGGTAAGGCCAACACTGGTGCAGTTGTCAAACGATGCTTCAATTCTTAGAAGCTCTCTTCGTATTTATCGGACCACGAAAATCTCACATTTTTCTTGGTCAGGCTGGTAAGAGGCATAGCAATTTTAGAAAATCCACTGATAAATTGGCGGTAATAACCAGCCAATCAAAGGAAACTCCGAACATCGCTCACATTCTTCGGTTGTACCCTTTCAGTAACTGCTTGAACCTTCACAGGGTCCATAGCGATACCCCCCTTAGAAACAACATGGCCAAGGAGACTGACCTATTTCAACCAGAATTCACACTTGGAGAATTTCGTGTAGAGCTGGTGTTGCTTCAAAATAGATAGAGCAATTCTCAAATGCTCAATATGTTATTCTTCCGACTTAGAATACACCAGAATGTCATCAATAAAGACAATGATGAATTTATCAAGATAATCCTTGAATATGTGATTCATCAGATCCATAAAAGTTGCAGGGGCATTGGTTAGCCCAAAAGACATCACGAGAAATTCGTAGTGTCCATATCTAGTCTGAAATGTCATCTTGGGTACATCTTCTTGTTTAACCCTTAATTGGTAATACCCCGAACGCAGATCGATCTTTGAGAATACACAAGCACCGTACAATTGATCAAATAAGTCATCGATCTGCGGTAAGGAATATTTGTTTTTGATAGTACTTTATTCAGTTCATGATAATCCACGCACATTCGAAATGATTCGTCCTTCTTCTTCACAAATAAGACAGGAGCTCCCCAGGGTGAGAAGCTCGGTAGAATGAATCCTTTTGTAATTAACTCTTCAAGCTGAACCTTCAATTCTTGTAACTCAGCGGGTGCCATCCTGTACGGATTTTTCGAAATTGGTTTTGTACCAGGATGTAGATCTATAACAAATTCAATTTCATTGGCATGAGGCAATCTAGGAAGATCATCCAGAAAAACCTCCGAAAAGTCACGGACCACCATTGCATCCTCAACATTTGCTTCCAGTTTGATCATGGTGCTTACAATATTGACGAGAAATCCTTCACATCCGTGCTTTATCAGTTGATCTGCCTTTAGCGCAGAAATAATTGCAAGTTTTCCTTTTTCCTTGATTCCTCGAAAAATGTGCGATTCACCATTGAGAGGATAAAAACGAAACTCTCGCCTCGTACAATTTAGAACGGCACGGTTTAAAGTCAGCCAATCCATGCCAAAAATAATGTGGAACCCTTGAATATCCATAACAATTAGAGTTGCACCAAATTTCCGGTCATTGATCTGGACTGCATAGTCTTCAAGAATACTATTAGCAGTCATATATTCACCGGAAGGTGTAAGTACTCGATATCCGTTCTTAGGAATACCTTGTGTATAATTTGCTTTCGTACATAATTGTGTTGAAATAAAAAAATGAGTGGCACCCGTATCAAATAAAGTATATGTGGCCACATTATTAATATGAGTTGTACTTAAGGTGTTCAGAGATATCATTATTTAAGTACGAAACTTTCTAAAACTAATGGGAAACACATTAGTATATCAGGCATATGTATAATATTTGAATAACAATTGTGTACCTGATATGACAGCTGGCAGTTCCTGCTCTTCAAGATCCTCTCCTTGCATCAAAAATACCCCCAGAGCAACATTGCCTGCTTGATTTGGGAAGCTCCTTGCTATGTATCCAGGCTTTCCACATTTGAAGCATCCATTAGTATTCACTTTGCACTGCCCAGGGTGACTTCTTCGACATACAGGGCACAATTTAGGTGCCATAGGTGCTACAACAGCTGCTTCAATCACAGGGCGCTTGTCACGCCCCTGTTGTGTCTCAGGTCCAGGTGGCCTTCTCATGCCACGGTTCACCGATGAAGTCTCACGCTGCTGGAAACTCTGATTATTCCTCCCAATCCTCTGAACCAACTCTCTCTGTCTGGTAGCAATCCCTTCTACATCCTCGGCATCTAGTGCCCGAGCCACGATCTGTGAATGAGGAACACCCCGGATACCAGACATCCGCACACACCTCAGAATCTCAACCTTTAATCCTTGTGTGAAATGCTACACTTTAGATCCATTATCACTGACCAGGTATGGGGCATACCGGTATAGCACTTCAAACCTCCAAATATAATCAGACACAGTCCCGTCTAGCGTAGCCATATAAATTCTGCAAACTTCTAATTTTGAACGGTAAAGCTAAAATACTTCTCGTTGAATAATTCCTTGAAACCCTTCCAGGTGAGAGTCTACATGTCCAGGGTCGGCTGTATTGCTTCCCACCAATATTGTGCGTCGTGAGTCAGTAAGTACACAGCACATTTCACTTTTTTCAATTTCTCGAATGTTGGCATAGGCAAACATCTCCTCAATTGAACGAATCCACGTCTCAACTGCCGAAATATCAGAAATATTGCCTTCAAAAGCTGGTGGTTTAAGTCGCAGAAATCATTCCCATCCGACCTCCGCGGGTGCAATAGCAACACAGAGATTCCCGTTACCGTTATCATTACCATGTCTGTTCCATGTTCCACCAATCTCTCAATAACTTGGGCCCGTTGTGCCATAAATTGAGCCTGTCGCTCAACAACTTCTGCGATGCGGTTGAGGGCTTCATCCTGCTCGTTAGGTACTGGCATATCATTTCTTGCTCGTCGTGCCATTTAATAATTTTTCTACATTAAATTCAAGGACTAATAAGTTTGAGCGAAATTAAAATTTAAAGATTAGAATTTTACTTACAGAGGAAGGAGTGTTCCACGACGATCCTTGTGTTATCAACAGTCTACATAACCGATTTTGACCTGATTGCGCTCTGATACCAACTGTAACGCCACGTTGTTTATAAAAACATTTTTCTCAATTTAAAATACGCCATAAAAATTTTTCGCTTAATTTATTCAACATTCAAAATGCATTAGAAATGAAATCAGAGTAAATAGTGCGAAATTCAAAACATAATTTAAAGGTTCACAATAAAAGTCCCAAAGTCCCTAGTTACAAATAGTTTTCAAAATACCACTATGTCAATTTACCAAAATACCCTTCTATCAAAATACTATCATCTCTCATCCCATACGAGCCACACCCAGCAAGTCAAATCAGCTGATAACACGAGAGATCATCCTGGAATGCCTCTTCCACAACTAGAACGTCATCATCAAAATAATCACCAACATTACGGAGAAAACAATGAGCCTAATGCCTAGCAAGAATCAGAATTTAAATGCGATGCAAATGATGTATGACCACACAAATCATTACAGAAGGGAACCGTATCTCTTCTGAAAGTTAAGGTGGAATACTCCCTAGAGTCATGTGGCCTAACTAGTCACTCCGACGAGGAGATATATCCATCGGGGGTGTATCAACAAGCAGGTATCCTCACTTTTGTTGAAGACGTGGGGGGTTTCAGAACGGGGTAATTGTGAACCCTAGAATTCACGTAGCTACTTCTAAACCTACCTCTCCCCACGTGGTAGGAATCTACCGTATGGAAAGTCACAATTCACCCGAACCCCCACATGCTTATTTACGTATATTAGGATAACACACAACATGTAAAAAATTTCATAAATCCTAAGATGATTCATGAATGCCACGAAATAAACATAGGAACAATGCACGAAAGAATTAAAATTATTGCAATTAGAATTCATGAAACTATAAAGTAACACAATTTAAAGGCAATGTATGAATTTCATTATCATTTCATATTATTAACTAACTTTAGTGTCTGGCAAGCATACAAGTCCTTGAGCCACTCTTTTAACCATTACGAACAAGGAAACACGGTCAAGGAATTTCATTGTTAGACATACACAAGGTAAGAATCATAACTGTAAGCATAAGGACAGTCTACAACATTTGGATCTACAATGCTTAGTTTACGATTCATAGATGACAGTAATTCAAACTTTAAGATTTGATCCCAGTAGAAAATCTCAAGGTAAACTCAACCATATCGAAATTCATGCTTATATGTACCCAAGGTATGTCAGCTACTCAGTTCATCATCAAGAACTTCATACTATCTACTCAGTTACAAAACATATTAATGTTGATCTCTTGCAATTAACAGTTCCAGTCTAGATAATACCCATTTCTATTTCTCACGCTAGAGACAAAATCCAAGTAATGACAATACAATAGAGGTAAAGCAATCCAACTGCTAGTTATTTGACAGAACTCATCATTTAAACAAAGCAGCAACTTAACCAGAATTTAGTAATTCAAGCAAGGCATTCAAGGCAAGTCTATATCATCTAAGACCCGTAATGTAGGACCTCCTCAGGTCAACTACACATTCCAATTCTTACCTCAAGTTTTCAGCAACTTAACCAAGCAAAACAGCAGCAAAATGCCAGTAAACAGTAGCCAATATATAAATCTTTTAGCTTTCTAAACTTCCAAACTTCCCTAAGCAAAATAGTGTGGGTGGTTAGTCAAACTCCCCATTGTCCATCTTGACATAAGCCAAGGATTCATAACTTAATTTGTTACAATGAAATCCCATAATTCAGTCTTACCTTACACACTTCACGGATTGATAGCAATAAACAACACCAATATCATCCAATCCTTCATATAGTTCACCACTCACCAAATTCTGTTTGACAATGTAACACTCTAACACTTACCACAACTGCTAGGGTAGAGCATATAGGGGAAACCTTACCTTTTATAGACGAAGAGGAGAGAGAGAAAGCTGAGTATCTATAGGGAGTAGCTGGAGAGGAGGAAGGCTGCATTACCCATTTCAAGGAGGAGAGGTCCTCACACCAGAGCCACGTGGAAAAATCTTCCATATCACCAGGATAAACTGGACGTCGTAGCAGGTCTGAAGGAGAGAGATTTTATCGTGTAGAACAAGAAATCGGAAGAGAGAGAAGGTAATTTAAATGGGTTTCTCAGATGTTTTTGACTTTTCGGACGAGACCAATCATCCGAATTCATTTTCAGACGAGACCAACGCGTCCCAAAACGCACAAAAATTAGTACAGATTCATTTCCACCTCGTCTGCATCATCTGAGCCCGATTTTAGACGAGATAGATGCGTCCGAAGTGTCCCATAAAATTGTACAGATTCAATTCAACAACTTCCGCGTCATCCGCGCCGGATTTCAGACAGGATAGATCCGTCCGCAAACTCGTTGTACACACTTTTTCTTAATTTATATTCTTGGATCATTTTCCAATATCAACCCTATACTTCCCAAGCATAATTTAATGCGTACCGCCATGCAACATGATATAATATTCATATGTATTACTTATCCAAAAGCATGGTTAACATTTATTTTCTGCTGTTGATCATCATTTGAGAAGCACGTTTCACTGTATGTTCCTCATTATGTTTCTACTGTATATTAGTCAATGAATAAGCATGTTCCGTTGTTTTTCCTTAGATATTTCACTGTTGTAGTAGTTGAATAAAAGCATGATGGTGTTCATTTACTGCTATTCCGTTATGTAATTTAAAACATGTTTTCGTTGTTCATTTGATTCATCATTACCGTTGTATAGTTGATAAAAAGCGCATTAGACGTTCATATTTCTGCTGTAACGCTATTCATATTCACTGCTGTCATTGTCATTACGAGGCATGTTTCACCGTCTGCTCGATTGATATTCCTTGCTGTTACTTTTATTTAAGAGACACGTTAGTTATTTCGATTTGCATGAATAATTGCTGTTGTTTATTAGCATACAAGAATCACGTCTCGTAGTTTCATTCTAATTATCATTCACTGCTGCTGAGTTTCGATTAAGAAGCATATTTTTGTCAATTAGTTTGTCACCAATTACTGATTTGAAGTTGTATTCACTGCTCTGTTACGGTGTTGTTCGCTGCTATATGTAAAATCATTAGAGAACCATATTAGTGATAAAATTCTCCTATTATAATCGATTAAAGCATGCTTAGTCATTTATGATTTCCATTGTTATACTTGATTCAAGATATGTGTAGATGTGCATGTTCCTACTGCCTTATTTTAGTCACTAGAAGGCCGATTAAAAAGCATGATAGTTGTTCCTATTTATCTTTCTATCACATAGTCGGTTAAAGACATACCTATATGCTCCTAACTCTTCTGCTGAATATTCAATCAAGAACATGTTTGGACACTCATATAATCGGTTAAAAGCATGCTTGTTGTCCTAATTCAAAATTAGTTCACTTTCCTATGCTGTTTTTACCCTCACTATATAAAGCATGCTCTGTTCCTTGTTTTATTGGACGATTATTAGCATGATTAGTTCTACTTGTAACTATACGTTGTTTTGTTTTCGTTATATGTAAGCATGCTCTAGCACTCGTTCTGTCTATTATTGTGAATTCCTTTAGGCATTGTCCTTTACTTCCCATATATGTGTTAACTAATTTGAGAGTGCCAGGCTGTAATCACGTTAATAGGAACCAAGTAGGGGGTACCCCCTCGGGGTGGTACCCACATGCATGAATGAGGAAAAATGCTAAGAAAAAGAATGTTCGGAATGGGTGGGATATGCCCATCACCGAAGAAACCCTGCTGGCAGGACACGCCAGAAAGGAAAAAAACCCTGAAGGCGGGACATGCCAGAAGGGGAGGAAACTTGAAGGCAAGATACACCAGAAAGGGGACGAAAAAAGGAGTTGGAGGGCGGATGGATAGCGGAACTAGCCCGCGACTAGGCAAAGCCCCCAACCTTGATGGGAACGGGGACCTAGTTGCAAGTAAAAGGTTAAGTCCGACCAACTATTCCATCCCCTAAGAACCTTCCAATCTCCAGCTCGATGTATGAGTAAAGAACGAACGAAGAATGAACGTAATGAAAAGAATTGGTTTGGGTGGCCCCCATCCCAAGAATAATTTGAGAGAGATATGCATAATTGTTTCCCCCCATTTCCTTACTGGGCGAAAGCTCACATCCTTACTTGTGGTGTAGGTGATGAAGTGATTATGCTAAGAGCTGTAGAGAAGGCCATTCCGATGGAGCCTGCGGTGTATCCAGAGGAAACGCAAGTAGAGTAGTAGTGTGGCACCAAGTTAAGGAAGAAGAAGTTGTTTTGAAAATGGTCTAACGTCGAACATGGTTTGTAAATGTTAATTTACCATTTAACCATAATCGGATACTTATTAGGATTATCGAAATTTTTTATTAACGTTTGTTTTCTTGATTCTTTTAAATTACGCTTCCGTTACTTATTATTAATCATAGTTACCCTTTTTCCTTGATTAAACCAGTTGTTTTTCTTTATAAGTTGGTAACGGTCGGATTTTCTCAGCACTTTGATTTTAAATGTCGAATGGTTTCCAAATGACGTTTGTTTAAATTTTTAATTAACTTAAAACTTTCAAGGAGCTTTTAAGACAAGTAAGAATTCGGGTCGTTACATAAGAAGCCAAAGATTTGGTAAAGCTGATAAAGGATGTAGCTAGTGGAGTATTGCTGGGTTGAGCGTTTGTGTTGTTGGCGACATTGACCTTGGTTATGGCTCACGGAAATGGTATAAACGTGTTTAATTGTTTTAAGAGTTTTTAAGTGCTATTAGCTTTAATTGGTTTTAAATAAATGTTTTAGCGATACTTGTTGAAATAGTTTTTAAACTGTTGGTTTGTGATATTTAAATGTAAAAGACTTCCGCACATCGTTTACTTTGAGTTTTGTATGGTTAAGACTTCAGCTGTTTATTACTCTAGTTTTTCCATCATGCAAATGATTCAAAGAAAAGAAAATTTTTATACTGAAAAAGTTACGAAATGTTACACTTAGGCTCTTCAGCAAGGTCATCATCACCTACATCACAAAATTCACCTATGAGCTTCACTCTCAATAAGAGCTACATAAAATAAAAAATTTGTGAGCACGAGATGTAGTTTTTTGTAAAAACATGTATTTTCGTTCTCATTCATTCATTTATTCTTTTCTTTTCTTTCTTTCTTTCGTTCTTTTATATATGGGAGAGTGGTGAACTTCGGCCAACTTATACCTTAGGAAGAGTAGGCACAACTATGGGCACACACCACTTACGCCTTGCGAATTTCGACGAGACAGTCTCAAATCCATGAGACCTCTGTTACTTGTCACGAACTCAATGCATGACAACCTTGTGAAATTTGGCTAGGACCCTGCATTACCAGACTAACAAGCTTATTCCTCATAGGTCTAACATTTTGGGACAGCCTGACCTTGACCCCTTGTATCTTCTTTACGTACCTTAAATTCTGGTTATGTCTTTCTGCAAACACAAGCATGTAAACCATTTTCGTTATTTTGTTGAAAAACATGATGCATGAAAACAAATGCAACATATGTGTATCTTAACCTATCACATGACTATTCCACAACATCATATCACATCCTCGAGACAATGAAACATAACATATTATAATATATCCTCGAAGTAAACATAACATGATAGCATGTCCTTGAGTCAATGAAACATAGCATATCATCAGACAGTATAACATACCCTCATAAATCACAATAGAGCAAGATATATTATTAAACAATGTAATATATCATTAATCATTGTCTCAACATAAATAGTAATCACATAGTAAGCATATCATCGATCAACGTCTCAACATAAATAGTAACCAAACTATAAATATATCTTCTATCAACGTCTCAACATAAACAGTAAACAAAAAATAATCATATCTTCAATCAACAGCTCATAGAAAACATAGTAGAATATCATCATGTAACTACCTTATCATAGTACTTTATGATGTAGGTCAAAGGCCAAACTCAAGCAAAACATGTAAAATCCATAATTTTTAGATTTTATATTTTTCTGAATAAATTTTTTGTTTTGACCGAGTTAATTTTTTTTTGTATTGACCAGGTCCTTGCCACGTGTTATTAGTCTTTGGCCATGTGTGAAGTGGGTCCAATCAATGGTCAACTGGTGCTCTTTGTGTTCCCTCCACAGCCTAAAACTGCGGGATTGTGTTTGTTAAGTTCTCATTTTTATAGATCAAATTCTGAGTTTTGTCGGGATAGAATTTAAAGATTTTTTTAATATTTATAATATAATAATTTATATTATATTTATTAAATAAATAATTAAAATTTTAATTTTAATTTTCTTTCATAAAAGGAAAATTTCTTTTCTTTTCCTATGTGGCCGTTTGTAAGGGAGAAAAAGGAAGGAAGGGAGAAGGGGGAAGAACCAGCGAGCAAATCTTATCATTTCTCCACTCGATTCATGCTCATGGCATCCTAATCTTCGACCTTTGTGAAAGAGTTTCGCGGGTATTTTGTTCTTCACTTTGTTTTTCTGTTTGGAAATTTTGGTTCCATGTTTGTTTCATATTTGAGCTAGTAAACTCAAATCATTGGTTTTTTTTTTTGTGTTATTGTTATTGATTTAGAGTTTATGTAGAGTTTTATGCTGATTCAGGGTAAGAATTGGCGAGGAAATGCATGTTTCCTCACGATTTTCATGCTAGAAAACCTTCCCTGGTCCACCATTGGTTGAGTTCGGTCAACCGTAGTATTGGCCAAGAGCCTTTCCATTTGTGAAGGCTTGAGTCTGGTCAACCGTGGGAATTTAGGTGGGTGTCGAGGACGTTCCTCCCCAACGTCCGTGGAAGATGGGGCATCTACGAGAGTGCGAACGCCCAACATGTGGCCTGTACTGGTCAATTAGAAAAATGGTCGAGAGCCTCTCTGTTTGAGATGGTTTGTGTAACACCCAAAAAAATTTCGTTCTTTAATTTTAGTGATGTATTGAAACAGTTAGATTTTAATGCAATGAATATTTGGTTCATTTTATACTTGGAATAATTAAAAGAGTAATATATATTATAATGGAGTAAATTGGATGATTTAAGTTGAAGATTTATAAAAAAGGAAATTGGAATTTTTTAAATTGAGAAAGGAAATTTTTGGAGAAAGTGATAAAAAAACGTTAGCGGTTGGATGAAAATTCTGAGGCCAGTGTTTGGTTTCAGTCTCCTTTCATGGTTGCTGGGAACAACCTCCCGAACCCACTTGAAACCCTATTTCTTGTTCTATTTTCTTTGACTGATTGTCGAAGAAGTTATCATCCGCGACCGATTGTAGACAAAACAGCTCTCCTCAGGTGATCATCTGGGAAATTAGAGGTAAGAGTTTTACCTTAGGTTTATGTTGATCGGTTGAGGAAGCTGATTGTTGCCGCGAGGTTAATTTTTTTAGTCATGCGTGCGCTCGCTTCCCCTAATTCACTGTTCTATTGTTGTTTAGGGAGTCTAGTGACCGTTTATTTTGGGAATCACCGGCTGCATCAAGTTTCCAGGTAAGGAATGGGTAACGAATAGTTGGGCATTAGACCTACACCACAAGGTTATAGGATTTTAGTGTGTGTAATTGGTATCTCTTCACAGAGTTATCGAAGAAATTAGTTATAACATAATGATCTGTAACTACATTGAATTGAAGAATGAGGAATCTGTTTATGAACCGAAGTAGTTTACTGCTTGTACATACGCTGATAGTTTGAATAGTTGATCATAATTGGAAGTTGGAAATATGTGAATAATGATAAATCAGTTTTTGTCTCTGAGTTGGATTTGGAATCTGTTTATATCTGAGAGATTTCTACATTATGTTAAATTATAGGTTCGAATACAGTTGTTAAACATAGATTGAGATTCTGTATATGTTGCTGAATTGTTTATTGCATCTAAAATTTTGGATTAGGAATTTTGTTCTAGGATGAGGTTGTAGGCCACAGGCTGTAAATATGATTTCTGTTTATAATTGGAGAGTGGAGAATTTGACTCTCATAAGTATTGCTTCACCTATTTCATTTCTAATGTTTTATTTGGGAACTCTGTTATATTAGGATGTTGAAGCCTTTAATTATGATTTAAGTTTAGAATATATTCTATTAGTATGCCTAGGATTATACCTCATTGCTTTAGGATGTGATATGAGGCTGTGGATTGCACTTTTATGGTTCAATATATATATCCATGTCATTATGATTCTCATGCATCGTGTTTTAGCACGCACGCACGCACGCAAAAAACAAAAATGATTTATATGCACATGTTTTCATGAAACATAATTTCAGGTATGAAAAATGTTAATTGTCCCGCATGAGATGAACTTAATGGTGTCAACTGAACAAACGTAAAAGATCGTTATGGGCGGGTTCGAGTTAGGTGTCCTGCATGAGATGGACCTAATGGAAAAATGATTTATATGCACATGTTTTCATGAAACATAATTTCAAGTATGAAAAGTGTTAACTGTCCTGCATGAGATGAACTTAATGGTGTCAACTGAACAAATGTAAAGGATCGTTATGGGTGGGTTCGAGTTAGGTGTCTTGCATGAGGTGGACCTAATGGTGTTACTCTCCCTTACACACACACACACAACAAAAATGATTTATATGCACATGTTTTCATGAAACATAATTTCAGGTATGAAAAGTGTTAACTGTCCTGCATGAGATGAACTTAATGGTGTCAACTGAACAAACGTAAAGGATCGTTATGGGTGGGTTCGAGTTAGGTGTCCTGCATGAAGTGGACCTAATGGTGTTACTCTCCCTTAGACTGAAGTCCCACAAAGATCAGACTATAAAGTGAAAGAAAATAAAAGAAAAGAAAAGACATGGTTTTAAGTGTCACATCTCATAGTCATGTTACATGTTTGATGCACCTCAAAGTGCAAGAGAGACAAATCTACACTTGGTGTTCAATCGACTATCATCAGACAAAACCCTCAAATTCAAACAAATAGAACGTCTAGTGCAGGCAGCCAATGATGTTCAAATTTATAGGACTTCAAGACAAACGATAGAAGAAGATGCAATCCAAAATTCAAGATAAAAACGCAATAGAACGGAAGTTATGCGTGAAACTATAATCTGCCCCAAAACAGTCTCCACAAAAACAGTTTAAGCGACCTCCAATAAACAATGAACAAAATCGCGAGCTGATATCCAAACGTCGTAAAAATATATATCAAATTAAACTTATTCCAAAGGGGATCACACCCTCAAAATTACAGGGCTAAATTCTAAGTAACACAAGTCGAACAAGCACGGACTTACAAGCTGGTCTGCAGATTTCCTACAACTGAGAATCGCAACTTCAATGGACTTTGTTTACAAAGCCTCTCCAACTCATTTTCTTTCACTTTTCTAGTCATTCTCTCTCAATGAGCAACTCGACAAAGCTGCTGGAAGAAACTCAGTATAACAATCCAACCTCCAAGAATGAAAGAATGTGAGGAAGGAAGGCTTGGATGACTAGTCGTCAGTGAAACCCTAGGTGAGAATCCAGTTTTGCGTT
Source organism: Begonia loranthoides (assembly GCA_022433065.1). Lineage (NCBI taxonomy): Eukaryota > Viridiplantae > Streptophyta > Magnoliopsida > Cucurbitales > Begoniaceae > Begonia > Begonia loranthoides. The sequence continues at coordinate 9,873,903 of CM039479.1, read as the reverse complement.
TGGCAAGGAGCTTCGAAACAAGGGCAGCAGCAGCTTGATGATTCTTCAAAATTAGGTTAAGTCATCATTAAGGAGGGCTTAGGTATCTCCCGAAATGGTGCCCTAATGATCAATTACATAAACGCCCTTCCAAGCACAAAAATGGGCATGATGTCTCGACTAACTAGATAGCCGAGACCACAAAAAAAAACTAGCATAATATCACCCTAAATCTAATTAAAAATAACTAAAATTTTAGTAGCTTATCAAACCATTCAACTAATAATCATGTCATTATATCAAAAAGAACATATTTTAATCCCTAAGGCATCTCAAAAGCCTCGGCAAGTTGGCTAGCTGAAATCGCTTGGGTACTTGGCTCCATCCGTGGGTTCTCTCCAAGGTGCCAAGTAATGACATGCTTTGGTGTCTCCTTGTCCACATACTTGGGTTTCTCATCAATGCTATCTAGTGTCACTCCACCTGCAAAATAATAATTTGTTAGAAAAGTGATGAGCCTTTTGGCTCGAGCTCAAGTGAGAGGTCCTTGAGGTGCGTCAAAGTTGCATTTCACAGTCAAGTTATGTCACGACTCGGAGGCAGGATGGACAGAACCGTCGGGTCAGACGACTCGTTTCTCAGAGAGAACCCGGTTACCTATCTCAAGGCATGAATTTTTATGTGGAAGACTTAACGAGAATGATATCAAGCCCAAACCCAAATCACATGGGTTGGGGGTTCATAGAGTGATCAACTGAAGATATGATAGCATAATAAAGGAAAGTATTGTGCATAAATTAAATCAAACAACACCAAAACTAAAATCCCAACATACTAGGAACGGAGGGATTAAACCAATGAACCGTCACCCACCCACGAGGAGATCAAGACACCCATCAGGGAACACCAGTTTCGCCCTGCTGCCGCACATACACGACCAGTGCACTGAACCTACACCCTAACATGGGAAAAAATATAGTCTAAGGGGTGAGTGACTAACTCAGTAGGGAAATCTATACTAAATGCAATACATGCTAAAAATCGTTTTCCTTATCTTTTAAAAAATATTTCATGCTTCTCTTTTACCGTGTATGGATTTTAAACATTTAAAACCTCTTTATTATTTTAACAAACTAGCCTATGGCCCTCGATGTGACTTTATTCCAAAACCTGTTTTATACATAGACAACTATAATCGCAAAATATGTCAACATCGTTTTCCATATAAAAACGTTATCAATGAAAAAGGATAGTCACTCAAGGACTCATCCGTCACCCATCATAGAGAGGTGGTATAATCTCTCGGATGTGTTGACTAGCCGTAGCCCTCACTGATACGATCCATGTAATTGGAGTAACGAATAAGGTTGCTCACGATAGACCGTTTCTCACTAAGTACCTTTATGTTCCAAATTGACGACGGTTGCTGACGAGCAATCCAGCCACCCACCAAATGAAACGGTACTAGGGTAAGCTAATCATCGTGACTGACAACCTTCAATCTGTTCTCAATGAAATGGATGGTCACGCAAGGACCCATTCCGCACATGTTACAGAAATGTGGTTATCCGCCAATAGCAACACCTCATGAGGCAGGAAAGAATACCATTGACGAAGATCCGCAGATCTAGCACGTCACCCGAGGTGCCAACAAACCAGTCAGTGACGACACAACTCGTACGATCATATACCCAGAGTGAGGTTGCTCACAATAGACCACTTCTCACTAAGTACCTTTATGTTCCAAATTGATGAGGGTTACCGACGAGCAGAGCTACGAGCTGTCCAGCCACACGCAAAATAAAATGGTACTAGGATAAGCTAATCTTCGTGACTGACAACCCTGCCAACTCCATGTGACAAATACCCTGGCTAGGTTTAGAGACTTGCAACCCAAGGAGGCATCATCACCCTCCCATCCTATTTCCAACTTTCAAGACTTGCAACCTGAGGACACATCACCAATGTCTCATCCTCTTTTTTCACTTCCAGGGATTGAAACCTGAGAACATGTCAGGAATGCCCCATCGCCATTTCGCATGTAAACAATCAATCTTCACGCAGTAGAAGATTGCATGGGGATAGCCTCATGATGCTTTAGCGCTAGAGTGCCTAAAGTATAAAAAGGATTCATCCTCCCAATTTACATATCAAATCTTTTCGCAATAGAAGATTTTGAGCGATAGCCTAGTGATGCTTTAACGCTAGAGTGACTAAAGCATCAAGAGGGTTCATTCCCCAATGTACGTATCATGTAATAACCCGATCCCAATTTTCTCGATTTACGATGTAATCGTTTTTGTGTTTGAAAATAAAAGTGTGGATGTTCCTAAGTTACACCGTATTATGAATGTTAAGTTGCGACGTATAACTTCGTAGACGTTTAAGTTGGGAAAGATTTAAGAGAAAATGTGAAAAATGATGGAATTATGTGGTTTCGGACGATGGCAGGGGAAATGCGGACGCCGCGGATGCATAAATTGGAGTCCGCATTGAATCTGTCCAATTTTGATTCACGCGGACGACGAATGCGGACGCCGCGGATGCATAAATTGGAGTCCGCATTGAATCTGTCCAATTTTGATTCACGCGGACGACGAATGCGGACGAGGTGGACGACCAAATGGCGTCCGCAAACCCATATCGGACGCTGAGGATGAATGGCCGAGGATGCCAATTTCTGAGTAATTTTGGAGACGCGGACGCCACAGACAACTGTACGGCGTCCGCAATGCACCAGATCTGCAATTTTAAAGGGAACAAAAGTCAGAAAACAACGACGGATTTCGACATTTTGCGAGTTAATGCTCGTGCTTTCGGTGGGAGAATCCTGGTAGCAGTTCCGTAGCCCAACCTAGACGCATGCCTTGTCTCTTTTGTCGTCTAGGTACGTCTCCCTCTATATCTTCCCCACTTCCTCCTCCTCCAAGTGTTTTTGGGTGCTAGAAGTATTGAGTTGCATTTTCGTGCTGAGTGTGGAGCCTTTGTACGAGAGATTAGACTTCAACAGGTAAGGATTGGGTGTGTCTTGGCCGTCTAAGCCCTACCCACAAGTGATTAGTTGTCTTGCTTTGTTTTGTTTTTCTGGTTTTTCTTATGATTTTATTGGTTTTAGTAAGAATAAGCATGATATATGGGGGATCAAGTCACGAAATGAAGAATAAAAATGAAGGAAATGTGATGATCTATGTTATGAAAGGAAGGATAGTGTGATTTTAATGACAAATCACAAAGATAGGAAGATGTAAATGTTTTCATTTTTCCTTACTGTCAATGGATTTACTTGCTGTCAACAAAATCATTGACTCTCATGTACTAATATGAACTCCCATGTTATGATAAGAATGAAGAGGTAAAAGATGTGAAGGATGAATAACAAGTAGATTTCAAGAAAAAGAAAAGGATGGAATGACAAGGGTTCGTGCAAAGAAGAGATTAATCTTCCATGTTGTTCTGGTTTCATACATCTACTGGTTTATAGTAACTAACAAGTATAGGATGAGAAATAAATATTAGGCCACGAAATGAAAGTGTTAAATGACAAAATATGGTGATGTAAATCCTCACTTCTAGCTAGATCATAAGGTTAGAAATGTAGATTTGATATAGATGAATGAGTAAACTGAATTCTTGTTGTCAACTTGAAAATTTCCCCAATTATGTTATGAATGAAAATGATGAATGATGAATGATGAAAGGATAATGAATGATGAATGATGAATGATGAATGATGAATGATGAATGATAAAGGAAATGATGAAGGATGAATGCTAAAGGAAAAGAAGAAAGGATATGATATGAACTAATTGATAAGTGGAAGAAATGACAAAATGGAGGAGATGATAGACAAAATGGAGGAGATGATAAGATTTATGTTCTGCTTTTGGGATTTTGATTTTAGTTTAGAAGGTTATTGCTGTTATGTATTCAATATTGTTGCGAAAATCCAATGAATTAAATGCTATGAGGTAAATGCAAGAGTACAAGGTTGGTTAATTGATGAAAATGATATTGGTATTTGTTAGGAAGCATGATAAACAATAGATATGTTCAAAAGCATGATGTCTTGATTATGGATAAATTATAGATTTGCTGCTATGTTAAATCTTACTAGATGGTGGATCTTGATTATGTACACCCTGGATAATATAGAAATGAGAGAGAGGACATTGATGATAAAAAGGATACGATCCAAAGTATGACTTAACGTGTAGTTTGCATTACATTTCTTGTTATACTTAGAGTATAATTATGCAATATAATGTGTAGTTTTGTACAATTGCTTTCTTTCGTTTTGGTGATAGCATGGTTAGTTAGTCGATATGTGAAGCATGCAAGGTCTTTCCTTATTGATTGTGGATTTTGTTGTTCTATATGTAATATGATAGAATAAGTTCATGTTAATAGAAATCTAATAGGAGCACCCAAAAGGATGGTGCCACATGCATGAGTGATGAAACGAATGACTAAAATAATGTCGGGATGAACAGGACACGTCATCACCGAGAAGACCTTCCGTCGGGATACGTCGGAAGAGTAGAAACTCTAGAGGCGGGACACGCCAATAGAGAAAGACCCTTGGAGGCGGGATACGCCAAAAAGGGGATGAATGATAAGAAATGAATGTTCGGGATGAACGGGATACGTCATCACTGAAGAATAACGGGATACGTTGGAAGGGTGGAAACTCCGAAGACGGGATACGTCGGATGAGGAGGAACCTCGAAGGCAAGAAATGCTGGAAAAGGAACCGAAAGGAAGTTGGAGGGCGGATTTCATCCCCTAAGAACCTTCCAATCTTCACACTCGGGATACAAGTGAAGAACGAACGTAATGAAAAGGATTGGTTTGGGTGGCCCCCATTCCAAACGGAATTAAAGAGAGATGCATATATGATATTCCCCTTTCCTTACTGAGCGTAAGCTCACGTCCTTACTTGTGGTGTAGGTAATGAGTTGACTATGCCGGAAGTGAAGGAGGAGACTTTTCCCGTGGAGTCTGCAATAGGTTCGATGGATGCGCCAACGGAGTAGTAGTACGGCACGAGAACGAGAAATAAGAACGGAAAAGGTTTAGTAAGAATCAAATGTGATTTTCGTAATCCTTTATGCAAAGTTTTAAATGTGATGTAGACCTATATTATGCATTTCGGTTAGATTTAAAGGACTTCGGTTTATATTTATTGTTTTCATAACTTTTAAATGTTATCTTTTTCTGTTTTTAACTAAATTGACTTATGCTTCCGCAATAGTTCATTTTTGTTTTTCAAAAGAAAGGAAGTTCTAAAAGGAAGTTTTAGTAACGATCGAGTTTTGGGCACTCTGATTTATTCACAAAATGAAAAGAAGTTTACAAATGAAAGAATTTGTATGATAGATGGATAATGCGTATTGAAAACGATTAAGAAAGTAAATTGGAAAAGATTAAGAAATCCGGGTCGTTACATATCATTTAACCCATTTCCTCGTAGTAGAAGATATCACTGGATAGCCTCGTAATGCTTTAACGTTAGAGTGCTTAAAAAATCAAGAGGATTCATCCTTCCAACACATGCACATATATCACATCATCAATATGGCAGAATATCAAGAATAAACCATGTACGGAATGTGAATGTGAGAAAATATACGTATACATAAAAATTGACGTGCTGTCAAACAACCCCCGTTGAGTTTTCAGGTGTGGTATCCCACAAAATAGCAGTTTTGAAAAACATGATGCAATACAGTACAGAAAGTATAGAGATCCCCACCTCAATGGCGACCACGACACGCTTATCGACAAACTAGCTCCACGCATTGTCGTAAGCGAAAATTTGAATCATCTAACACCTCCAGAACCAACAACAAGGCCTGTGTCAACATCCTACAAACATAACAAAGATAACAGGCATGTCTCAATCAAGATTAAAATCCAAAATAGTTTCTAGGGACAACCACAAGCCCCAACCCGAAAACCGAAACTAGGAATACAACATATACATTGGGTTAACCCTAACATCCATCTTTATTCTACTTTAAAGCAGAAACCATCATTTCTTATTTTAGCTCACTCAACATGACCAACAGAGCATCCAGCCATGTTCATCAAGCAATAAGCAAAATGAGGAATGTGACTTCAATTAACATAACAATCTCCCAATAGTGACCAAGGAATGCAGAACACAACTCAACCAACAGAGTCTATCAACAAGGACTAAACCCAATCACCAGAGTGTAATTCCCATTGGATATTTGTCAATTCAGTAAACAATCATGGAGACTACAATCCAATCAGTAGAGCCAAAACAACCACAATGTCCCATAAGTAGTGATCGAGAGGAAGAACCGATTTCCTCCAACAAAACAAAAATTTCAGCAGTGCCCATCAATAGAAAAACGAAACATAGAAACAATTCCAAAATTTATCCCTCGAGTTTCATCACTTTAAAACAAGGAACAAAACCTTCAATTACTTACTGCCAATAACTGAATACCCTTAGACATTAATCTGCATAATAGTGGCAACTAAAATCATTGAAGTTTTTCCATCAAAACAAATTATCATAAATCTACAGTTATCAACATCCAAACAACAACAAAGTTTGGAGTCCACTATCGATTGTAGCAAACAAGACATTAATCGTGAGCTAACCCATTCAACAGAAACCGAAACTACAAATTCTCGGTTGTTCAATGACACAATCGTAAGAGAATCACCAAAACAGCAAAACAGGAACCCTGCAAAAACAGGAACAAAAATTCATATCAATTTCATCAGAAATTCATAATGAAATCAAAGTAGAACCAGGCACTTTTGCATTTGCGTTTTTTTTAGGCTGATAGACCAAAGGATAACACACGTCATTTCCATCTAGACCACAACAATCCATTCCAAAAACAAACAGAATCGACCATTCGGAACTACTCACCGAAAATGGAGAAGTGGTAGAAAGATGCCTCAGGGTCAGCTCGCCCCAGAATCCTCTTGGCCGGAGCTGCCACAGCCATTCGTGTCCAGCCGTCCCGAGCTTCAGAATCGGCCTGCCCTAACTCGCAGAAACCTCCTCGGACGGACCACACGGCTGATTGCATTCAACAGTTCCCGACCCTCGCAGCTAACGTTGGCCGGAACGTCGACCTCCGTTCGGAATGCCGAGCCCCGCCGTCCCGACTCAAAAATCCCCGTCTCCTCCTGCGATCTCTCTCTCTCGGCCGAAGGAGCTCTCGGTTTTCAGAAGGAGAAGACCCTTCTCCCTTTTTTTTCTTTTATTTAAAATCCTTCTTTTCATTAAACAAAATAATATAATAGTATACATACATATATATATATATACTAAAACGTCAATCAAAAATAATTTCTTATTCAAAACAATTTATCAAGACATTTTTGAAAATAACTTCCCCGCTAAGGAAAACCCAATTGGACCGTTTTACAAAAAAAAACCGTACATGTCGCCGCTACGCGACCAAACAACTCTTTCACATTTGACTAAAAATTCGTGAAAAATTTACACATAGCATTTTAAAAAATATTTGAAAATCATAGATTTTACACATCATATGTTACATATTTTATGTTATGCATCTCTTGTTGAATATTAGGCTCATAGATGAACTTTGTGATGTAAGTAATGATGGAGATTAAAAAGTTTGATGAAAGGATTTGTTGATAAAGCAGTTAAAAAGGAATTCTCATGGGCGAAGTTAGAGTTTTGTTGAACTAAAGTTGACCATGGGTGAGAACTCATGCCATGGATTCCCTCCATTCACAATCAAACATGAAGATTTTCTTAACTTTATTTCTAGTATTCTTTTTGTAGGTGATCAAAGGGAGGAGTGTACTTAAATCATCATTTTTGTCCATCCAACATTCATGTTCCATATGGTCTTCTTCAAAGTGAAGCATAAGTGAAAGTTCAAGCTCCAATTTGGGAGATAAATGAAACATTCCAAAAACTACCAACAATCCAACCACCGAGAAGTATTTGGCATATTCGGTAGTCCATAAAGTTTCATATTGAAAAGTGATCTTCATAAAAACTGTAACTAACATTTCAAGCTTTCTAGAATGAGAATTTTTGTTATATTTAAAGATCATTTGCTATCTCAAAAGAGTCTTGAACAGAGAGCTTTAATTCTGCCAGAGAAGCCCGAACATCCTTAGTCGGAGTTGAAGCCAAATCCACTTGGAGAATGAACGTGAAGATAATTTCCATGGACTCGTTGCTGCATTCAAGATTAGAGGGATTATTTGAAAATTATTTTTAGTTATTTCATTCTAATTTGTATTAGTTCAAAAGGTCATGTATTTGTGTCACTCTACTTGAGCATATTCTAACCTAGTGTGAGCATTTTGTGAGGGTTTTTTGTTAATTTTCTTTTAGGACATTTGTAATACCATGGAAAATTTGTTTTGATTTTTGTAATATCCAAAAAATTCAATTATATGTAAAATCGCAATTATGATATTTGGACATAGTGAACAGAATTTTCCCGAGTTTTATATATATGTCATTGAGGAAATGATGTTGATATATTGGAATTAATAGTGGTATTAGTTTATTTAATAATATAATTTTCCCACAAGATAGAGGGGTAAGTGGAGAATAATGAGATTAAATGGAAGGTGGAAGATTACATCTCTTAAGTGGAGAATTAAAATATTAAGAGTGAGATTAGATAGAAGGTGGAAGAATATATCTCTTAAGTAGAGAATTAAAATATTAAGAGTGGGATTAGATGGAAGGTAGAAGAATATACCTCTTAAGTGGAGAGTTGTAATATTAAGAGTGAGATTAGATGAAAAATGGAAGAATAGACCTCATAAGTATAGAATTATGATATTAAATGGAAGGTGGAAGAATACATCTCTTCAATGGAGAGTTAAAATATTAAGAGTGAGATTAGATAGAAGGTGGAAAAATACACCTCTTAACTGGAGAATCATGAGATTAAATGGAATATGAAAAAATACACCTCATAAGTGGAGAATTAAAATATCAAGAGTGTGATTATATGGAAGGTGGAGGAATACACCTTTTAAGTAGATAATTATGGGAATAAATGGAAGGTGGAAGAATACACCTCTTAAGTGAAGAGTTAAAATATTAAGAGAGAGATCAGATGAAAGGTGAAAAAATACACCTCGTAAGTGGAGGATTATGAGATTAAATGGAAGGTGAAAAAATACAGAGTGGAGGATTAAAATATCAAGAGTGAGATTAGATGGAAGGTGGAAGAACACATCTCTTAAGTGGAGAATTGGGATTATATGGAAGGTGGAGAATGTGAATATTTGAGTGGGATTAGAAGTTGAAGAATAAGAATATTTGAGTTGGATTAAGAGAAGTGGAATTTACTTTTGATGCTCTATAAATAAAAGTGCAAAAACTCTTCTTTAAGGAGGAGAAATCTTGTTAGAGTGGTGTAACACCCCGCATTACTAAAACCTTTTTCATTTCCATATACATATAAAAAAATTTCTTTTAATTTAAAATGTGCGTGAAGAAAAAATGGATCAGAGTAATTTAAGCGGAAATTAAAATAATTTCAAACATAGTTTTGAAATACTTCCAATAAAATCCATCGTTTAGCAATAATTACCGTAATGTAAAACCTTACAATTATTTAAAATAAATAAAATCACTTTATATTCCTTTATATGAGCCATAACCCTTAGGTCAAACCCGACTGATAATCCAAGTGCTCATCAAGTAATGCCTCATCCTTCACAGGTATGTCAATAGTGTTATCACAGTCACCTACATCACAAGATAAAACAATAAGCTTAACGCTCAGCAAGAAATAGAATGAAATGCAATGCTCATGCTCTATGTGTACTTATGTAGTCTGTTTTAGAGAAGAACTTATCTCCTCCTTCACATTTCGTTATAGAGAAATGATACATCTTATGGTCATATGGCTTAACCATCACTCCAACAAGGAGATACATCCATTAGGGGTGTCACCATAATGACCATCACCAATCTCCTATGTTATTCAAGCGTGGGGGATTTCTAGTACAAGAGAAAGGATATATCCTATGGTTCATGTGGCTTAACCGTCACTCTCTCCCTACGTGGGAGGAGATACATCCATTAGGGGTGTCACCACAATGGATTGTCACCTATTCTCCCAAACCCCCACATGACTACTTACAATTATTCTTTCATTTCATTAACATGTCATGCATATGTCAACATTTTTATAAATCTTAAGCGTGATGCATGTATATCATGTCATATTCAGTTCACAACGATATATGAAATTCACAATAGGGAACATAACATTACAACAATGATATGAGCAACAATAATTAAAGGATACTACTATGCAATTATTAATAGAGAACAAGTCATAAAACCAAGAAATAGCCAATATTAACAGGAAGGTAATCTAAACTCAGAAGCATAATCCAAGACAACTGCATTTATAGAACCAACAATAAAGTACAAGACATTGCTCAATCTAAGGTATTAATTCAAAAACAGCAGAATAATACAGCAATTCATCATTATTCACGCCTCATGGTTAACAACAATTCACAAGGCATTTTCCTACTTCTTCATTGAACTCTAATTAATAAAAGCTAAAATCATCTAGCAATCGACAGAACCATGCTTCACAATAAGTAACAAAGGTAATATTTAACCACAACAAAGTCTTGAATAATTCGTAGTGAATTGTCCAGCTTCTCAATCCAACACACATGTAATTGACAATAGCTAATTCATCTAACAGCACACAAAAGTTTCGCAATGATTAACCAAATTCATACGTGAATCCAATTTGTCAATTCAACAGGAAATGGCAGTAACAAATCATTCAACAATTCCACAAAAAATTCCTGTGATGTAGGCCTCCACTGGCCACACATCTTATTTCTTACCTCACTTGAAGATTTCTTACCGCCATACGCTTCCCTTCACACCAAAAGCAACTTTCTTTCTCTTCTTCACATTCTATATGCCTTTCTCCATTGCTCTTTCTTTTCTCTATAAGGAAATTCAGAGTGTCCCCCTCTTTTACTTCTGTCTTCGTTTTAATAAGGAGAGAAATCTCCTTGAGACATTTCAATGTTCTTGACATTCGCCAACAACTCTTAGGTGGCACTACATCCAAATGTCACATGTACCAACTTATCGTTTTAAGAGGATTATGAAATTGTAATGCTGAAACGCTCACAGAAAGAATGCTGAAACACTTGCTAGAAGGGAGAACATTCCTTTTTGAAAGATTGCATAACCACCACGATTAGCCGCTCATAATTTAAAAATGAAAATCGCTATGAATGACATCTGTTTTCCATAAGGGACATCTATTACCTTCATATTTTAGACATCAATCTTCTTCTTTGCTATGAGGGACGTTCGTTCCTCAATAAGGGATGTCTGTTATCTTTATATTTTAGACGTCCGACTTCTTCTTTGCTATGAGGGACGTCTTTTCCTCAATAATTCTTTCCTCCTTTTGTTCAAAACGATGTTGTCCCACTTAAATCTTAACATCATTCTTGTTACTTCTATTTTGGATGTCCTTTGTCCATTAGGGACATCTCTCGCATCAAAACGATGTTGCTTTCTACTTACCCTCAACAAATGATGTCGTTTGCTTTCCATTTTCTATAACAGACGTCCATTTTCCCTTGAGGGACGTCTGTCATAACCCAAACGACGACGGTCCACAAAATTTCAATGCCAGATTGCCGTTCTCGTTACTTTTATTTTGGACGTCCTTTGTCTATTAGGAATGTCCATCATCAGTCTACATAATTGACCGCCCCACAAAAAATCTTTATTACTCTGATTATTGATAATTCCTTCATCATATATTTAATTTTATTAAAACCATTAAATTTCATTCCAACTTTCATTACCAATTTATTTCTAGGGCAATAAAATCCATAAAAATCACTCCATAATTTTCATTAATTCACTATTAATATTATTCCTAGTCCCAGCTTAATCTCGGGTATTACAAGTGAAGAGAAAGTTAGAAGAGGAATAAGAAAGGCCAAAAAGGAAGAAAAAGGAGAAAGCTTTTCTTCAAGAAAATTCAAGGTAAGAAATGTGTCTTTTCCCTCTTTGAGGACTACATCACAAGAAAATAGGGTGTGATTTTGGGAGATGCTTGTATTTAATAATTGATATTCATTAGTAATAGATTTTAAGAAAGGGATTATGTACATGTTGTGAAGACTTATTGTTCTTGATTGATGATTGTTAGAAGTCAAATATTGATATGTTGTCCTGTAGGTATTGTTTTGATAAATTGTTGTTCTTAAGAAAGAACCTATTACTTGGATACTTTAGTTGGATAAATGCTAGGTTCTTGATCAATATAAGTTCTGGATTTTTAATGTCATTAAGAGCATGTTAATGATAATTATGCATAGGAGTTCAATGTTGCTGGAAAGAAGGTAAAGTTCATGAGGTACTCTTTGATGTTGCTTTGCTGCTAGTGTTTGAATGATAGATTCTAAATCATGTTTAGCTTTGGAAACTTGATTTCGTATAGATGATATGTTAGAGGATATTTTAAGTTGTAAGCATTCATATGTGATCATGCATCATGGTTTTCCCAAAATGTTACAAATATGATTTTTCATGCATAAAGTTTTAAAGTAAATGAAGATAAAGGAAGTTGAAACCAAATGAATGAGGCTTTGGACACTTAACTCATGAATAGAGGCTTGGCGGACTTTGGTTCCTATGGTTAGAGGCTTTTGGGTGGGTTTTCCCTTAATGATTGAGGCCTGAGTTAAGTTCCAATGATAAAACGATAATAACAATTGAAACCCAATGAATGAAGCTTTGGATACTTAACTCATTAACAGAGGCTTGGCAGACTTTGGTCCCCATGGTTAGAGGTTTTGAGCAGGTTTTCCCCCAATGATTGAGGCTTCAGTTAAGTTCCAATGATAAAATGATAATGACAAAAGAAAGAAAAAGAAAACAAATGGAAAAACGTTTTATGAAAAGAACATGACATGTTACATTTCATTTCTTACTAAACATTAGGCTTATAGTTTAAGTTTTGTGATGTAGGTATGCATGAAACTGAGAAAATGAGCAATGGATGGAGGATTTTCACTTCGCGAACCTTGTGGCTGGCTAGGCTAATGGTTAAAGGAAATTGTTTTAAACCTATAAAATGTTTATGGATTTAAGTTATGACATGTTTTTCTAAGTTGTAAACGTTACAACAAAAAGAATTTTATTTACTGTACTTTTAAAAAGATAAAAGACTTCCGCTGTGTTCATAAAAGTTAAATGATTTTCAAATTATACGGACCTAAAATGAAAGGAATAACAAGATTGCTACAGAATGATATCAGAGCAACCGAGTTTTGAAATCGGTTCTGTAGATTGCCTACCAGCACAAGTCTCGACGTGGAGATACTCCATTAACTGTAAGTGTGTTTTATTTTGTTTTCAATTGATGGTTATGTTCGTTGTAACTTGGTTGCATAGGAACAAAATGGTGAGGGAAACAAGACATAACAGATAGCCTAGAGATGAAATAATCAGTAGATTGACGGAAGTATTGGAGCATCAGATTTAGTTTATGGAACGAAATAGAGAATTGGAAGGACAAAGGAACCTGCAACTCATGATTCACAAAGACTTAGGATGTGAGAGATTTCGACGATTAAAAACGCCATATTTTGAAGGGGATCCTTCTTATCCATCAAAGGCAGAAGAATGGATCTAGATGGAGGAGAGTATTTTTGAGTATGCTAGGATTAAGGAGCAAGAAAAGGTTACTTGCACTGTGTTTATGTTGGCAAATGATGCTAGATTTTGGAGGAATACCATAAAAATAGTGCACGATGTGAAGACCATGCAGTGGAAAAAGTTTGAGGAAATTTTCTATTAAAAATATTTTAATTGTACCACAAGAATAAGAAAGATGATAGAATTTGCTTCACTTCGTCAAACCGGAACTATATCAAAGTATATTTGCTAGTTTGAGTCATTGTCTCATTTTTCTCCCCATCTAGTAATCACTAATTGGAAGATCTAGGATAGGCGGCCAACCTCCTGGAGAGAGCGATGTGCATGGACCAGGTGAGTAGGGAAGCAGCTCCGTGGACCGCTCGTCGGGCCTGATAGGTGGTGGTATCATACCCTTCTCAAAGGAACCGTACGTGACACTCTCGCGTCATACTGCTCCGTCCTGGCATCAGGACCTCCCCTTTCCTTTGACCAACGGGTCCTCGAACCAACCTGTCCTCCCCTCTTAACTAGCGCTTTCTTTTCATTCATTGATTGATTCAAGGTAGCTGTAGCTTGCTTCCAAGTCCAAGCGCTAGCGGTAGAAGCTAGTCGCCAGAAGTGAACTTCCGGGTCGGGAAGGAGCCAAAAAAGGGAAGGAGCCATTTTCATTGTAACTGTACCTGCTGTTAAAATTAAGTCCACTTGTCTAGGACTAGATCTTGGTACCAGTCCATAACAATCAAAGTCGAATCGTGAGCCAATTAATGAAGCAAATTCAATGAAGTAACAACTGGTACCATAGAGAAGCGGCCATAAACTCGAAAGTCTTGACCAATTTGAAAGATCATTTGGTGTAGTTGAAATAACTGAAGTTTGGTTTGTTCTTCGATCAAGTAAGGGAAATTCAATGGAATTCATAACTGTCTCAATGTGTGTGTGTTTTTTTTATTTAATTGTCTGAATATTCAGGTGCTTTTAGCGAAGCCGGAATTCCATTAAGGTAGTTCCGCCGGGGGTGACATCACTGGAGAAGAATAAATAAGAAGAATTGGATATCGAATGCGACTGGGATTGAGGAAGGCTAGCTTTCACTCGGTTCAGGCTCCAGGGGAATGCTTTTTAAGCTCATACCAGGAAATTCCATATTAATCGAATTCTTCCATTAGAGCGAATTCGGTCAGATCAAGCTATTCAAGCTATTTTGGCTTGGGGCAGTTTCCGAAAAAAGCAGAAGTTGCTAAAATGATGAAAGATTTCGTTGCAATCATATTATAGTAATAATAAGTAATACAAGGATTTCAAAA
>CM039479.1:9797952-9858522 GCA_022433065.1 Begonia loranthoides | reverse complement strand
TTTTCTTATACTTGCTTCTAAAAATTCAAGTTATATCAGTAAAACTAAAGAGGGAATTTCAATTCTTTTTTTGATGAGGCGACACCCGGATTTGAACTGGGGAAAAAGGATTTGCAGTCCCCCGCCTTACCGCTCGGCCATGCCGCCAAAACGATATAAAATATATGAGAATAGTCCTCTTTTTTTTATGTGTATCTGCAATCCTGTTTTCCTTTCTTTTTTTCCTAAACTCAAAAATAAAGTCCTTCCCTTTTTTTTTTCTATTAAAAAACAAAATATGTATTTTCAGTCACAAAATAAAATATTCAGGAGAAATGGCTTTTCTACAGGGAGCACCCCAACCAGCAGCTTAAGAAGGAATTCTGGTGCCAATTGATACCCTTTACCATACCATAAAAACCATAAAACGGTAGTGCCTCCCACCTTCCGGTCTACTGGTTATAGATCAATGGCTTACACCCCGTCCACGGGCTTTGGCTCTTTAAGTGATGACAAGGATGCTGGGTCAACTGTTGACTCGAATCCTGCCTCAACTTTGATGCCCGCATAAAAGAAGGAAAGAGAAAAGGTTGAGTGAACAGGAAAGGGAGGCCTTTCGCCGGCTAATGTCTTCCAAGGGGGCAAATGCACCTTTTTTGAGGCTCGGGTCGAAGAGCTCGTGAATCGTCCAGTGGATGAAGAGTCAGATGTCGGGGGCTGGCAATCAATGTTCTCTTGGAGAAGAAGATAGGCGACCTAAGAGTCCTCTCCAGGGCGATGAAGGCGATTGAGAATGTCAAAAGCCGCTTTTATAAAGCCTTCCTCCTTGAACTCAAAGGATGAAACCCGAACGCTCCCAAGGCACATCAATTTGTGTAAGGACTTAAATTGGAAATTTACCGAGGTGCGAAGATTTCTGGTACAAAAGGAAAATCTTATACGGACATTGTAGCAAAAGCTCTCTTTGTAGAGAAAGTCGAGTTTCAGGTCTCCTTCAGTTGAAGGAGGAACAACCAGAGATAAGAGGATTAAGAGACCTTACATTGGGGTTGAATCGCAAAGGAATGAGAAACGTAATCAAGGAGAAATTTCATTTAAAAAAGAAAATGCTAAATCTTCGGGAACCAAGCAATGCCCAAAGTGTAAAAGAAATCATTTCAGAAAATGTCTTGTTGGTTTGAAGCAATGTTTTAAATGCAATGAAAGTGGTCATTTTGTCAAAGATTGCCCGGTTTTACTTCAGCTACAAAAATTGGTCGCACCAAGGGTCTTTTCTATCCTAAAGGATGCAAGTAAGGATTGAATCTATTGGGATGGGCTAATAATAGATGAAATAGGTAGTATATGTGTTTTGTGCAAAGTATCCAGGATAATTTAATTAGCTGAAATTTTGTAGACAAAATTTTATTAAGGATAGGAGTATGTAATACCTCAGAAAATTTGTTTTGATTTTTGTATTAGCTGGAAAATTTGTTTATATGTAAAACCGCAATTATAATATTTGAACATAGTGAATTGGAATTTTCTCAAGTATTATATATATATCATTGAGGACATGATGTTGATATATTGGAATTAATAGTGGTATTAGTTTATTTAAGAGTATAATTTTCCCACAAGATAGAAGGGTAAGTGGAGAATTATGGGATTAAATGGAAGGTGAAAGATTACACCTCTTAAGTGGAGAATTAAAATATTAAGAGTGAGATTAGATAGAAGGTGGAAGAATATACCTCTTAAGTGGAGAATTAAAATATTAAGAGTGAGATTAGATGGAAGGTGGAAGAATATACCTCTTAAGTAGAGAGTTAAAATATTTAGAGTGAGATTAGATGGAAGATGGAAGAATACACCTCTTAAGTAGAGAATTATGAGATTAAATGAAAGGTGGAAGAATACACCTCTTAAGTGGAGAGTTAAAATATTAAGAGTGGGATTAGATGGAAGGTGGAAAAATACACCTCTTAAGTGGAGAATTATGAGATTAAATGGAAGGTGGAAGAATACACCTCTTACGTGGAGAATTAAAATATTAAGAGTGGGATTATATGGAAGGTGGAAGAATACACATCTTAAGTAGAGAATTATGGGATTAAATGAAAGGTGAAAGAATACACCTCTTAAGTGGAGAGTTAAAATATTAAGAGAGGGATTAGATGGAAGGTAGAAAAATACATCTCTTAAGTGGAGAATTCTGAGATTAAATAGAAGGTGGAAGAATACCTCTTAAGTGGAGAATTAAAATATTAAGAGTGAGATTAGATTGAAGGTGGAAGAATACATCTCTTAAGTGGAGAATTATGGGATTACATGGAAGGTGGAGAATAAGAATATTTGAGTGGGATTAGAAGGCGGAAAATAAGAATATTTGCGTTTGGATTATGAGAAGTGGAATTTACTTTTAGTGCTTTATAAATAGAGGTGCAAAAACTCTTCTTCAAGGAGGAGAATTATTGCTAGAGTGGAGAGAAAGTTCAAGGAGAAGAAGCTTCAAGAGAAGAGGAAGAAGAAAGGCCAAAGAGGAAGAAAAAGGAGAAGGCTTTTCTTCAAGAAAATTCAAGGTAAAAAATGTGTGTGTCCCTTCCCTCTTTGAGGCTACATCACAAGAAAATAGGGTGTGATTGTGAGAGATACTTGTGTTTAATAATTAATGTTCATTAGTAATAGATTTTAAGAAAGAGATTATGTACATGTTGTGGAGACTTATTGTAACATCTTTATTTTTCTAACAATTTATAACTTATGATTTTTAATACTTTTTCTTTTTAAATTACAGAAGAAGACTCTTCATTTGAAAACTAGCTTAAATAAAAAGAGCATAAATAAATTTATTTTCATTAAACCGTTTATTACTTAAAAACATGTCATAATTCAAAGCTTTATAACTTTAAAACATTTACAACAATGAAAGACTTGTATTTACAAAGTCAAAGGAATTGAAACACAATTGAAAAAAAAAACCTTCTAAATAAAATAGAATACTATCAATAAGGTTTACTTTCTTTAAAAGTATTATTACCAAGTATTATGTTTCCTCTTTAATCTTTTAGCCTAACCAACCGTCAATCCTACAATGTACAAATGCCTCATCAACTGCTTCTATCCTCGATATTATGCATACCTACATCGTAGGACTTAACTATGAGCCTAAAGCTTAGTAAGCAATATAAAAATAAAAGGACTCATGCAATGCTCTTAAAAACACATATAGTTCTCAATGTTCATTATTTCATTACCATTTCTTTTACTCTTTCCTTTATAAAATAGTGATGAACTTTATACTCAATTAACGTGTATTTTGGCGGTGAACTTGTACCTTATTGGTGAACTTAAACGAGGTCGGTGAACTTATACCGCAACGGTGAACTTGTATTATGATGGTGAACTTATTTCATCATGATGAACTTAAACCATTTTCTTTCTTTTTAATAACTCAAAAATGAGTGGTGAACTTCAACCCATCTCAGATCCCTTTCATTTTCTTTAAATATCTCTTTCATTACTGACGTTATATAAAATCTATGCATCATAAATTCATTTTCATTTTAGAAAACAATAATGCATGAATGTGAGAACACAATTCTAACATGTCTATCTACCGGATCCTCTAAACATGTTTGATTCCTAACTAAGGAACTGAATTTAAATCTAAGAAACATATAATTCACACTAAGCAATCAATCAATAGTACATCTCCCACATAATAATATTATCATAACCTATACATCTAATAAATGCAGGCATCAAACAAATCATAATTCTCATGATGTAGGTCCTTTCTGACAAAACACATGCAGTATCACTTACCTGTAGTCCATAGCGTTAAAGAGTTAGCACTTAAATTGTCCTTCATGAAACTTATTCATAATTAACACATATATGTATTAATAATTAATTTCTAATAATAGAATCCCCACTAACAGAGTAAGTTTCCAAAGACAAACCCTTTTAATATAAACATTAAGCCCACCTATCAATGTATAATTTTCAACATACAGTAGTCACCACCCCAAATCTACCAATAACCAACTAAGTAGTGTACAAAATTTGCCAGCCAACAAGGATAAGTATATTTACAAAACATAAAACCATGCATAGGGCAGTAACCAGATTCTTAAACATACACAGATTCTATCACATTAAAAATCACTAATCTCCAACTCTTTATTTCAATTTATAAATAGAATTTCATACACTCAGTCATCCAATTTTTCCAACAACATATTGTGTCCAATAAAATTATCAATTTCCTATTTCATACCAACCAAAGAAACCATTTTTACAGTATTTCTAACTTAGCAACAACTAATCAAAATCAATCATATCATCAAACCAACATACTTCTCATGCAGAAACCAAACTGAAGAAAAACAATATTTCATTCTCACTACACAATAACCAAAACTGAAGAACAATGCATACCTCCAGACTCCCTTCATGATTGCTTATTGAATTCCTCTTCTTCAACACGCCAGAAATGTGAAGAACCCGAGAGATAGAAACCCAACTCCAAAGACTCCTGAACCTCTCGGCTTTCTAAGTTCCAGAGTTTCCTTATCGTCTAAACAATATAACTCACCCTCAGTTTTTTTCTCTCAAAACACAGCAACACACTATCATGGTTTCCTTCTTAAATTTCTCACAAAAACCCTCTCGGACACCTTCTCTCTAAAGTTTCTAACCAATTCCTTCACGGTCTCCTTCCTTTAGATCTTCTCTCACACTTTCGAACTCTCACACACTGCTCTTTCTCTCTCACAAAAACTACAGAATCCTTTCTGCCACTCTCTCTAAATTTCTCTAAAATTTCTCAAGAGTTTTTCAAAAACTCCTCCCTTCACTCACTCTTCTTCTATTTATAGACCAAAACTATTGCCTCTTTAGCGTCCAATGAAGGTGGAAGGCCAAAAGGATGGATGCTTCATCGGCCAGGCGTGTCCAACATCAAACCCCATGAATTTCCAGGTGATAACTTGTATTCCAGACAATATTTCATTTTGCCGGTCGATCAGCCTCCTTCAAGTGATCGACCACCAAACACCAGAATGCAACCGCCAGTTTTTTACGCCAGTCGATGACACTGGTCGATCGATTCCTTTGGATGATCGATCGCCATACACTTCCTGATCAACCGCCTTATATTTCTTCTTCTCCAATAACATATATATAATGTGTAACACTGGTTGATCAATTCCTTTGGATGATCGATTGCCATACACTTCATGATCAACCGCCGTATATTTCTTCTTCTCCAATAACATATATATAATGTGTGTGTGTGTGTGTGTGTGTGTGTGTGTGGGGGGGGGGGGTGTCGATCGATTCCTTTGGATGATCGATCGCCATACACTTTATGATCAACTATCGTATATTTCTTCTTCTCCGCCATACACTTTATGATCAACTGTCGTATATTTCTTCTTCTCCAATTACATATATATAATGTGTGTGTGTGGTCGATGACATTGGTCGATTGATTCCTTTGGATGATCGATCACCATACACTTTATGATCAACTGCCATATATTTCTTCTTCTCCAATAACATATATATAATGTGTGTGTGTGTTATATATATCCTTAATAAAACACACTACTCCAATTCATCCAAACTATCCTTAAATTTATCCTTTTATACATACAAGTATATTGTCCATATTTCTTCCATCACTTTATTCTTTACTAAACCTACTATATCTTTTAATATTATCAACTCTATTATTCTCCACAACTTAGGTAATGTAGTTGACTATTTTCCAAATGTATTTTCCCTTGACTAACACTTAAATTATCCAAGTCAGTTCCTAATAAATCCTTAATCATCCTCCTAAACTTAATATGAACATAATTCAGGGTACCATAATTCACTTCTTCCAAATATGTTTCTCTTGACCAACACCTTAATCATCCATTTCAGCTCCTAATACCTAGAATTATTACTTAAGTCATACGCTTAACATTACAACAATTCAGGATATTACACTTATTGTTCTTGATTGATGAGTGTTAGAAGTCAAATATTGATACGTATTAATAGAGGTATTGTTTTGATAAATTGTTGATAATAAGAAAGAACCTATTGCTTGGATACTTTAGTTCAATAAATGCTAGGTTCTTGATCAATTTAATTTCTGGATTTTTAATGTTATCAAGTGTATGTTAATGATAATTATGCATAGGAGTTCAATGTTGCTGGAAAGAAGGTAAAGTTCATGAGGTACTCATCGATGTTACATTGTTGCTAGTGTTTGAATGATAAATTCTAAATCATGTTTAGCTTTGGAAACTTGATGTCATATTGATGATATGTTAGAGGACATGTTAAGTTGGATGCATTCATATGTGATCATGCATCATGGTTTCCCAAAAATGTTACAAAAATGATTTTTCATGCATAAAGTTTTAAAGTAAAAGAAGATAAAGGAAGTTGAAACCAAATGAATGAGGCTTTGGACACTTAACTCATGAATAGAGGCTTGGCAGACTTTGGTCCCCATGGTTAAAAGCTTTGGGCAGGTTTTCCCCCAATGATTGAGATTCGAGTTAAGTTCCAATGATAAAAAGATAATGACAAAAGAAAGAAAATAAAGAAAAGAAAAATAAATAAAACAAATGGAAAAACGTTTTATGGAAAGAGCATGACATGTTGCATTTCATTTCTTACTAAGTATTAGGCTTATAGTTTAAGTTTTTTATGTAGGTATGCATGAAACTGAGCAAAGGAGCAATGGATGGAGGATTTACACTTCGTAGACCTTGTGAATGTTTAGGCTAACAATTAAAGGAAATTTTTTTAAACCTGTAAAATGTTTATGGATTGAAGTTATGACATGTTTTTCTAAGTTGTAAATGTTCTAATGAAAAGAATTTTATTTACTGTATTTTAAAAAAACAAAAGACTTCCGCTGTGTTTATAAAAGTTAAATGATTTTCAAATTATACAAACCTAAAATGCAAGGAATAAACGGGTCGTTACAACATTAACCCTAATTTTGATAGAGTATTTAAGCTCTCTTTAAGGCTGTCATAGTAAGTTTTGAATCAGAAAAGAAACCCTTTTGAAAGGTTGGTGCTCCCTCCAAATCAGTCATCTCCCTTGGTAGTGTTATCCAAGTGAATTTTGTGTCAAAGAATTGAATCGTCATTGGTCCTTGCAACCCTTGCGGTGATTTCTCTTATACTAATTATTCCTCCACTTCCCTCTGGAGATGGACATCCCTAGTGAAGGTTTCGAGGAAGACCATTGAAGTTGATACGTGCCATGTTTGTTTCTATGAATAGCTCTTGTTCCAGATCGATTCTACCTCTGATTTTTGGAGAAGAACATCTTCAATTATAGAGTAGATTATGGTCCAAATTTTACATCATTTGGAATTTATTTAATAAAGTTACGAGATACTCCATTTGGGCTCTGATTCTGCCCATTGGTGCCTCTTCGGGTTAATAGCACTCTTCCATGTTTAACTTATGTTTCCAAATGAGCTTTCATATGATTTTTGGAGAGCTACATGTTGATTCATAGAGAAGGATTTAGTCCAAATTTCACATCATTTGGACGAGTTTTGAGTGAGTTACACTTCTGCCAATTTCAGGACAGATTCTTTCCATAAATAATAGCTTACATCAAGGGATTTCCAATGTTTCCCTCCTCCATGGTGCATCAAGAATTTAAGAAAAGATGAAATTAATAATATAAACTCTTTGTTAAGATTTATTTATGTTAAATTTAAAAGAAAACATTTATAAATGTTTTTGGTAATTTTAAAAGATGAGTTTTACTACATTTAACTTCTAAACAAGTTTTCTTAAAGACTTTCGCTGCATGGTTTTAAAATAGTAAAGAAATATATTTAATAAAGGTTGAGTTTTACTATGCTTTGATTTTAAAGGAAGTTTTCTTAAAGACTTGAGTTGTATATTTTTCTAAAGGACCCAGTTTTCTACGAATGTAATGTTTTGAAAAAACAATTTTAATGCTATGGGGTGTAATAGCTTGTGTCTGGTCGGCCATGCTCATTGAGTTTTGAATCCCTAAACCTGATCAGAGTGTTTATGTTTTGAGTTGTGTCGTCATTGACTAGTTTGTCGGCAACCCCTATGAGGGGCTAGATCTTTGGACCGCACTCTTTGGGTTCATGAGACATTGTCATCTTCGGACTGCTATTTTTCTATGTGTTTGTATCAGAGGGGTCCTTGTGTGACCCTTCTTTTTCACAAATCTTCATTTTGATTGTTGAAAAATGATGGAGACTTATTTTCTTATAGTTGGCTAGGTATCCATCAATTTTTTGAAGATTGCCTCATTGGTGGCTCGTGGAGGTTGTTTTCATGATAAATCAAGTTTCAGAAATGATTTTAAAATCCATGAACAAGTACAGTAACGAGTACTGGTACGAGCACAGACTTGAGTACACCATTTATTTGATCATGGTATTGACAAGAAAAGATCAAACTTGTTTTATATGCACATTGCATTAAGTATAAGTTCTCTACTGAGTTAGTCATATATCCCACGACCCCTCTATCCTAGGTTTGATTGTGGTGATCAGGTGTGATGTCTAAAGTGCGGTTGCTTCGTGTTTGTTTCCATCATGGTGTTTCCTTGTTGCCTGGTGAGGATTTAGTTTCTTCTTTTAGCTTTTTGTTTGGTGTTGTTTGGTTTCATTTCTTACATAGTATTTTTCTTTTGTTGTTATTATGTTATCTTTGATTCTTGTTGATCACTCTATGGATCCTGACCCATTGGTTTTGAGATTTAGGCTTAATTTTGTGTCAAGACTTTCGCTAACTCTCTAGCCTTGGGCTGAGCAATCAAATCTTCTCTGAGAATTGGGTCATTCGACCCGACATTTTTGTTAGGTCTCCCTCCGGGTCGTGATAAAACATCACTTACCTAAAGCTCTTAATGGAGTCTGTTCAGTCATAGTATCCAAATCCTTTGTTCCAACACGTTTTACTTCCGTTGAGAGTAAAACAGAAACACATTAATAATAAGAAAAAAGATGGAACTTTAATAATTACACTTTGTTTCAAAGTTTTAGAAACAACTCTCTTATTTTGTTGTTCATCACCATCATCCATCAACTTTCACAATATCTTAACTATACAAAACATACCTTCAAAGAGCTTGAAAGAAAATTCTCCTGAGAGCTCAGAGAAAATCCTCCCGACTTTGTAGCTTAAGAGTGAATAGCATTTTTCCCCCAACCCTTGATATATATAAGTTGTCTAAAAGAGAATCTCACGGAACAAAATCTTGTGGAAGTTGCATCGAAGTGTTATCATGTTCCTTAATAGTCCGAGAATCAAATCTCCTCTCGCAAATTCTGCGAACAAACGTGTTTTGAATATGTGCATAGTTGCAACGGAGGTGTGAGATTCCACTATGGATATCTGCACACCTTGTCTTCTAATGGAAATATGTCATGTTAGCATTTTTACTTACTTTTGCAGACATTCACATTTTTGTAGTCACCAATGCTTCCGCGGACGCCAACGTTTCTATGGATCCCTCTTAATTTATCCGTCAGTCGCTATCTGTCATATACACTTATTCTTTCACGGATATCTGTAAAGCCCTTTTTTTAAAAGAAGTTGTCACCATCACACAACTTGACACAAAAGTCATTCATAATAAAACCATACTTGATAAAATACTCGCAGCAGAAAACCTTTCATTTTAAACTAATGTGAAATTTTTGTCAAGTCAAAGGTATAGAAAGTCCCTTATAATGTATATATGAAAGATCTTTCATTTGACATAAAGAAAACCATGTATCAAAATAGTTTTAGACGTGAGTCATCACAAAAGTTGGTTGATACTTTTAACTGTAAACCATGGAGGGTGACCAACAAACTGCCAAGTCCTCTTCATCGGTGAACTTCCTCCACCTATACTTCATCCAAGGTAAACACTCTCATTTCTTCCTTACCTACAATATAAGGCTCATCTATAAGTCTAACACTTAGCAAATAATGCATGTGACCGTGAACTTGACGTTTATGACATTGTTTCATTTTTTCTTTCTTTCTTGTTCTTCATCTTTCTTTCACTTTTCAGACATAAGTAGGCTCAGTAGTGGGGCTCACACTACTTTTCTCCACCGTTTTGGGAGAGTCTCTGGCCCTTGTGAAGACAAATTCCACCCTTTTTGGGAGTCATCCGTTAGCTGTTGTGCAATTTAATGCACATCAACTTAAGCAACCCTTGTGCCCGTCAGTCTCGAGTTGCACTGGAAACAAGCTAATGGGTTAATGTCCCACCTGCCCACCCTTTTTGGGGCAACCTGTCCTCAGTCACCATTTACATATAATTTATTGTCATTTTATCTTTCTTATATACAAACTCATACATCAACATACATCATAATACAACATGAACAATTCCACATCATAGGCAAATGTCAAACCACAGCAACAACAAACCTTAAATGTCTTTTTCCATCATGAGTAGGACTACAAAGTATTTGCAATAAAACCCCCTCCCACGCAATGATCAAAGCAAGACAGTATCAAGGTTCTCAAATGATAGGACATCATTACATGTGAATTATAAAGCCCCAATCAACAGAGTAATATCCTCAACAATATTCATCAAAGCTGTAACGGAAATATATGACAAAATGCTTAACATAGTACTATCCAGAGCATGAATCCTCAACATTTGGCTATCAAAACAGTAGGCAAAAACTATAGAACAACATACCCAATCAACAGAGCATTAACCCCAACAATATCTATCTAAGTCATAATCAGAAATATAGAACAAAATGCTTAACAAAGTACTATCCAGAGCACGAATCCTCAACACTTGGCTATCAAAATTGTAGACAAAATAATAGAACAACAGACCCAATCAATAGAGCATTATCCCCAATAATATTCATCAAAGTCGTAATTGGAATTTAGAACAAAATGCTTAATAGAGTACTATCCAGAGCATGAACCTCAACATTCAACTATTAAAACAGTGGACAAAATAATACAACAATAGACCCAATCAACAGAGAATTATCCCCAATAATATTCATCAAAGCCATAAATGGAACATAGAACATAATACTTAACAGGGTACTATCCAGAGCATGAATCCTCAACAACATCTATTAAAACAGTAATTGAAATAGAGCACCATAATCCAATAAACAGAGCACGACCCTTTTATAATGTCCATCAAAATGGTAATCAAAATTGAGAATAAAACCCAATCCCCCAAGCATAAACATCCAACAATATCCAGTAAGCAGTAATTGAAATGAAGAATAAAACTAACTCAATCAGAAGGAAAAAAATCTTCGACAATGTCCATTCAACAAAAAAATGCAGTGGAGAAGGAAAATCATATCAACAGAGCTTAAACTTCGTCAATTTATATCAAAACAGCAAAGAAATTGGAGAACAACACTTGCCTAATACCTTGCAAAGTAGGGCCGAGAGGCCAAAACGCACTCAGAATTTACTTACCTCTAATCATCGCCGAAGGAGATTTCTCAATCACCTGCTTCCCTTTCTCGCCTTTGAAGACCTAGTTTCTTACCAACACTCATGGTCGGTCACCAACATCACTCACTATCAACTCCCCCCTTTGCTTCCTAAAGATTTTCACCTTTTATATTCTCCTTTAGGCCTCTACAAAAATCCCAGCTTCGTGGGAGCATTTATTTCCCACAAATTGGTACGCCCTCCCCAATTCGCCCTGCGGTTCAGTAGGTCTAACAATGACATTACCGCTTGTCCGTGCCCAATGATGTCGTCCCACAATTTGCATGACTGCGTCTCTCACCATGTGGAGAGTTCCTTGCCACGAGAGAAGTTTCTGTCTCTCCCAAATCCCGGCGCTTCCTCGTCTATTTCTCTTATTTCCAACACAATACCACTGATCCACATGTCCTTCAATTCCCCTAAAATCCCTTGTATCCTTTATTTTATTTTATTTTGACCTAAGGTTCCCTTCCACCATTCTCCCATTTCCAGCCACTGCTAATCCACAAATTCCCTCCTCATACCCACCAAAATAAAACACAATGATCCCCACATAATTTCCAAACAATAATATCTTCATTTGATTATTCAATCTCAACAATAATATAACAAATTATAATACCAATCATTCATCCTAAATTACCAAACTTTTATTTTCATGATAAAATTCTCCATTCACAAACTAATTGCATCATACTATTGTCAACATTATAAGTTGTTCCTCCACTATAAATTTAACACGCACATCTAGTAAAATTTTTAGTATTACAATATCTCTCCTATGACACCAACGCCTCTGCAATATTCATTGTTCCTTGCAGATCCTTTGGTCCAAACGACGATGTTCTGTACCTTACTTATCTGCCGCATACGCATTCCTTTCTGTATATCCTTGTCATCAATGGATACTCAACCCAAACAACGATGTTTCTCTCCTTCTGCGAACACATTCCTTTCCTCAAATCCATGTCATTAGTGAATTGCTTTAATTCAATGACGACGTTTCATTTAATTACTTATTTGCTACAAATGTATTACTTGCTGTGGATACGCTTCTTGTCATAATATGACATCGTCCATTCCACCGACACCTCTTTTTTCACAGACGCGTACACTTTCACAATCTCTATGTTCACCGCGAGCACATTCCTTAATCTTTGCAAACGTTTTTAAATCCAAATGATGACATTTCTTCCTCATTACTTATCTGCCACAAACACATTCCTTTAAGCAGATATGTACCTTATCCTAAAATGACACTATCCATTTTGTGGATATAAACACTTCTGCGGATTCCAACTCTTCAGTAGACACCTCTTTTCTGCAGATATATCCTTACCTTGTTGGCCAATCATTGTTTGCCCCATACATATTGCCACTATAAACCACACACTTCCATGGACATTAATGCTCATGCAGATCATAACACTTCCATGGAAGCATCTTTCTACATTGTCATTTTTCTTCCTACATGACATCTTTTCTCTCACGCCAAGCATCTTTCCAACAACTACAACTCTTTTATTTATTTAATCCAACGATAATCATTTCACTTGCACTTCCTTTTCTCTCTCGCATGACATCTTTTCGCAGAAGTATATTTCTTATTCTGCCTTCTTAATCCACTAGCTATAAACTTTCCTATTGATTAATCCAACGATATACCATTCTTCTGCATTTCCTTATTTATTTGGCCTTCACTCACCTAGACCAACTTAATCTCAACCGTCCTTTGACCTTATCCAACTATTGTCATATTTTCTTTTCCTAAAACATTTCTTTCGCCCAAATGACATTCCTTCTTATTACCACGGACGCCTTTCACCACAATAAACATGCATTCTCCTATTTCATTTACTTTGTTGTCGTGAATATTTTTGCTTCTCACAAATTCGTGAATAAATTTTAAATCGTTATATTTTATTTTTCTCTAATATTCCAACTTTCTCTAACTTAATAACACTTATTTTTCTTGGGTATTACATTCTCCCCTTCTTATAAAAATTGTCTTCAACATATGGCATGTTTCCCATGCTTCTTTTATTTTTATTATTATCCCTAGAAAACATTTCATTCATGATCATGATTCTAATCCTTTTAGTTTGACGTAATTGTACCAACTTTGGTTATATATATATAACTAGATTACAAAATCACACTTTACATTATACCCAATAGATCCTCATTGTCATCTTCATTTGCTATAAGAGAGAAAACTCTTGAAGTGATTTTCATTTGATCCATTGATAATGGTGGACATTTCTTAGCAAAGTGTCCCATTTCATTGCATTGAAAACATTACCTTGATCTAGCCATACACTCACCGGGGTGAGTTTTCTTGCAATTCAGACATTGATTAGTCTTTGGTTTTGGTTGAATGAGTTTCTCTTTTTCTTGTTGTTGTCCACTATTGTTGGTTCTCTTAATACCCTTTGACTTTTCTCC
This sequence comes from Begonia loranthoides, assembly GCA_022433065.1. NCBI lineage: Eukaryota > Viridiplantae > Streptophyta > Magnoliopsida > Cucurbitales > Begoniaceae > Begonia > Begonia loranthoides. The sequence goes on along the minus strand of CM039479.1, from coordinate 9,844,618 downwards.
CTCATTTCTTGGTTATGCATGCAATTTCCTAATCAATTCTATTTGCTTGGAAAATTGATTCTCTTCCTCTTCTCTTCCGAGGGCCTTTGTGACAACTTTCGAATATGGCACCCCTAGTGTACCAAATATTTTTTTTCCTTTATACATTTTTATGTTAAGTCATTGTACAAAATGATGTATTTTTTTTTCATTTGTACTTACAAGGTGTGGTGCAAAGCAAGATAACGCTTCAAATATGTGAACATATTTGGCAACTGATCCATTATGATGTAGTTGCATGAACTCTACCATTTTACTTGTTCAAGTAGTACAACTAAAATATTTATAATAGCATATTTCTTTAAACTGTTCCCAAAACATCTTCTTAACGTTGAGTGTTATTTTCATAGTGTCCCATCAATACCTTACATCCTTAGTCAACATAAACAATGCATAAGAAACTCTTTCCTCATATTTAATTTTGGCATAATTAAACATATCTTCCATAGTTCTAATCCACTCTTCAGCACTAGTAGGATCTGTAATATCCCAGTTATTCTTACAATTTAAAACTTATGATTTTGAAAACTTTTTCTTTTTGAATTAGAGCGGAAGACTTTTCATTTGAAAACTAGCTCAGTTAAGAAGTATATAATTAAACTTCTTTTCGTTGAACTGTTTATTACTTAAAAACATATCATGAATTAAAACTTTATAACTTTAAAATCTTTACAACAGTGGAAGACTTGTATTTTCAAAGCCAAAAGAATTGGAATACAATTGAAAATCCTGCTTAATAGAATAATTACTATAATTAAGGTTTACTTTCTTTAAAAAATATTATTACCAATCATTATATTTCCTCTTTAAACTTTTAGCCTAACCAACCGCCAAGCCCGCAACGTACAAATGCCTCATCAACTGCTTCAATCCTCAATCCTATGCATATCTACATCATAGGACTTAACTATGAATCTAACACTTAGTAAGCAATATAAAAATAAAAGTGTTCTTTAAAACACATACAGGTTTTTCAATCTTCGTTATTCTATTACTCTTTATAAAACAGTAATGAACTTTTTACTATAATAGTGAACTTATATTCTAGCAATGAACATGTACCTAACTGGTGAACTTAGACCAGATCGATGAACTTATATTTTAGCGGTGAACTTGTACCTAACTGGTGAACTTAAATCAGATAGTGAACTTATACCGCAACGGTAAACTTGTATTATGATGGTGAACTTATTCCATCATGATGAACTTAAACTGTTTCTATCTTTGTTTATTTTTTACTGTTATTTATTCCATGATTCATTTCCACGTGAGAGTAACCTTTTTAGTCTCCGAACTCACGTAAAAATAAATCCATTTTCATTTATGTTTATTCACAATTGGGTAAAAGCAACCTCTTCAAGCCTCGTTCGATTTGACTCTGTCTAATTTTAGGACACTTTCAGAAGATACGCAGATGCCATGTGCGGACGCGATTTGGCGTCCGAATACGTTGCGGACGGTACGGACCAGGACGAGGAGGCCATTCCCCAATTAATTTCCCTTAAATTATCATCTAGTCCTTGGTAATACCTCGATAAATATCTAACTAATCTGAATACTCCCCCCAAATTACTTTCCAATTTATTCTTATTAAATTATGATATAAAAGGTCGGGGTATTACATTAACCTTCAAACAGTATTTTGAATTTAATTATGTTTCCACTTTTACTCTGATTTAATTATGCATTTTATTTTTTTCTTCACTCACCTTAAGTATTTACATGCTTTAAATAAATAAATAAATAATAAAAAAAATTTACACGGTAATTAAAAAGGAAAAAGTTAAGGAAATTGACACGGGGCGTCACACAAGCTGCCTTTGGCAAGTTGCCAGCGCGTAGATCTTGAAAAGTTATGCGAAATAAAAAAAAAATCATTCAAATTGGTCAACTGAGCACAAAGTTATGTCATTCTGAAGTTTTCGAGTAAACAATCTCATTTGTTTCTTGCCTGAATCTGCTCTGATATGCACCGAATGACACAACAGATCTCTTCTACCTTTACATCGCGAAAAAATAATGGAAAATGAGTCTTCAAGTGTCAAAAACCGTTGAAAATAGAGATAATTATCAATCTGTAATGATTCACTATTTCTGTAGGTGAAAGAAAGGAACTTCCTTCTTATCATTTGTTGCGGATCGTGGTCAATTTGTCCGAATTACTACACGATCTGCCACAGATCAAAATCAATAGCAAACGTAACAGCGATGCTGGCGACAACTTTTTTCTATAGTTCAATAGCTAATTTGTTAGTAAAAATAATTTAGTGATTGACTTATCATTGATCATAAAGTACGATGGTTGGTTTGTCATTTTCCCGAAAGATACAATTTGCATTCACATAAAATTATTTGAACAAAGAGGTGACAACATAAAACAATATTTCATTCTTATCCTGAAAGTCCTGATATTTTTATACAAATTTATTGAGAAAAATTGATTAAATATCATTTAAAAATAAAAGAGAAATTAACAAATCAACCATCTTATTTTGAGATCAATGACAAGTCAACCATTAAAGTATTTTTGTTAATAATTTAATTACTGAACTATGAAAAAAAAAATCATCACAAACATCATTGTCATGTTTACCATTAAACATATTGATTTCGTTCGATGACGAAACACTACACGTTCTGTCACATAACGAAAATTTAAAAATTAACATTATAAAATTGACATTCCAAGGTGGAAAGTATCATGTTCCGCGGCGAAAGTATCACGTTTCGCGACGGAACGTCAATATTTATAAAAACAATTACGATGTTTTGTCACGAAATGGTGACGTTCCGCGATGGAATGTCAACTTTATGTCGCAGAATTGCGACGTTTTGTGTTTCGTTGTGGAACAAAATCAATACATTTAACGGCAAACATGACAACGATGATTGCGGTGACTTTTTTTAGTAGTTCAGTGATTAAGTTGTTAACAAAAATAATTTAATGGTTGATTTGTCATGATCACAAAGTACGATGGTTGATTTGTCATTTTTTCAAAATTAGAAGAATTTTAACAATAAATCTAAAATGAAAACTCAACGAATTTTATCTTAAAAATACTAATAAAGGGGTTTTCGACCGATGGGCGTTAGAGGATGCGATCGTAAGATTCGACCGAAATGCATTTAGATTGGATTTTGGTTTTTCGGTCGAGTCATCGATCAAAGAGGCAGTTGCAAGCAGAGGCAAAATTTGGATAATCGATCATTGTATGGTCGATGGTTCGGATGAATTCTTCGACCGAAAAGTCTATTTTTAATGAAAAAACTGCTTCTATCGCAGACATTCTTTTATTTTCTCCAATATATTTTCCCAACTCTCCGAGAAGATAACGAGTTTTCCACGTGAGTCTCTTTCTGTCTATTAGTTGATGGCAATGGATGTAATGGCATTCTGAATTCTGCACTTACCGAGAGCTGTGACTGTGCGGAAGTGTGTGAGAAGAGAGAAAAGTGAGTGCGTGTGCGTGAAGAAGAAAGGGAGCTTCCATTTTCCTGGGTGTGCTGCTGCTCGGTGTGGCTACCATGATTTGTGGGAAGGGCTTTGCTATGAAGTGGCAATTCTATTGAAGGTAAGAAATGTGATGTATGTTGGCTAGTGGAGGCCCTACATCGCGGGACTGTCTTGTTTGTTTGAACTCTGCCATGGTTAGTTGCTTTGTTGAATGCTCTTGTTAATTGCTTGATAATATTGTGGGAATATTGTGCTGTGAATTATTAACTGAACACTACCTTGGTTGTTGCTGTAATATGTCGATGTGCTCTTGTTAGTTGGATGGTTAACCACTATCATTTTTCCATTCGATTTGAGAAAATAGTTCATGTACAAATCTAGAACATCTGCTGTGAACTGTTAAACCATTGAGTTAGACAATCTTGGTTATGGCCCTTTGAATTGGGTGTGATGCTAGATAATAGTTGGTAAATTACTATTGACTATGATTCTACGGTTTACTATGGAGTGGAAGATGTTGGTTAATGAGGAGTATAAGAAGTGTTGTATTGATTTGTTATCCATTAGAGTTTTGCCAAAAATTTAAAAGGAGGAAATAGAAGTTATTAGTAATATGTCCTCATGGATTGCTTTGCCCTGTTGAATGTCCTCTGAATTCTTGACTTGCCCACTAGTAATGCATAGATGATTTATTTAATAATTCGTTTCCAGTATAATAATTCCCTAAATTGTGATTTTAATTCATTGATAATTGCCACATGATGCATTATTTCAGCTTAAACTGTAATCTGTTATTTTCTCTATGCTAAAGTCATGTTTCCCTTTTTATATTTTGTATATAATTGTGAACTGTATGTGACACGACATCCATGTATCATGATTAGGGCTTATGAAATTGTTGACATATGCATGACATGCATAATAAATGTAAATAGGCATATGAGGATTCAGGAGATTTGGTGACGGTCCATCGGTGGCGACACATAGGATGTATCTCCCCATCACAATGATGGTTAGCCACATGGACCATAAGATGTATCATTTTCTCTTGTACCAGAAATCCCCAACGCTTGGAAACAAAAGAGAATGGTTACGATCATTGGTGAGGACACCATAGGATATATCTCCTTGTCGGAATGACAATTAGCCACATGACCATAGGATGTATTCTTTCTCTCGATATAATAGAAAAGATAGGCTCTTTTCTGAAATACATTGCATGAGCACGCATGAGCATGAGTATTGCATTTCATCATATTTCTTGTTGAGCGTTAGACTCATTGTTTTATCCCGTGATGTAGGTGGTTATTATGAGACCTGTGAGCTACCAGTGGAGGAGGAGGCGTTACAGGATGAGCTCTTAGGTTATCAACCGAGTTCAACTTGATGGTTATGGCTCACGAAAAATAATGCTGGTTATTTTGAATAGTTAATTGCGGTTTTTGAATATGGTAAACGTTTTGTAAACCATGGACTTTCGTTGGAAATGTTGAAATTGTATTTTGAAATTTGTCATCTGTTTCCGCTCATTTTACTCTGATATGTTTTCAAATCAATTTTCCTAATACACATTTTAAATAAATTAAAAAAAATTTTATATGGCTAAAATTGAAAGTAAGAAAAAGGTTCAATAACGCGGGCGTTACAGTTGATATTAGAGCATAACCAGGTCAAATGCAGATTCTGTAGACTATTGGTAACGCAAAACTCATTTGTGGGATACTCTTTCGACTGTAAGTTCAATTTTAAATTTTTAAAATTGTTTTCTTTAAACTTATTATTCCCTAATGTGAAAATGTAGAGAACTCTAGAATGTCAAAGAGAGCAAGAACCAATATACGAATTAATGATGAGAGGAATGAGGCACCCGACAGACAAGAAAATATTGAAGGCCGAGCGGATGTCGAGATTCAAAATGTGAGAGATGAGACCTTTAACCGCATTGCCGATTTAGTGGAGCAGCAGTTCAATTATATGGAGCGACAGTTTCAAGTCATGGAGCGGTTTATGGAAAGAGAGAACGGTAACGGAAATGGGAATCACTGTGCTGTTGTGGGCCCTGTGGAAGCTAGCTAGGAAAAGTTCCAGCAACTTAAACCTCCAAGTTTTGAGGGAAATATTTTCAATGTCGCGAGAGTTGAAGAGTGGATACAGTCTCTAGAAAATATGTTTAAGTATGCGGAGATAGAGAGACCGAGAAGGTAAAGTGTGCTACTTATTTTGTAGTCTAGGACGCTCGATTTTGGTGGGATTCTGTGAGAGCGACACATGATTTCTGGACTCTCAGGTGAGAAGATTTCCAGGAACTATTCAATGAAAAATATTTCAATTATACGATCCAGAATTAGAAACTAATGAAGTTTATGCAACTGCGCCAGACTAGGACAGTATCCAAGTATATCCGAAAATTTGAAGCGTTGTCTAGGTTTGCTCCACACTTGGTGGCCAATAATGGGCACAAGGCTTAGCATTTCATCCAAAAACTTAAAATAGAGATCTTGAGGGGGGATCAGCCTGTCTGGCACACGAGGTATCCCCTACGTGCAGGTTGTGGCTAGGGGGCTTGATGCCGAAGACGTAGAGTTAATAGCAGCAAGACAACGAAAGATAAATCAAAGGGTCTGACAGAGCAGCCAGAACCTGCAGTAGCGAGGTGCTCCTCTAGTGAACCGTGGGATGAAGAGGCCATTGGTGGATGAAATACAGTAGGGGAGAAACAAGCGTCCAACTGTTGAAGCAACTACTGCTCCACCCAACTAGTGTCCTAAATGTTAGAAGAGTCATCACAGGCAATGTAGAGTAGGCTTTAGAGGATGTTTCAAGTGCGAAAAGCTCCGGCATGTGGCGAGACATTGTCCAACTTTGGAAGGAGGATCTAGTGGGGCAACCCCATGAGTTTTCTCATTATACGGCAACGACGAAGAAGAGGAACTACCGGGAGTTGTATTAGGTACACACGATATTATGAAGTAATTACCTATGTGCTTTTATATGATATTGGTGTATCCTTTCGTAACATTAGAAATTTTTGCATTTTAATGAATAAATTTTCTAATCACCCTAGGTGCAATATAAGTTAATAATATTGTTGTGCATGCCTTATTTGATATTAGAGTTACTCACTTGTTCATCTTAGTCGAATTTTGTATGAAAGAAAATTGTTTCCCTGATCTTATGAGGAGCAGGTATAGAGTGCTTCTACCTTCAATCATTTCCTATCGGTATGTTTGGGGTTTTTTCCCATGTTGTTTCATTTAATTCCTACACAATACGTTTCTTTATTATACAATAATATATCTCGTTGATCACTCTGTGGATCTCAACCCATGTAAATTGAGTTTGAGCTTAATTTCTCGTTAAGACTTCTGCATTTTTACACCTTGGGTTAGGTAACTGAGTTCCCTACGATAATTGAGTCGCTTGACCCGACAATTCTGTTAAGCTCGCTTTTGAGTCATGACATTTTTAGTACCACCACCTAGCCATGTACAACTATTAAGGTTGAATTTGGATGATATAATATGATATGAGAAATTGAGGTAATTCTCATATTTTTGTACGAGGCAACTATTGTTTCTGTATGGTGAATCTGTCACGACCCAAAGACGGGCCGAACAGAACTGCCGGGTCAGGCGACCCGATCCTCTTAGAGAACCCGATCACCCAGCCCAAGACGTGTGTTTTAGCAAAAGACTTATAAATATTTAGTTCGGCCCAAAAGATATGGGTCTAGATCCGAGTAAAGATCATGAGAAAATAACGGTGCATAAATTAAAATATAATTCAAGTACTATGCAAAAAATCCAATTCAACAGTATAAGGTTTACAGACCAAATAGAAATGTTAATATCCTCACCAAATAACGATAAATCACTCAAATCAAGATAACAAAACACTTCAGCTTCTGCCCTCAACTGCTCTTGCCTTTACCTGAAATTTTGGGAGAGGAGTCATTTGGGATGAGTGACTAACTCAGTAAAGTATAGTTATACTAGATGCACCTCAAGCAAAACTAGTTTTTCTTTATTTTCGAAAACATGGTTATATTTCTCATTTTAACGTACATGGATTTTTAACTGAAATCTCTTATCATTTTATAAATCTAGCCCAAGGCCATTGACGAGGCTTTTATCGAAAACTCGTTTATACAAATATGTTTTATAAAATAGGCCATCATCGTTCTCCAAACTAAAAACGTCATCAGTGAAAAATGGTGGTCACTCAAGGACTCACCCGCCACTCAGCAGAAAATAGGTGGTCACCCATCGATGACAACACCTTATGAGGCAGGAGGAAGTATAAATGACGGTGGTCCGTGGATCCAACACATCACCCAGGTTGCCGGTGAAAACTCTACGACAGTACAACTAATATAAGGGTTTCAAATAATGGCGAGAACTCGACTGCGACAATCCATACGATCAAATAGAACGAATACAGTTGCTCACTATATGTAGGCATGTTTAACAGCGAAGATACTTAGAAGCTCCAAATGAACGAGGGTTGTCGAAGAGTAAACTCGGCCATCACGCTACTCGTCAAATTAAATGATACTTAGATTAAACAAGTCTCAGCAACTGACAATCGTTTGATCCGTGGGACAAACCCTGGCCAGGTTTAGGGGCTTACGACCCAAGGAGACGTCATCACTCTCTCATACTATTTACAACTTCCAATGCTCTCGACCTGAGGACACGTCACCAATGCCTCGATCTGTTATCGCACGTCAAACAATCAACCTTCACGCAACAGAAGGTTTCAAAGGGGATAGACTCGTGATGCTTTAGCGTTAAAATGCCTAAGGCATCAAGAGGATTCATCTCCCAGTATATGCACAATAATTTCAAACCATGTACGAAATTAAACGTTAGAAAACATACTACTAGTAAAAAAACTGACAAGTTGTCGAACAGTCCCAGTCATTTTTCAAGTGTGGTATTCCAGAAAATAATTATTTTGAAAACGCGATACGATGCAATGCAATGCAAGAGGTATAGAAATCTCTACCTCGACGACAATTTTTCTTGCCAACCGAAGCAACTGTCTCCTCGAAAATTGTAGCACACTCGCCGAAATCATCAAAGCCAAACAAGGATATAAACAGGAGAATTTATAAATTAATTCTAGAAAATAAGGGGAGAGTCCTATACCGGAAATAAAAACCCAACTGAAGTGTAGGTGACCTATCTAATAATCCTAATAAAATTCTTAACTCTATCTAACAACATTCTTTAAACTCATAATCCAATTATGAACACCTACATAGTTTCAGAAATCCAAATCTCATTTGTCAGAACATACATCCTCATCACGGCTATCAATTTAAAAATCCAAGATCCAAAACAATACTTAATTTCCCAACATATTGTGCAACGTTTAAAATAGTTCGCAATGTCAGAGCATGTCTCTCAACTTAGATAGAATCAACTAAAATCTTCAATTTCCACAAATCAACAAATTATTTTACTCACAGCAAACAACATCAAGGTAGAATCCAAGTTCTATCATTGACAGTTTCCTCACTAATGCCAATTTAAGAGAATATTACAAATCCACAGCAAAACATTACTTCACTTAAGAAAACCAATTTCAAACAATTTCTTTATTAGCAAACTTCCTCCAAAACCAAACAGACACAGATGACAATTCTTCTTCAGCGACTATCTATCATCACAGCAGTTTTAAAGAGAACCTACAGCTAGACTACCGATGGCAGCGAGCACAAATCAACTGCAATCCAAATTTCAGAAACTTCAGCACAAACAAATTCGGACAGTAGCATTTCCCTTCGCCATTATCTCATCAAAATAGCTAATATGCAGAAATCATTCGATCCAACAACGAAACATAACCAAATTTGGCATCCTTTACCGAAGCAAAAATTTAACTAAATATCCCTCAACATAACAGAATCGGACTCAGTCCCAAACGGCAGCAGAAAAACCAACAAAAGCAGTAAATCACTCCAAATCAGAAACGAATTCACATTCAAGACTAAAAATGGGAAGAGCCAGCTGAAGTTTTCTCACCAACAGAACAGAATCCGCGTTCTGTTTACTCGCCGGAATCGGAGCCTGGCGGAGGGAAGCTCCTCGGTTTGGAGCTGGTGTCGCCAGTGGTCGGAATGCTCGTCGCTGGACGGAGCGCACGAACCGTCCGAGGTTGTCTGTCCTTGCTCCGGCCAACGTCGAGCTCGGAACTTTCGGTTTTCCCCCTCCCGTACGGCGCTCACGAGGTGCGGTTCCGTCGTCGAAGCAGCCGATCGGGTCCTACCGGCTGCCGTTCGGAACGCCTAAGACGGTATCGCCGGACCTCGTCGCTGCCGTCTCTCGGGATCGATCTCCCGATTTCTCCCTCTCTCGCGGTCACTCTCCCTCTCGCAGTCTCTGTCTCTCAGCCGACGCAGAAGCAAGAAGAAAAAGGGGGAAAGAAATCTGGAGAACCTAATTTCTTCCCCTCCTTTTCAAAATCACCCCTGAATTTCTATATACTTGAACTTCTCTACACTTTGGCAGAATTTTCCCCCCTTTTTCTCCATCTCCATTTTATTTTTCATTTCCTTATTTTCTTCATTAATTTCACTTTATTTAATTTAAATCTCACTTATTCATCTAATACCACATATATATCAAATATGCATATCACATTTTTTATTATTTCATTCCTCACTTCCGACTTATCTTGGATGTCACCAAACGAAAATTATCAATCAAACTTAATTCTCTAATTTTATTTCTTAAATAAATTTTATGTTTGAAAATTTTCAATTTCCACAGATTTGACCAATTGACTAAAAATTTATACGTGGCCGCTACATGACAATTCGGATCAACTTTTTCAACATTATAACCGATTTTAAGGTAAAAAATTTATGCGTGAAATTTCTTATTTAAAATTTCACGAATTTTACAGAATCGATGACAGTACCAACCACATTCCCATTGAGAGTTGAGTCCCATAAAGACTCCAAAAGTATCACAAGCCAACAACACAATCTTGTTGAGACCTGGAAACATACTTGGTCACGTTAAAATCAGATAATTTAACTACTGAAAATATGAGAAAAAATACAGTCAAGTAGACCCCAAATGGACAAGATCAAGAGGACAAAAAATTGGAATGGCGCAACCCCAAAACTTATCATAAGATGGAGACTAGTTATAATTAAAATGGAAATTAACAAAATAATCATTGTGCTACGAGACTAATGACAAATTAATCATTGAACAATTTTTACTAATAACTTAATTCGGAACTATGAAAAATAAATGGAGCTAACATCCCTTTTACATTTTTTGTTAAAAAATATAGTCGTTCTTTTGCAGAACGTTGTTTTTCCACTAAGGAACGTTGGCTTTCCGCTGCGGAATATTGGCTTTCAACAATGGAATGTTATATTTCCATTGTGAAAAGTGAGTTTTTGAAATAAAGCTGCAGAAAGATGATTATTTAAATTATCTAAAATCTAAAACATTGTATATTTTTTTACAAGATCTTCTAAACTATAAAACTAAAAAATTTAAAATTATTTTATAGAGTATTTTCTCAAATCTATTTTACATAGGTATTAGCTATTTTCTATTGAAAGTCTCTGATATTATTTAATTATTGTAGTTTTTTCTATGTGTATTATCTTTTTTTCACTGTAAATTCTCAGAAAATTAATGACAATATTTTTTTTATTCATATTTTATAGTTCAGTGTTTAAGTTATTAGCGACTTATTAGGAAAAATGGTTCACATATTGTTGATTTGATGTTTTGTTAATTTTCCTAGTTAAAATTATAATCACTAAATTGGAACACGTCATAGATGATGAGTACAGAAGTGAAAGTGTATTTCATTTCTACACATCTTAAAGAAAACAAATTTAATTTCCAATAAAATTAACTGGACGCAATTATTTTGTTTAATCCTCGTGGAAATAGGTCCCAAGAGTCTCGAATCAAATTAATCTGGACCGTTCAAATCGAATACTTTCCACTCTCGGAAGAACGGGAGGCTTTTTCTCCCTTGTCCTTGTCCTCGTCCTCGTCCCCCCGTCTGTCTCACAGCTGATAGCATCCTTCCTCTCCAAACCCTCAAAAACCTTCTCGGGGTGGAGGAAGGTGAAAGCTTTCGACTGCATCCGAAGAATAGGCGTAAAAGATCGCCATGGATTCGGATCAGGGAAAGCTTTATATTGGCGGGATTTCATGGGAAACCTCGGAGGATAAGCTGAGGGATTACTTTAGCAACTATGGTGATGTTTTGCAGACCATAGTGATGAGAGACAAACTCTCTGGTAAGCCTAGAGGTTTTGGATTCGTGGTCTTTGCAGATCCTTCCATCCTTGATCGGGTTCTTCAAGATAAGCACACCATCGATGGGAGAACGGTGAGGATACCCTAGATTTTCGATTTATTGCGGATTTTTCCGTCTTATCAAAAGTGGCTTTCCTGTTCTACTGTTTTTAGTTCTTTCTTCTGTTGTGGTATTGTATTTTGAGCTTCTTGAAAACTTTTAAACCCTGTTTTGTTTGTTTTTGTTTCTTTCTCGTTGAGGTGTTTTTGTAATGTGTTCTTATCCTTGTTTTTTTTTTTTTCTTTTTCTGTTGCTATTGGTGCTTTGTTCACTTCTGCGGCTTTTAATTTAACGATTTCTTCTTTCGGATCAAAAGGTTTCAGCAACTCTAACTAATTTTATGTATGGGTCAGAAAAAACTTAAATGCATGAAACCCTTTTTGTTTCAAAGAAATACGTACTCCTCTCTATGAGAATGACATGCCGAATCCATTACCTGACTTCTTCTTACCTTCACTGAATTTTTTCCCCTTGGAAATCTTTTATAAATTTATTGTTGTTGTTGAGAACCGGGTTTGGATGGTAGTCTTTCTTCAGGTTCTTTACTTTAAGCGCTCAATAAATTTCACGTTGTCTGTGATGATTTTAAATTGGTAATTGGTAGTGGAGAAGAGTGTGGTACGATCTTTCCTCTGCCATGTGGATGTGGATGATACAGAGTTGGATTAATATATTTTCTTATACGTCCATGTTTTTTGGAACTTGGAATGACGTGTGGTAGACCTATTAATTTATGTGAGACTATGTGAATGCATGGATTAAATAATGAGCTTGATGACATTAGATTTCGATGCTTCATAAATCTGAATTTTTAGCTATTGTACATTTTGTATTGGTCTCATGTGATCAGACTTCAGATTTTTCTTATACATATTTATTTAAAACAACTAGGTCAAGCTTTCTCCCCAAGACAGCATACCGATAGCATTCCCTCAAATCTAAGTAATTATATTTTGAATGGCTAGACATTATTATTGCCAATATTATTAAAGTAAGGATCCTTCTGGTACTGTGTAGGTGGTTTCATGCGAACACTTATCATCTTAGTTTTATTTTTTTTCTTTTTGTATAATTGCGCACATCTGAAGTTTATCCAAGGTTTCACATTTGTATGATTGAGGTGGCTCTTGTATGTGATTTGTATTGGTTCATGCTCAAATATATTTTTGTACAGTTACCATTTTTATTTTCAGGTTGATGTTAAGTTGGCCATGTCAAGGGAGGAGCAACAAACTTTTACCAAAGTAGGGAATGGTAGGAGTGTAGGGGGTGGTGGTGGAAATATGCGGACCAAAAAGATATTTGTCGGAGGACTGCCTCCCACTTTGACCGAAGAAGGTTTTAAGCAATACTTTGAAACTTATGGCCATGTTACTGATGTAGTAGTCATGTACGATCAAAATACTGGACGACCAAGAGGTTTTGGATTTATTTCTTTTGATACTGAAGAAGCTGTTGACAGTGTTTTACACAAGACATTTCACGACTTGAACGGAAAGCAAGTGGAAGTAAAGCGAGCACTTCCAAAAGATGCCAATCCTGGTGGAGGTAGTCGAACAAGTGGTGATACTATTTCGTTAGGTGGTGGATATCAGGGTTACGGGGCCTCTAATGGCAATGCAAACTCATATGATGGTAGATTGGATTCCAATAGGTACATGATGCCTCAAGGCACTGGTGGAGGTTACCCCCCTCATAGTTCTGGCTATGGATATAACCCTTCAAATAATGGTGTTGGTTATGGTAGTTATGGTAACTATGGAGGTGCTAATACTGGGTACGGTGCCCCCGCTGCCACTGCCTATGGAAATCCAAATGTACCTAATATTGGTTATGGAAATGCTCCTCAAGGTGGGCCTAGAAATTCATGGAGCACTCAAGCTCCATCTGGGTATGGGGCTATGGGTTTTGGGAGTCCTGCTCCTTGGGGCATTCCAGGTGGCAATGTAGGAGTTGGCAGTGGAGGTCCTAGTGCGGGAATGGTTGGTCAGTCTCCTAGTGCTGGTGGCTTTGGGAATCAATACTATGGATATAGTGGGTATGGAAATCAAGGTTATGGATATGGTGGGAGCGATGGAAGTTATGGTAATCCATCTGGGTATGGGGCTGTTGGAGGACGCTCTAGTACTACCCCTAATAGCAATGGTGGTGGTTCGAGTGGGGGAGAATATCAAGGGAATGGTGGTGGCTATGGTGACACAACTGGTAATCCAGGTTATGGGAATGCAATGTGGAGATCTGATTCATCCCAAGCATCTGGAATTTATGGTTATGGATCTCAGGCAAATGGTCCTTATGGCGGACAATTAAGTAGTGGATATGGCAGCAATGCTCAGGCCCGCCAGGTCCAACAACAGTAATAAGTTCTCTGGTGTTATTATTCATGATGTTATAATGGTTTCTCAGTTGCCAGCCGAGCTGCTGGATTGGCTGATGTCAACACACTTTGGGACTGGTGGGATTTGTTTAGATCCCAGAAGTTTGCGATATTTATTTTTCTAGTCTTTAATAACTAGTTGTTTAGAAGCGCACTTGATGCTACTCATTTTAGTTACTGCTTCTGAGTGTAGTTTGAAGTTATTTTATACTATAATTGTCTACTGAGTAGTAGCTATAAGGAACATTGCTTTCTTGCTTTATTTATAACCTTTTTTTGTTTGTTGGATTTTTTTTTTCGTTTGTTTGGATTGATCTGCAGTTTATTGTTGACATCTTACATGTCTTCTGTTTATTGTTTTCTGGATTACCATTAGAAGCTGCAGAAGAGTTAGTGATAGACACTCATTCTGATACTTGATTTGCAAGTAGGAAAAGATGAAGAGAGGTTTTATAGTGATTCAATGGAGGCCTGAGTAAATGATTAGTGATTAGAGATAGTGGTAGTGGTAGACTGGTAATTGACATTTGAGGATGGCATAATCATTTTCCCCCTGTATTTGCGCTTGTGTTGTACAGGCGGAAAGATGCGATGGAGTAAAACTTATAGCTGAACACAAGCTTCGAAGTGGGGCCAACGATTTCCGAGTGTGTTCAGCATGGATTGGAGTTAAAGGACTTCATAGACAGAAAGTTCTCCAACCAGGCTTTTACAACACAATCAAAATTTGAAGATTCAAGCGGTTCAAGTTTATAAGTTTTAAAATCTGAGGATTGTGCTGGCCTGATGGGATATTTGAGGTGAAGTACTTCAGCATGTTAACTTGAGTAGGTAGACATATCTGGCGCAAAAATTCAACTTGGTTAGGCTGCCTATCTTTTACTTTTTAATTTTTTAATTTTTTAATTTTATATAGAGGAAGTAGATCGTGATTTAAGGTTGTAGATATTAGAAATACCTTGTTCAAGACAGATTCCACCAAGTTTGAGGGGGGAGTGAAATAGACTGGAGACATTTTTACTTATATTATTTCTATTGAAACTAGGCCAACTACTCAGTGCTCTGATCGTCGAGTACCTCAGTGTGGTACGATTCCCTGACGATTCTTCTTTTGTTGTTGCATATTTTATGATTATCACGTATATTGAATCCTTAAAGAGTTGATTTGAGATTCAGTCGTTAACTACTTGTTTGAGTTAGTGGGTGATATGTTTTGGTTGCAAATTTTGTTTACTGCACGCTCATGAACCTATTATTATACACAATTGTTCTTCTACCTCCAAAATCTTCAGATGGCCTTATGTTTTGCCACAAGTAAAGTCATTGCTGTCGAGGGGAATATGTTTTGTTACTTACGGCAACACTTGGGAGATTAAAGGGTTTCAATGATTTTCAAGTGAAAGCACAAATATTTAAATAAAAATTGTCACGTTTGATCCCACAGTAAAGAAATGGGTTGGTGACTTTGCTTCGACTCCTCTTGAGCATCTCTCTTTTGAGCTTCAAGTCACGGCTGTTTGGTGAAATGAAACCGGGACTCAAGACTATCAAATTATGTGTTGTACTTTCTAAATTTGGCTGCCAGTTATATAATCTCTCCTGTGTTGAGAAAACTGCACCGAGAAGAATTTGCAGGGCCGCCCAGTGACAACCAACAGAAAATCTGACGGTGTAAAACAGCCGAAGCAAAAACACCTTTCGGCTTTAAATCTGGGCCAAAGTCCAAGCTCATCATCATCAGACCCTCTAATGGAAGAAACACCAGGGGGGCGCTAGAACTTAAAATTTTAATTTGAGTCAAGATCAAGCTCTGTTGCGATGATTTGGTTAAAACCTAAAGGGGGCTCAGCAGATCTCATCTGCACGCAGTAAGTATCCTTTAGCAGAAAAACAGAGAATAAAGTTTTGAACACATTACGGCTAGTCGTCTCAGCCGCTTCTGCAAGAGCAAAGAATGTGACGCCAAGAAAACTTTAAATTCGTGTCTTCTATTTTCGAGGCATGATAAATATTATTTTTGCGGAAATAATCTCTTCAGAGTAAATAAATGCACACAACAATAACACCACCATTTTCAATAGCACAAGAAAGCACCAAACTTGAAATGCTTGGCCTCAGTTTCAACCAACCATAACAGAACAGCACCATTTTCATCTATATACCTCCTGGAAAATGCACGACCTCTCTCTGTTTCAGATGTAATCGTGACGCTGAGCAGATGTCCAGCCGTGATTGGTGGTGCCCACGGAGACAAGCTACATTACAGCACAAATGCATGCATCTGGATCCCCATCATCCGAGTCACCCTTCTCACTGCACGCAAGGAGTTGGAATTATCATAAGCCATTGCAAAATGAACCATTCACAATCATTTCTTTTTTCAAATCTTTTCCCTTTTTTTATAAATAGTTAGGTGCTATTTGACTAAGCAACAAACCCAATCCGAGAAAGCCCACATAGCAATCATGAAATCTTCACTGGTGCAGCAGAAATCTAGAACATCAAACTTGTTGACATATACTATGATCATGCAAGGAAAAGCAAGTACAATTGACCTTGGATCGAATTCTAAGACCTCCGCAAGTTTGTTCCCGTTGTGATCCTTCCACTGCACTTTCCTCCTCGATTTCTTCGACCTTCCGCCTTTTTGTGCTGGCAGCAACAAACAAGTTTCACTGTCTTCTTCTCCGTTAACAGGATCCGCAATTTTCTTAAAACCAACTGTCATTTTGCTGCCATTAGCATCCTTCACGCCCTTCTCCATCAACAAATCCAACTCCTTAGCACCCACCAATCCAAATTCACTCTATATCCCTAATCTGTTCTTGAATCATCAAAAACCCAATTCACTCAAACGTCAAAACAGCAAGAATTCACAGACTCTTTGACTTTTAAACTCCGTGTTTAGGCGTTCGTCGCTATTAATTCCAAATATTCCATATCAACACGGTTGCCACCGATGATTTCCTGCATCTACCTCCGAACTTCAACAGGAACTCAACCAAAAAGAAAATCAGCATTAACCAAACAACCAACAATATAAGATTCCCGAGAAAGAGACGGAAATTGTAATTAGGTCCGAAGAGTAGAAAACGAAATACAAAAAAAAAAAAAAAGAAATATATGGGAGAGAATAATAAGGCAGATTTTAGCAGATCAGAAAGAATTCATCGACGAAACTTTCAGGCAAGGGTGGAGAGAAAAAAAGAATAGAACTTGACTAGATTTCGATGGTTCATTCATGGGCGGTGGGGCCGAGGGGAGGCGTTTCAGCATCGGAGAGGTCGTATCTCGTATGGTTGTCAAAGAAGTTGGCTTTTTTCAATGTCCGTTTCTACCATTTTTCCAACATCGGCGATGTGCGAAAGAGGTTGTTGCCACAGCTTAGTCTCGCCGTCTGATTTCGGCTGCCGAATCACTTAATCAATGGCTCAGATTCTATCAACAGTTTACAGCCAAATATAAGAAATAAATTTATGGATGCAAAAATTTATAAAAGTCAAAACTCGTCTTATTTTTATCTTTATCTTCGGAATATTTATTTAAAAACAAAGTTGAATCGATAGTCTTCCCTAGATGTGGCTAACGAGCCGAGCCTGAAAAAGTTTGATTTGTCGAGCCTGTCGAGCTTAACAAGCCGAGCCTAACAAGCCTAACGAGCCGAGCTTAACGAGCCTGCCGAGCTTAACAAGCCGAGCCTAACAAGCCAAACGAGTCGAGCTTAACGAGCCGAGCCTAATGAGCCTGCCGAGCCTAATGAGCCGAGCCTTAACGAGCCGAGCCTAACGAGCCAAATATACATAAATAATAATATCTTATATAAATATATTATAAATTATTTTCAATATTATACAATTTAAAATTATAATAAACATTTTTTATTATAATGTAAAAATACTATAATTAATAATTTAATTGAATGAATATTTTTATTGAATTGAATAAATATTTTTATTACAATTTCAAAATGAAAATGAAAATTACAATTTCAAATATAAATTACAATTTCAATGCACAACTTACAAGAAAATATATGAAAATGAAAATTTAAATAAAAATTTAGTCTTCGACATCCAAATTTTTGAATTATTCAACTATGTCATCTTCTCGTTGTTGATCTCTCGTCACAGCGTCGTTCCAATCCTTCATGCAAATGAGTGCCTCAACGATTTTTGGTGCAAGTCTTCCTCGTTTATCATCATACACACGTCCACCTGCACTAAAAGCAGACTCCGATGCTACTGTAGAGACCGGATGTGTTAGTAAATCACGTGCCATTCTAGAAAGAATAGGAAATGAAATAGAGTTGACTCTCCACCAAGCCAAAATATCAAAATCCTCGGGGCAAGAAATATTATGGTAGGTGTTAAGATAAATATCGAGTTCATTTCTTTGTGAATTATAAGAATGAACATTGCTATCTATTTGCTTAAATATATCATACATAAAATCTTGTGGATCTCCACCACAAGCACCACTACTAGAACTAGCATGCATATCATATGAAGGAATTGAACGATTATTGGAATATTTAATTTCATAAGAAGAAAATAAATTATCAATTTCATTTCTTAATTGAGCACCATTAATTGAAGAAGAAATACCTAAATTAGAAGAAATTCTATCAAGCATTATATGCACTCCATCTAATTTAAATCTAGGATGCATTATGCATGCAAAACAAAAAATAACAGGTATGTTAAGCCAATATTTTTTAAATTTTTTTTCCATTTTTTCAATTAATGCACAAAATTCATTTCTTTGTTTAAATATTTGAAAAGTACCCGTTAATTTTATAAAAAGTGGGAGAACAAGATGAGTAGTGGGATAATAAATTCCCGAACATTTATTTGTAGCTTCATAAAATGGTTTTAAAAAATCAAGAAATAAATTAGCAATATCGCAACTATTATGATCAAGAGTAATACATTTTGTTTTTTCACTAATATAAGCACAAATAACTAACCAATATGGCTTAGCATTTTCTAACATTAAATAAGTCGAATTCCACCTTGTATCTACATCGGTTTTTAATTTTCTTGGTTTAAGTTGGGCAACTTTACAATATTCTTTATATTCTTGTTGTCGCGTATTAGATGAAGTAATAAAAGAAATTGCAGATCGAATAGATTCAATATGTAGCGAAATATATGACATGCCATCTCGAACAACTAAATTTAAAATATGACAAACACATCTCATATGAAAAAGAGTATTATGAGCCGTATCTAATTGAAATAACCTTTTAAATTCAAAAATTGCAACATCGTTAGCAGCAGCATTATCTAGCGTAATACTAAAAATTCTATCTCTAATAGCATATTCTTGCAAAATTTCAACAATATATCTATAAATGGTAACGCCACTATGTGGATATTCACAACTACGAAATCCTAATATTCTTTTATTTAATTGCCAAGAGTCATCAATAAAATGAGAAGTTACGACAATATATCCTAAAGCATTAGGTGCACTCTATAAATCAGAAGTAATACAAATAGACATAGACGGAGCATTTGAAAAAAAACTCAATTAATTCATTTTTCATATGATTATACATTTTAATAATATCACTTCGTGTCGTACTTCTAGAGACTCGTCTAAAACTAGGATTAATATACTCTTTCATAAAATTTTCAAATAACGTGCTATCAAACACAGATAAAGGTGCCTCAGATTGTGATATATATTTTGCTACTCATTCTCTCATTTTATTATGTAAATACATAAAATTGCCACTGCCACTAGCATTTATGAGTGTTTGTGTAGGGTCTCTCACTTGCGCGTTAGAGTGATATTTTGCATAATGCCTACCAAGTGTGATAGTAGAACTACCGGATACGTATGCATAATGTTTAATACAATATTTACATTGTGCTCTACTTTCTATTTTTCCACCAATTTTAATATCTTTCATTTCAAAATTATTCCATACATTCGACGTTTTACTTCTTTTTTTTCTAGGTGACGATGTGGATACATGTGCCGATGATTGATCAATTGCAATTGTGAGATTATCTTCCCTAATTTCCTCAATATCATCGTTAGTGTCATTAAAAGTGTCAATTAAAAAATCATAAGGATCCATAATTAAAAAAATTGACTACTGCGAAACAATTAATAAATAAAATGATACCGCACACCAATTACGCAACAATAGTATGCAATTGTTGTGAATTGTGATCACCTCCTCCCCGAATACGAGTCCTACAAAAATTGAAAAAAAAAATTAGTTATTTTGTAATACACATTAAATTAAAAAAACTAAAATAAAAAAAAATAAAATATACCTTTGAAATTGGGAGAAAGATGGAGAGATTAATCAATTGAGAAATGAAGGGAAAGATTGAGATATTGAGAGAAAAATTGGTGAAAAGATTGAGAGAATGTGAGAAAGTTGGGATGAAAAATTTGAGAGATAATGAGGAGTATATATAGCCTATAATTTGCCAATCGTTGGATCAAGCAAGCAACGGTCTCAAGACCGTTGCTTGATCTCATTCATTCAGGCTTCAGCCTGAAGTTGAACTAAATACACAGCAACGGTCTTCAGACCGTTGCTGTGTTGGGATCGTTGGCCAACAGCTGAGAGGCTCAGTCGAGCCCTCAGACGAGCAACTAGACCGTTGCCATCGCCACTCGCCAACGGTCTTCAGACCATTGCAAGAAACGGTCTGAAGACCGTTGCTTCTCTGTGAGAACTCTCACAGAGAAGCAAGCCACATGTCTGAACTTCTCAGACAGAGGTGACGATGCGGGACAGAGGCGCCGACGAAAACCACGAACGTTGGTGGACTTCAGGAGTTCCCCTCGACATGAGTCGGCGAGCTCTGTCTTGCCGGCGATCGCCATTGACGTGAGCGGGTGCTGACTGACGGTCTCCTGCGAGAGGGAAATCCCGGCCTGAGGATCTCGCGACGACGCGAGAGTCGATGCAGCTTGCGGGACGCCGGACGGAGTCGGCCAGCACCCTCTGCTTCTCTGTGAGAAACTTCTCACAGAGAAGGCACGCTTCTCACAAAGAAGGGGAGTCTCACTCCCGACGGCACTTCAGAGTTCAGAGCTTGCTACTGGGCACTGGCTTCGTCCTTCGACGCCCCGACGGGCGACGACGATCTTCGTCCCTCGACGTCCCGACGACGACCTTCGACCCGAGATCTAGCGCAGGCCTTGGTCCGTCATCTCACCTCCACGCGGGCTCGGCCATTCATCTGCCGGGCTGGCTCGCCGGGCCAGCCCGCCAGGCTCGCGAGCTGGCCCGCCGGCCAGGCTCGCGAGCCCGTAGCCAGCGATTTTGGGCTCTGCTCGGCCCGCCTATCGGGCCCGGGCCAAGCCCGCTCGGTTACTGTAGCGGGCTGAGCTCAGCTCGGCCCGCTACAGTAACGGGCTGAGGGGCCAGCCCGCCCATTAGCCATGTCTAGTCTTCCCCAATAATTGGTGTAGATATTAAAAAGAAAAAATGACAAATCAAACATTATATTTTATTATTTGTGATAAATTAATTATCATCTTTTTTTTTTTACAAATAAATTATTGAACTATGAGAAATTAATGTCACAACCATCGCTGTCACGTTTGCTGTTAACGCTTTAATGACGAACCACGACGGTTTGATAACGAACTGCGGTGGTTTGACGATGAACTATAGCGGTTTGTGTGAAATTGCCGCAGTTTGTCATCAGACCGCGGCGGTTTGTGACGAGCTGCAGCGGTTTGTCATGAGACTGCTATAACACCCCGACTTTTTAAATTGGATAATTATCAGCGTATTACCGAGGGCGTTCTAGAGCGCTAAGTTTAAGGGTATTTCTGTTACATTTCTCCCATATACACAATGTGACTAAAAGATGGGGTGATTTGGATATCGCATGACGTATTTATACGTGTCATTTTATGACATGTATTTATGAGGAGAATATTACGAGATGGGAGTTAAGTGAGAAAATGTGAGAAAAAGTTGTCCAAAGCGTTTCCAGACGCCTGCGAACGAATTGTATTGTCCGCAAATGCGTTGCACACACGAAGAATGGGTTGGGACGACTCAGAACGTGATTCTACGTCCTGACTTTACTGTGCAATGGAGTTGCGGATGAAGTCCTGGACGAAGTCCCGGACGATGTGGACGAGAGTTGCTTTGTCTGCATTGAATCTGTCCAAACTCTGGGGACTTTTGGACGAGTCCGGACGATTGGGGACGTGGAGTAGCCTCGTCCATTTTGCCTTTGTCCGATTTATGGACACCTTCGGACGCCACATGAGGATGCCACTTCGCGTCCGAACCTCGTCTGCGGACGGTATGGATAAGGACGAGGACACCAGTTCTCGTCCAAAGCCATGTTTTAGCCTGTGAGATTTTGTTCTTGCGGACGAATGCAGACGAGATCATTGCGTCCGTACTCGTCCGAAATAGCCCAATCCAGCGTAAATCTAGGGATTTAATATCCAATTCCTTGGCGTGTAGTCATTTACTACACGCGATTCTCGACAGGAAAATCCTCCCCAACGTAGGGCGCCGACCTCCCTGCTGAGTTTCCCACGCTGGTCATCATTCCTCTCTTCATCCTTTCAGTCCATTTCCTTTCCCGTGTGAGAAGTCCCTGAGAACGAGAGAGAGACCTGCGAGAAAGAGAGGGAGAGTGAGAGACCTCTGTGAGTGCTGTGTGTGAGGTGAGCTATGAAGTGTGGAGTTGGAGCTTGTGAGGTGGAGCTCTGTGAGCTGCAGTTGTTGGAGCTAGAACGTGAAGGCTTGGACACTTTGTTGTCCCTGTGTGTTCTTCACGTTAGATAAGGGAATAGGGATGTCTTGGCCAGTGGAGGCCTTGCACCACAAGTGAAGTGCGTGAGTTTTATGATTAGTTTCCCTTAAATGTTCACTGCTAGTTGTAAATGCCTTGATGTAGTTATTTCCTCTGTTGGTTTCTTTGCTGTAGACATTTCCT
Organism: Begonia loranthoides; assembly: GCA_022433065.1. NCBI lineage: Eukaryota > Viridiplantae > Streptophyta > Magnoliopsida > Cucurbitales > Begoniaceae > Begonia > Begonia loranthoides. The sequence goes on along the minus strand of CM039479.1, from coordinate 9,821,466 downwards.
GTGTTGATTAGTGTAGAAATTGTTATTGTTGCTTTGATTGATACTCTGCAGTTATTTCCTTTCCCTGAATGGTTTTCTGTGATATTCCCTTGTTGCTAATCATGTGATTTCCTTTACTGCTAAGTGATATTGAGAAATAGAGAATGATGAATTAGAACAAGGAATGCGTGATGATGCGATAAGCTTGAAAGAACTATGATTTCCTTTACTGATGTTAATTTTATTCCAGCTGCTTATTTCCTTACTCGCTATTTATGGTACATGTATGTTAACCAACTAATCTAACTATTTAATTAGTGGTTAAATAACGAACCCAAGCATGCTTTATTAATTAACTAGTTGTATAATTAGTTGTTGAATAATTAATCTAAGCATATAGTCAAATCATGTGGGCTAGTCCTTGGTGCATGAAAATCGATTAGGACGACCAGTTAGAGTAATAATTTATTGGCATGTTAGAATAAAAGCATATAAATAGTAATAGTTTAATTAACTAATTAAAATAGCAAGTCCATTAAAATAATGAAGTGCATGTTAATTAATTAGCTATGCATGCGAGTGTTACAGGATGTCTAACTAGCATAAGAGCATGCTTAATCAACTAGAATAGGAATTACCAATTTACAAGCATGTTTTCGTTCTTCGTTGTCTATGCATGTCTCTATTTCTAATTGCCTAAGCATGTTTAACGAATTCTGATAAAAGCATGTTTGATCATCACCCTTTCTTGAGCATGTAAACTATCTAGTTGAGTGTGTTTAAATTGCATGATTCTGTCTTGATGCATGACAATTAACTAGAGCATGTAAATTAATTAAAGTAATTAAGTAGACTTAAACATGTTCAAACAACACCTAGAATAATAACTGACGGAAGCATGAAAATGGATTAGGAAAGTAACTAAGATATCTAATTAGAATAATAAATGTAATTAATCATTGAGCATGTTAGTTAATTAGGACATCTAACTAGCATGATGGTTTATTTCCTGAGTATGTTTAGTTTATTGTTCTTTCGCTGTTTGAATTCGATATCATGCTTGTTTTCTGTGGTGCGCAGTTATTTCCTTCTATTATATACTTTACTTCCTTATATGCGCAATTTCAATTTCAGTTACCTTTATTTCAATGTGCACTTCAATTCCAGTTAATGGTTATGATATAAAGCATTATGCATTATGTTAGGTTGAGAATGTATGATCATGCATCATGTTAATAGAAACTAATAGGGAGTGCCATTTGGTGGTACTCACACATGCATATGTGAGATAAAATGTTAAGAAAATGAAGGAAACGATGAGTTGTGGGCGGATGGGTAGCATTTCTAGTCTGCAGTTACGCAAAGCCCCCTATTGTCTTGGGAATGGGGACCTAGTTGCAAGTAAAATGTTAGATACAGTCAACTATTCCATCCCTTATGAACCCTCTAATCTTCCACTCGATGTACGAGTAATGAATGAATGAATGAATGTAAAGAAATGAACGAACGAATGACGTAATGAAATGATTGGTTTGGGTGGCTCCCATTCTAACAAAGACTAAAGAGAGACATTTCGTAATTGCATTAACCCTTTTTCCTTACTAAGCCATCGGGCTTACCATTACTTGCGATGTAGGTGTAGGTATTTGTACGCAAAGACGACAAACAGATAACAAACAGAAAATAAAGCAAGGATGAAAGATTTGCACGAGCGAGATTGGGGCTGGCCAGACATAAAGATGGTAAAAGATAAACAACTGTAGTTAAATTAAGTTTAATTAAAAATTATATTTCAATTGTTGGATTTAAATTCTTAGAGCGCAGTATTTAATCGTTTGCGTCTTTCATCAAATTAATTACGCTTACGCAAAGCTTTGAATAAATGATTTTATAACGCTTCTGCATTTCATTAGTTGAGATTTCATAACGGTTTCAACGAAAGGTCAGTAGCAGTCCGGTTTAGCGTCGCACTCTGATACTTGTTTTAAAGAGTTTTACAAAAGTCTAAATTTTTACGTGTTTTAAGGGATTTATAAAAAACTGGGTCATTACAACCGCGACGGTTTGTGATGAACTGCGGAGGTTTGTCATGAGACCGCGGCAGTCTCATGACTCATGATTTGTCTAAAATCTTTGATCCCAAATTTGAGAGCTTAAATGCATGATTTTGGGCCCGAGAAAGGTGGATCATGGGGTTAACCCGATGACAAATCATAGATATGTGAGAGAGCTTTGATTTGATACATTTTGGAGCTGATTCTGACACCAGTTGTAACACCCCAACTTTTTATTGAAATTTAATAAGTATAATTGGGGAATTTTAGATTAAGTTGGATAATTATAGGGGTGTTACCAAAGTCACAACCATTAGGTTATAATTTAAAAGATTTTATTGGAAGTTTAATTGATGAAAATCAATTAAGGAAATGGAATCGAAAAATTTAAATTAGACCTTTAATAATCTTTAAACAATATTTGGAATAAGTAGGGAGTTAGAAATTGGGTTGGTTAATATTCGATACGAATATTTAACATTTAAAAATATTTTAATATTACTTAATTAGGGTTAAAGGGGAAAGGATTAGGTTAATTGGTGTTTGAAATGAGAGAAAGAGAGAGAGAGAGAGAGACGAGAGGCGGGAGAGACATAAGGGGGATTCGGCTAGGAGCTCACGAGCTGAGGGCGACTCCGGGGGCTAGAGCACTAGGACGTTCCGAGTGGAAGTCGACGGAGGCTGCTGACGGTCAAGCAGTTCAGATTGTGGGAAGGGGTCACACTATCTGTCCTAGGGCGTTTCGTGAGAGAAGGGTTCCGAGCGTCCAGCAATTCCCTCGGCTGAGCTTCGGGCGACGGCGAACTCACTGAAGAGCTGCATTTTGCCTTTTCTTTGATTAAGGTAAGGATACCCTGCATATTGAAGCTCTCTGCTGGAGTGATTTCTTTTGCTTCGTTACTGCTTTCCTGAGTGTTGATTTTTCTAAATGTCGTTGGGATTGTTTATGCTTCGAATTTTTCAGAGCATGCTGTGCTAGATCGATTTGGGATTCATTTCCTATCTTCGTTAGAGACTCCTACGGGTGAGTGAAGAATTGTTTCTTTGTTGATTTGTCTCTGCTTTGTAGTTGGTTATTGCCTAGAGTATGAATATGTTAGATTTTGTCTTGCTGCGATGATATATTGGTTATTCGGATTCCTTTTAGATGAGTGAAATCATATTAGGATAAAATATGTTATATTATACAATTTGGAATAGAAAAAGACAACGAAATTTATAAGTCATAATTATTAATGATAGATGTTTTTAATTATGAAGGTATTGGAAAAATGAGAAAGGAAGATAACAGTTAAGCACCGATACACGTTAAATATTCGAGGTAAGGATTGGGTAGAGTCTTAGCCGTCAAAGTCTTAAACACAAGTAGTTGTGTGAATTGTATTGACTTTTTTTGATGTTCATTGTTTGAATTCATTGTGCAATTCCTTTGATTTACTTGCTACTGTGTTATTTCAATTCTTGTGCACTTTCCTATTACAAATGTTGAGATGAAATGTTTAGAAATGAATGGTAAGTTATGGGATGATAAGATGTGCATAAATGATTTATGAACTGCATAAGTTAGGAATTTTATTTTTGTGAACTATTTTTAATTGCTATAAATTCTTTGTAATGCTTATTGTTTTCCTTGCTTCTAGTTCAGCGCGATCAATGCTTTAGATTTAATTAATATAGTTTTGTTTAGCATATTTCTTATTATATCGAATTGTCCAGCATGTTTCTAATCGTAATTCATTAAGTAGAATTTCGTATATGATTCAATAAACATGTTTACATTCTGTTTTATTTGGATAAGCATGCATTGATAGTGTAGTTTAGTATTTTGCAATCTAGTTCTAATATGTTGTTGTTTCTTGGTACTGGTTACGAATTGTATTTCTCTTTACGTTAATAGAAATATGATGCACGTATGATCATTAATGAATAGAGACTTTAAATTCTGTTTTGTACAATTTGTTATATTCACTTGCTGTAGTTCCCGTACAATTCATTATATTATTCATTGTAGTTTCTTAATTGTTAATATTTGTTTCATTTCCGTAAATCAAGCATGTGAAGATTAATTTGGCTAAGGATTTTAGAAGCATGTTTAATTAAATAAATCGAGCATGTCTAATAGAACTCTTTGCATATTTAATTAACTGGATCATTAATTGTAGCAAGTTTAACTAATCGAATAAAAGCATGTTTAATCGAATAGAATAAAAGCATGATCCCATTATTAATTTTCTGAGGTACCTCGTAGTTAATAGTTTAATTGTCTTGCTATATCTTGAGTGTTATGTTCAGTAGGATATATGTCACCTTCGATTCGTTTCTGTGTTTGCTGTCAATTAATGTTATTCTTGCAACTCGTTATTTACTATTTGTGTTATTCTTACTATTTGTCGATTTCCATTATTGCTATTCTTGCCATTCGTAGTTTGCTACTTGTGTTGTTTAATTGTCAATTCTTTTATGTTATGTCAACATGCATCATGTTAATAGAAACAAGTAGGGAGTGTCCTCGGTGTGGTACTCGCATGCATGAGTGAGGAAAATGAAATGAACGAATGCAATGAACGATGATGAATGATGATGATGGGAAGTTGAAGGGCGGATGATTAGTTCGGATCTAGTCCACATAAGGTTAGAAGTCGATCAAACTATTCCATCACAGACATGTTCCTTCAACTTCCAACTTGATATATGAGTAATGAACGAATGAATGAAACGTAATGAAAAGATTGGTTTGAGGCAGACCCATTCCAAGTGAACTAAAGAGAGGCATGATCATATTGCATATTTCCTTTCCTTGCTAAGCCTTTTGGGCTTACAGTTTACTTGTGGTGTAGGTACATGTGTATGCACGAGAAGAACGATGAACATAACACAAAGCAGTTGATGAAGAATTTACACGGGCTGAGTTTGTGGCTGGTCAGGCTAAAGTTAAGTAAAGTAAATTGTAAAACATAATTATTTACTTAGCATATTTTAATTTGAATGTTTTCGCTTCCGCTATGTTTTAAATTAATTATTATTGTTTTCGCTACGTTTTGATAAACGATTTTCATAACGAATGTAATGAATGGATTTTGACGCTCGATTTTTAGCACTCTGATAATGAAGGATTTTAATTGTCTTACAAAAGTTTTAAATTTTACACATTTTAAAAAGATTATGAAAAACTGAGTCGTCACACTAGTAGCCAAAGTTATGGTCTTTTGATGTTGGAGAGGTCAAAAATCTAATAAAAAGATTGAATTCGTAAAACATATACATAAGGACTTTGAAGTAGTCATGAAACACTAAATAGGGACTTTGAAATAGCCATGAAACTCTATGTTTTTCATGGCTACTTCAAAGTCCCTATTTAGTGTTTCATGGCTACTTTAAAGTCCCTATGTATATGTTTTACTAATCCAATCCTTTTATTAGATTCTTGATTTCTTCAACTTCAAAAGACTATAACTTTGGCTACAGGTGTCAAAATCACGCGTTTAAGCCCTCAAATTTGCAATCAAAAATTTTAAACAAACCGCGAGTCATGAGACCTTTGCAGTCTCATGACAAATCGCCGCAGTTTGTTGCAAACCGTCGCGGTCTCATGACAAACTGCCGTGGTTCGTCACAAATTGTCGCGATCTCATGACAAACCGCTGCGGTTCATCATGAGACTGCACCTGTTTGCGACAAACCGCTGCGGTTTACAATGAACTACGGCGGTTTATGATGAATCGCGGCGGTTTGTCGTGAGATCGTTGCGGTTCGTCGTCAAAGTGTTAATGACAAACGTGACAACGATGGTTGTGGTGTCAATTTTTCATAGTTTAGTGGTTTATTTGTTAGAAAAAAAGATGATGGTTGGTTTGTCACCAACAATAAAGGATGATGGTTGATTTGTCATTTTCCATATTAAAAAATTTACGTTAAAACCAAATCCATAGCAAGAAGACATCACTTAAACAGACTGTAAGAGATATTCATTTACGAGACCATTATTCGGTCATTTCTTTTGTTCATTAGTTTAATATTTTCAAATTAAAGCCTAGAATTATGTTAAATTTGTTCAATATTTTTTTTAAATAAGGAAAATTATCAAAATAACCACTAAACTATGAGATCAATAACAAGCCAACTACTAAACAATTTTCACTAACAAACAAAACAGTGAACTATGGAAAATGAACGGCGCAAACATCATTGTCACATTTTTCATTAAAAATTTCAATTTTATTATGCAGCAAACAGATTTGCATTCTGCAGCGGAAAGTAAGTTCTAATCCATGAAGCTCCTAGTTAGTAGTTTTGCTGTAGAATGAACACTTTCCTCTGCAAAATGGGTATGTTCCGCCGCAGAAAGTAATACTTTCTTTTGTGAAATGAATACGTTCTGCAGCAAAATGTAATATTTTCCTCTCTTGAACATAAGTACTAATTCATGGAGCTCCTAGTAAGTTTTTCCACTATAGAATGACTACTTTCCGTAGCGAAATGACTACTTTTCCATAGCTTAATGAATACTTAGCATAATTAATATTTTCCTCTACGAAATGAATGCGTTCCGTTGCAGAAAGTAAGTCTCTGCCTTCCGTTGCACTAGTACTAAATTCACATTCCGCGCTTCAGATAGATCACACTACTCTTAGTGCGATCTCCTTAGCAAACTCTGAACCCTAGCTTGTGCTTCATCCATTTCAATGGATTTTACTAGGATGAACAAATTGACTCTCAAGCGTAAAAGTGCTCCCTCTCGTAAACAAAATCAGCCCGTGACTATTGAAAAATCACAACTGAGTTCGTTCGCCCTCAATTTCAGCGCAACACATAACTCGAGGTTGAAGCACAACCTCAACATCAACCTTAACGACAACCAGAATCTCAATTGGTTGTTTCGAATCTATAACAGATAGTTTCCACTCACTGCTCTTCAGATCTGCAGGAGTGAACGATAGGTACGAAGCTAATATTAAACATCGTTCGATTATTGTGTTCAACAGAGTAAACTTCAAGTCATTCTCGGATTTGGGAATTGAAGAAATTGTTGAGAGTGGTGAATTAGCGGAGTTGTGTAGATTAAGTGGAAGTTACTGTGTGTGGATTGTCAAGCTATTTTATTCTAATTTGGAGCTGTCCACCTAACCATTAGAGGTCCAGACATACATGTTTGGATGAGAGTTGAAGTTGACTCCCAATTAGAAATGTTAAACGGGCGGGCTGGCTTGCCAAACTCGGCCCGCTACAATGACGGGTTGGGCCTGGCCCATCCCAAGTTATGGACCGAGGCGGGCCCGGTGTTTCATACTCACGAGCCTGTCGAAGACCAGACCAAATGAGCTGACTCGCAAGTTGGCTCGCAAGAGCTGGGCAGGTTGGCCCGATCTGAGGCTTGCCTCCCTCAAATGACTATTGCTAGCCTGTGCCATATGCCTATCACTGCTCTCATTATTTTGAGCGGCACCTCTATTTACAACTGCATTCATATTTCTATTATACACTTTTATTCAATGAAATCGTTTAGGCATTCATATTTCTGTTATACACCTTTATTCAATAAAATAGTTTAGCCACCTTGGCTTACTTTTATTTCTCCTTTCTCTATTCTGCTTTATTACTGCATTTTCTCTATCATTGTCTTCCTCTTGAAATTGAACCTTGTCCGCAAGGTTAAAATTTGGATAACTCTTACGAAAATCATCAACAAATTTCCAAGAAGTATCTTCCAATGGTAAGCCTGCCCATTGCACTAACAATTGTTGCTTTAAACTATTGTCCATTGGAATCCATCTTGAATCCAAAATTGTTAATGGTTTAATCATCGGATGATTATTGTAAAATTTGAGATTTTTAAAATAATTTTAAAATTCTACATATAAATTTTTTGTGAATTTTCAGTCAAATATGAGAAATTGGCCTATTTTGTCTCGAAATGACGATGTGTACGTTTTTCTGAAAACCGGTTAAGTTGGGTTTTCTCGAGAGAGAATCTAATTTTGAAAATGTTTTCTTTTAGTAAATTACTTTTGACTAAAAGAATTATTTTCGAGAGTGGATCAATTTAAAAATCGGATTTTTGAGATTTAGATTTATAATATGTAAAATAGATTTTTATATATTATAAGATTATATTAATTAAATAAAATTGTTTTTTTTTTAAAATAAACGAAAGAAGAAATGGGGGAAGAGGGACGAACCTTGCTGAAAATCGCGGGAAGAGAGGGTGTTCGGCCGAGGTTCGGGAGCTGAGCGCGATGCCGGGAGCGACTTCGCAAGGCGAGTGTCGTCGATTCCGGCGACGGGGGATCAGGCGTTCCGAGGCAAGCTGGCAGGCACTGTCGATCGCGGGCGACGGCGGAACAGCAACGGTGAAGCTTCGACGGGGAGCTTTTCGAGAGGCAGGGCCGACTGGGTTTCCTCCGTTTCTTCGATTGAGGTAAGGTTATTGTGTATTCTTGGCCTCTCGGCCAGAATCACCTCTGTTCGCTACAGTCTCTGCGGAAGTTTGTTTGATAATGTTGGGCTTCAGCCGAATTGTGTTTTTCTTCTTATTCTTGTTTGATAAATTTTGAGCTGAAGAATTAGAACCGTAGGAGAGGGATATTCGGATTTGTTAATAAAATGTTGATGTTGGTTCTGTTTTGGGAGATGGGTTCAGCGGGTGATTCGTGATTGCTCCCTATTTTCTTGCTATTAGGGTTTCTGCCGATAGCAAATTGTTGAGAGTTTTGCTCTCTGTGCGTTACTGCTTGTTGGACATTTGAGAGGACTTAACATCTGTTGGTTGCTGTCGTGAGGTGAGATACTGAAAACGGTTCCCAGGTTTTGCTTTGTTTTTCCCATCGGATTGTGTCCTGTTAGTGTGCCATGGTTTAGATGAATCTGGTCCTTATTTTGGGTTTCTATTTTGATGTGAACCTTGTTTGTTTACTGCTGCCATACATTAGAGATTGTTCAGGATTGTTGTCTCGATGAAATCCAAAGAATGAGTTGTTAGTGTTGATTTTTTTTTGCCACTATTTCTCATAGTAATGTCTGAGGGTGTTTAGTGATTGGTTGAAATCATTTTTTTTAGTTACGTTTCTACTACTGAAACTGTTTTGGAATTAGTCCCTACTCTCTGTTTGTTAAAAACTCCAAAGGAATAAGGTTTGAATTTGTTACTCTGTAGTTATTTTGCTCACTGTTTAGAACCACTAATGGGGTTAATACTCTGCTTAATTGAGTTTGTTACTTAGCTCGCTCATCGTATGAAAGTCAATATTGAGGGATCATATTATGTTGGAGCTGTGATGGATTCTTCCTTAATATTATTAAGTGGACCTTGTTCTATTTTTCAGTTTGTGGTGATAAGAATTTGATGAGGATAATTAATCTGGAGTTTGGATTTTGTTGGGATTCCTAGTTTCGGTTCCCGGGTTGGGACTCGTGGTTGTCCTTAGGGTCCGTCTTGGATTTTAGTCGTGATTGAGACTTGTCTATGATCTCTGTTATGTTTGTGAAATGTTGACGCCAGCCTTGTTGTAGGGTTCTGGATGTATCAGGCGGGTTGACCTTTTGCTTACGACAATGCGTGGAGCGGGTTTGTCGGTAAGCGTGTTATGGTCGCCATCGAGGTAGGGAACTTTATACTTTCTGCATTGCATTACATCATGATTTTCAAAATAAATATTTTGTGGGTTACCACACCTGAAAACTCGACGGAACTGTTCGACAGTACGTCAATTTTTATTATTAGTACGTTTTCTCACGTTTACATTCCATACATGGTTTACTGCTGATACTTGTATATATATACATTGATGATATGATTTTGTGCCTGTGTTTGGGGGATGAATCCTCTTGATGCTTTAGGCACTATAGCGCTAAAGCATCACGAGGCTATCCCGTCAACTTTTGACTTTAAGAAGGTTTGACATTGGTTACGTACATTGGGAGGATGAATTCTCTTGATGCTTTAGGCCCTCGAGCGCTAAAGCATCACGAGGCTATCCCCGAAATCTTCTAATGCGAGAAGGTTTAATATGTACATCAGGAGGATGAATCTTCTTGATATTTTTGGCACTCTAGCGCTAAAGCATCAGGATACTATCCCCTTGCAATCTTTTGCTACGTGAAGATTGGTCGTTACAGGCGAAATATGATGGGACATTCATGACATGTTCTCAGGTTGTAAATCCTAGAAGTGAAAGAAAAGAGGATGAGGCATTGGTGACGTGTCTTTAGGGCGAGAACCCTGAAAGTTAGAAATAGGATGGGAGGGTGATGATGCCTTCTTAGGTCGAAAGCTCCTAAACCTATCTAGAGTATTGTCACACAAAGTTGGCAGTGTTGTTAGCCGCAAAGATTTGCCTACCACAGTATTGTTCTATTTGGCGAGTTGACTGAACGACTTGAGCTTTCTCATTGGCAACCCTTGTCAATTTGGGACACCAAGGTCCTAGTGAGTAGGGGTCTATCGTGGGGCAACTTCATCCGTTACTATGATTATACGGGTTGTGTCAGGGTTGATTGGTTCGCCAACAACTCGGGTGACGTGCTGAATCTGCGGATCACCGTCATTGGTATTCTTTCCTACCTCCTAAGGTGTTGCTATTGGCAGATAGCCACCTTTTTCTGACTTGTGCTGGGCGGTTACATGAGTTATGTCGTGGCTGATTGGTTTGTTGGCAACTTTGGTAATGCGCCGGATCTTCGAATTGTATTGGCAGTGGTTACGGCCCACCCGTCGGCACATCAGAGAGATCATACCACCTTTCGATGATGAGTGATGGATGGGTCCTTACGTGACCATCCATTTTCACTGATGATGTTTTCGTATGGAAAACGATGTTAGCATATTTTGCGAGTATAGATGTCTATGTATATAGTGGGTTTTAATAAAGTCACATCGAGGGCCATGGGCCTGTTATTTGAAATGATAAAGTGGTTTTAAATGTTTAAAATCTATGTACGGTAAAATGAGAAGCATAAAATGGTTTTCAAATGATAAAGAAAATGGTTGTAGCATGTATTGCATTTAATATAAATTTCCCTACTGAGTTAGTCACTCACCTCTTATACTAAATTTTTTTCCCAGGTGAGAGGGTAGGTTTAGTGCACGGGTCTGTGCGTGTTGCAGCGGGGCAAAGCTGGAGTTCCCAGATGAGTGTTTCAATCTCCCAGTAGATGGGTGGAGATTCGATGATTCAATCCATCTGTTCCTGGTATGTTAGGATTTTCGTTTGGTGTTGCTTGATTTAAATTCTGATGTGTCCCGGGATACCCTAGATCTGGTTGGCCCGCCACTGGAGTTCGGAGACGTGGGCGATCACTGGCGGTAGCAAAGGAACGCCTCGGGCTCGCTGGAAGTTGGGTAGAAATGGGAGACATTTTAGGGAAGGGGGAAGTCTGGTAAGTAAAAATAAAGGGAGAGATGAGTTAATGGAAAGGGACAGGTGGCTGAAATTGAGTGGAGATAGTTGTTGACTTGGCAATAGCCAAAATAAAGAATTAAAGAAGGCTCCTGGAAACTAGAAGCTCAAACGTTTCCAGCGAAGGCCAAGGAACCCAGAGCGACGAAATGGCTGGAAGGACGAAATGAGCGAAAGGCAGTGCAAGGCAAGTCTTTGCACTCAGAAAGTGACGGGGAGATGACTTCGAAATGGTCTGAGGCCAAAATTCAGGATTTTGGTGACGTTTCTGTTTGAATGGACAGAGGCGAAATTGATAGAGAATGAGAGTTTGAGTGGGGAATGGTCTCCGTGAAGCAGAGATGAGTTTTGTTGATGGAGAGGAATGGATTGGAAGGTTTGGAAATGGTTGGCTCGTGGGAATGAATGAGCTTGAATTCGACAGTGGCTAAAACAATGGACGAATGACAAAGATGAATGGTGAAGTGATTCTATGAAAGGGTGAAAAGGATGACTTAACAGGGAAACGATGGAACATGGAACAGAATATTAACGGACTGGTCCGAACAACACGCCTGAAGGGTGTCTCTGACTTCAATGGATGCCTCGCGATGGCAGCGCTCCAGCTCGGATCGGGGCAGCTCTCTTCTTCCTTGCAGACAAGTTCTCCAACGACGGCACCCTGGAGAGAAGGGAGAAGTACGAGAGAAGACACCAAAGATTGCAAGATGATGGCTTCAATTTGGGACACTCCGCTCGCCGGATATTACTCGCCTGAGAAACGTTGTGCAACTGGAGAAAACTCCAAACGGTGACAAGGCGCTGTAAAATGTTTTGCATTCCAAATCAACTACCGATTACAGACTCCAAAAGACCCTTAAATAATTTGCTAATTAGGTTAAGCTTAATTAGTTAACCTAATTAGCAAATTACTAACTTGCCCCTAAATAAAGACATACAATGGATACAAAAATAACGATAAAAACGAACGTCCCCAAAATAGCACGGACGCCAAGAAAACAACCAAAATAACCGCACAATGCCCAAATTAAAATACAAATTAAAATACTTAAATTAAACCAAAAATAAATAAAAATGAGGCAGGGTCCGGGTCACATCATCCTGCACAATATTTTTCATTATTATGCTATCATGTCTCTAGTTGATCACTCTATGGATCCCAATCCATATGATATGGGTTTGAACTTGGTATTAATCTTGTTAAGTCTTCCGCACAAAAATTCACTCATTGGGCTGGTAACCAGGTTCTCTCCGAGGATCAGGTCGCCTAACCTGGCGGTTCTGTTCGGTCTGCCTCCAGATCGTGACAATTATCAACAATATTCGTTGACAAAGGTGTAAAATGAATAGCAACATCTTCTTTTTATGATTTCAATAGTGAAACATGAAACACAGAGTGAATTTTCGTATCTGGCGGTAATTGTAAACGATATGCTACCATTTCCATACGTTTTTCAATCTTAAAAGGTCCATAAAACCTTTTATTTATTTTTCAATAAGATTGATCTTTTCCCGACACTTGTTTATAAGGATGGATTTTAACCAAAACCAAATTCACCTGGCTCGAATAGTCTGTCACTCCTATGTTCAGCATAATTTTTCATTCAATTTCTTGATTGTTGTAAATTCTCTTTAAGTTTTGCTAAAATCATTTGCCACTGTTGTAAACAGAAATCAACAGATTCAATTGAAGAAGAACCTTCTGTATATGTCAATACATTTGGAGGAGTACGACCGTAAATTACTTCAAAGGGTGTCATAGCTATACCAGAGTGAAATGCAATGTTGTAAGAAAATTATGCCCAATGAAGCAATGCTTCTCATAAACTTGGATGATTCAAAACAAAACTGCATAAATATTGTTCAAGAGTTCTATTAGTCACTTCCATTTGTCCGTTCGTTTGTGGATGATATGAACTACTAAACAATAGTTTTGTTCCACTTAGATGTAATAATTCCTTTTAAAATTTACTCATAAAAATTGGATTACGGTCAATTACAATTGTTTTTGGAATGCCATGTAATTTTCAAATATTCCGAGCAAAAATTTCAACAACTTTGGTGGCAGTATAAGTAGAAGGTAATACTACAAAGTGAGCCAATTTCGATAACCGATCAACAATCACTAAAATTGCAGTATGCCCTTTGGAAGTTGGAAGACTAGTAATAAAATCCATAGACAAGTCTTCACAAATATTTACGGGAGTATTTAATGGCTGAAGTAAACTAGCCACTTTTCTAGTTTCATATTTAGTCTGTTGACATATTGGACAAGTCTAGACAAAATGTTGAACTTCTGCTTTAAGAATTGGCCACTCAAAATGAGTACTAACTTGTTTAATTGTGCGAAGAACACTAGGGTGACCACCAGTTAATGAAGAGTGACATTCTCGAATCAAATCCATTCTATACACTGATTCATTGCTAACAACAATTCTGCCTCTATGAAGGATAAGTCCACCCTGCAATTTATAATCTGAATATTATGCAGGAGATTGCTGAATTTGCAAACATAAATTTTTCAAGTCACTTGAAGAAGCAGTTTCATTAATCAGATTATCTAGCAAATTGCATTGTAACCTGGTTAATGCTGAATAAGAACAATCAATAGAATTAGGCACAAATTTTCTTGAAAGAGCATCTAGAATCACATTACTTTTTCTAGGATTATAGACTATATCGAATTCATAACCCAATAGTTTGACTAAAAATCGTTGCTGCTATAGAGTTTGAATTACTTGCGTCAAAATCTCTCTGATACTTTTGTGATTAGTTTTAATGACAAACTTGTTTCCCAAGAGATATTGTGTAACACCCTGACTTTTTAAATTAGATAATTATCGGGGTATTACCAAGAACACAACCATTAGGTTATAATTTAAGAGAATTCATTAAAAGTTTAATTGATAGAAATCAATTTAGGAATTAAAAAATTTAAATTAGACCTCTAATAATCTTTAAACAATGTTTGGAATAAGTTAGGAGTTAAAAATTGGGTCGGTTAATACTCGATATGAATATTTAACACATAAATATATTTTAATATTAATTAATTAGGATTAAAATTGGGAAATTAAAAGAGAAATTAAGTGAAGAGAGGAAGAAGAGCTGAATTGGCTCGGCAAAGAACCGGTTCAGGCTGGACCTCAGTTCAGTTCAGGATTATGATGAAGGGCTGGACTTCTTTATGGCCTTAGGTCATTTTTTCGAAACAGAAATGAGAGAGAGAGAAGAGAGGAGATCACGAGGGAGAGAGAGAAACAGCGATCGGGAGAGGGAGATGAGGGAGAGCGATCGGTGGTGAGTCGCGGCGACGAATCGACATTCAGCGAACGAGTGAATTTTCGGCGATGAAGTGGCGACAGGGGAGAGCTTGCAGGATGCATCGGAGCAGCATCAAACTTCGACGCTCTGTCAATTCTGTGGGTCGGCGTCAATGGATCGATAATGACAAGGCGATGGTGAGACGACGGCATACAGCGCAATGGACGACTCGGGCTAGGATGCCGCTGGCGGCATTTTTCGGCGTCGGGTCGGTTTGCAGGGGTTCGGGTCGAGCTCTGACCGGGTGCTTCGACTCGGGTATGGCCAACCCGGTTTGACAGTTCGGGTTGGCTGTTCTCGGATTTCCTCAGGTAACCTAACCCTTCTTTGATTGTGTTGATCTGCAAACTGGATGAATTTTGGGGTGCTGAATAGGTGATTGTTACCCTGCTTAGGTAGAAATTGTGGTGGTTTGTTTTGATGGTGCGCTGTAATGGGGTTGGTTTAGCTACTGTCTTATGGTTCAACATTTAAGCATAAATATACTTTGCATTTTTGGCTTTGGTTGTGGACTATACTTTTGAATTGTTGGACAAGTTGGAAAAGCTATGCATGTAAATTGGGTTAGATTCATGCACTAAGAATTAAATTAAGTGTTCTACACGACTTGGATATATGCTCTTTATGATTGGACGACCTTAACTATTATTGGACGTTGATAAGAACGTAAGTGTTATGTTTTTTAGAGTAAACCTAGGTAGCTACAGCTTTGATGACATGCTTTGTTGTTTTGGATTGAGTCATTCATTGGATAAACGTATGTTAACGAGTTCCTAGAATTTCTAAAGATTTAGAATAGGAAAGAGACGCTATGTTTGTATGTTGATTAATCGACTAGATTAATGATAAATGTTACTAATTTGTGAAGGTATCGAAAAGACGAAGAAGGATAGCAAGTAAGTGCAATACGCAATAAAGAATTGAGGTAAGGATTGGGTAGAGTCTTGGCCTTCAAAGCCCTTCCCACAAGTAGTTGTGTGAATTGTATTGACTTTCTTTGATGTTCATTGTGCAATTCCTTTGATTTACTTGCTATTGTGTTGTTTCAATTCTTGTGCATTTTCCTACTACAAATGTTGAGATGAAATGTTTAGAAATGAAATGAAGGAATGAATGAAAAGTTATAGGATGATAAGATGTGCATGAATGATTTATGAATTGTATAAGTTAGAAATTCTTTTTTTTTTTTTGTGAACTGTATTAATTGCTATAAATTTATTGTAATGCTTATTGCTTTCCTTGGTTTTGGTTAGGAGCAATAAATATTCTAGATTGAATTGATGTCATTTCATTTAGCATAATTCTCGAGCATGTTCAAATTGTGATTCATTAATTAGATTTCTAGCTTATGGTTTATTTAGTGTGTTATGTTCAGCTTTAATTGGAATAGCATGCCTATATAGTTTAGTTTCAAATTTTGAAATCTAGTTTTAATATTGTTGTTTCTTGGTACTGGTTAGGAATTGTAGTTCTCTTTACGTTAATAGAAATGTGATGCGTGAATGATGAATGGAAACATTAAGTTTGTAGGATAGAATGACGAAATGAAGGATGACAAGATATGCACGTATGATCTTTAAGAAATAGAGACTTTAAATTCTATTTTGTACAATTTGTTATATTCACTTGTTGTAGTTCCCGTATAATTCATTATATTATTCGTTGTAGCTTCTTAATTGCAAATACTTGCTTCATTTCTGTAAGTCTAGTATGTGTAAATAAATTAGGATGATGATTATAGAAGCATGTTTAGCGTAATTAACAAAACCGAGCATGTCTAATTAAATAGGACTCTTTGCATGTTTAATTAACAGCATGTTTAATTAATTGGAATAAAAGCGTGATCAATCAATTGGAAAATGTAATCTATTATTTGAGCTTCTTGAATATAATCCGAATATATTTAGTTTGAGTTCCTTAGGTATTCTGAGCATGTTTAGTTAATTTAATGAACTAGCATGTTAATTTCGAATGTATAAGAACAGTTAGTCATTTCATTTATAATTGATTAGGACTTTAGTTGGCATTGATTCATTAAGCACGTTTCTAGCATTTGTTTGAGAAGCATGCTTATATTCTATTTAGTATATGTTTTGTTTTGTTTAGAAGAGCATGCAAAGCTAGTTTTAGTTTATTGATTGTGCGATGATAAATTAAGTATGATCCCGTTATTAATTCGTTTTAATTTATGAGCACGTTTCCATTTGTTAATCATTAGGCATGTTTAAGTTTAGTTAGTGTATGCGTAATTAGTTTTGTTTAATACTTTATAATTATAATTCAAGCATGTTTACAATTGTCGTTTGTTGAGCATGTTTCCTTTAATTGTTAAGTTGCATCTAAGTTTTCTGTGACGACCCGTCAATTTAAAACTCTTTTTCTTTACTTAAAATTTTGTGGAATAAAATTTTTCTTTTAATTAAATAGAGCAATAATCAAAATTACTTTATAAAAAAAAACTTCATCAGAGTTAAACGTGGAAACAGAATCATTAGTTTTACAAACCAAGTTTGGAATTTAAATAAAACTTCGTAAAACATAAATTCCATTGGAGAGCCACGGCCACACAGGTCTACTTCGCCGGATAACTCGCCTCCTCCACGGGGAACGCTTCCTCATCCGATCCCAGATTAATCAATTCATTAAAATCACCTACACCACAAGTAGACACTGTAAGCCTAAAAAGGCTTAGTAAGGAATTGGAAAACAACAACAAAGCACAATAAATGCCTCTAACTGGTTATTTCAGAAAGGAATCCATCCAACCGTTCTTTACTCACTATTATATCTTATAACTCGTGGATCGAGTTGGGAGATTAGAGAACCCTAGCGGGTAATGGGGGGAAACTCGGCATCTAACACCCTAGAGTAGACAAGCTTTTCTTTTCTTTTAAATCCCATGGGCGGGAAAATCTTACGTACGTTTTACCGAGTCTACCGATTAGATCCGAACCATTAACCCGGTCGCTAATTCCCTTACATTCATTATTAATCATTTTACTCACATTATGAATACCAACCCGTTTGTGGTATTTCCTAAGGGTTTCTAGACCATGAAATCACAACCCTTAGACTCTAACAATCAATTTAGCATTTAACAGTCAAACTAACATACATTCTTGAAACTATCAAGGAAAGCAATTATATCCACCAATAATTCTTCTAACTACAATCAATTACAACATTTACAGCACTAACCACAACGAATTTAAAAGATTAACATCGAAGAATATGATGAACATTTGATAGAACTACAACAATAAAACAGGCCAAATACTTAAAAATCTAAACGGATGAATTTCCACTATAAACATGTAATGAATGGACCAAAACTCTAACCTATTCAATTTCATGCTTTTGGATTCATGATTCTCAAATGTGTGATTAAGCTATTAAATCGATAAATGGACCTATAACGTGCTTATAGTACTACTCTCTAATCGTAATCTGTCCACTAAAGAATACACTGTAATTTCTCTAAATAACCATGATCTACATTTTTGCATGTAATCTACTATGCATACAACTTATCATGATAACGGTTACGAAAACATAAGAAAAGAGACGTGTGATTTTATTTTCTCCTTGACAGAAAGTTGAACTATCCTAATGATAATACACCAATATGTTTATCATCAATTTTGACTACTTATAAGGTTATGATTTCATTACAATTGAGCTAAAAGAAATCTAAACATGGTTTGGGGTTTCTTAAAATGAAACATATTGACATGCTTGAGAAAATAGCAACTAAGATGTACAACAAGCTTATATAAAAACAATAACCCTTACCAACTAGAAATCAAGTACAACTAACTAAGGAGGATGAACTTGATATCAACAAAACAACTAACATATAATCCTAACCAGTCCCAAACTCCAAACGGAGTTACATGCAGTAAAAACAAACATAATATGGTATTAACAAGTCAATAACAGAAGATTACATATCAATTACCAAATGGAAATGGAAGAGCACAAGAACTAACATAAATCATACAATTGAAATCAAACAATACAACTTTTACTTGTGGGTAGGGCTTTTGGAATGCCAACACCCAATTCCTCACCGTATCAACCAATGAAGGTCCTCTGTGTAGTGAAAAATGCAGTGTAAACCCACGACTCGTTTCAGGTCAACCACTGGAATTTTCTCCCGTCACCCTCTCGGCCTCTCTCTTTTTAAAAGGCAAAAACTTATGGCAGCAGGTAGACAATCATCTAACCAACGTAATTGCCACCTATAACCAGTAATTGCTACCAATTTTTTGTTGTTGATCCGCGAACAGGGCAGGGTCCACAGAAAACACTACCCACTGTCCTTGCCAAAGCATTAACTATCCAAAAAAAAATCCATCCAGTAAATCCATCCAGTGAATCCACGTAGACCAAGACGACTGACTCACCTTGGCAACCTATCGGATGAACGAGTTTCGATTGAGCTGACCCAGCTCGTGTCCTGCGAACCAGGTCACCCATCGCACCAGAGCCCGTCGCACGCCGTCTCCGAACGCCGCACCGCACGCCGCTTTGTGTCCACCGGCGCAGCCCGTGCGCCGTCCACCCACGCGAAGCTCCGTCGTCGCGCGTCGTCGGCCGGCCAGATCTCGGCCCTCTCTCCCTTCTCTCCCTTGTTTTCTCCTGCTTCGAAGGAATGGCCATCCTAGCCATTCCTTTGTTTTAAATTTTTTTTTTAATTTAATTTAATTTATTCTTTTCGATTTTAAAACAATTCAAATTTTAATTTTTCACTTTTCAACTTTCACCCTTTAATTTATACTTTCCAAATAACTTTTCAATAATACTCAATTAATTATTTAATTCCATTATTTAAATCGGGACATTACATTTTCGTAACACTGTGAAACATGTTTAATTTGTTTAGATATCTTGTATGTTATTAGTTTATTATTCTTGCCATATCCTTATTGTATGTTTGGTAGGATCCAGCATGTCATAGGTCATTTTCACTTCACTTCTATGTTGCTTGCAATTATAATATTCTTGTCTTCGTTGATTTCCATTATTACTATTCTTGCTATTTGTTGTTTGTTAAATTACCAATTCCTTTATGTTATGTCCACATGCATCTTGATAATAGAAACAAGTAGGGAGTGCCCTTCGGGGTGGTACTCACATGCATGAGTGAGGAAAATGAAATAAATGAATGAAATGAATGATGATGATGATGGGAAGCTGGGAGGTAGATGGGTAGTTCAGATCTAACCCACATAGGGTTAGAAGCTGATCAAACTATTCCATCACATACATGTTCCTTCAACTTCCAACTCGATGTAAGAGTAATAAACGAATGAATGAAATGTAATCAAAAGAATGGTTTGGGGCGGACCCATTCCAAGTGAACTAAAGAGAGGCATGATCATATTGCATATTCCCTTTCCTTACTAAGCTTTTGGGCTTACAGTTTACTTGTGGTGTAGGTACATGTGTATGCACGAGAAGAACGATGAACAAAATACAAAGCAGTCGATGAAAGATTAACACGGGCAGAGCATGTGGCTGGTCAGGCTAAAGATGAGTAAAGTAATTTGTAAAACATAAAGATTTACTTAGCATGTTTTAATTAGTATATTTTTGCTTCTGCTATGTTTTGATAAACGATTTTCATAACGAATGTAATGAATGGATTTTGACGCTTGGTTTTAGTACTCTGATTATGAAGGATTTTAATTGTCTTACAAAAGTTTCAAATTTTACACATTTTTAAAAGCTTATGAAAAACTAGGTCATCACATATTGCCTCCATTCTTTTACTGCTTCAGTAATGGCAAACAACTCTCTAATATACGCACTACTATTCTGCATTCGTATACACAATTTCTTTTTAAAAAATGCAACTAGATCCTTATCCTGTAACAAGACAACACCTATCCTAACTCCACTAGCATCAATTTCAACAATAAAGTTTTTTCAAAAATTAGGTAGAGCCAAAATGGGTGCTGACAACAAAGCATCTTTCAGTTTAGAAAAAGAGTTTTCAGCCTCTGCATTCCATTTAAAAACATCTTTTCGTAATAAAGCAATTAATGGACCAACTATCATTGCATAATTGCGTATAAATTTATGGTACTATCTAGTCAAACCAAGAAAGCCTGATTTAGAGTTGTTGGAATTGGCCATTCAAGAATAGCAAAAATTTTACCTTTTATGGTGAAACTCCTTCTACCGAAACAATATGACCCAAATACTCAATAGAATTTTTCCAAAAACTGTATTTGCTCAGTTTCTCAAATAATTGGTGTTGTTGAAGATAGGATAAGACCTCTTCCAAATGCCCAATGTGCTCGGAATGAAAAGCACTTTCTATTAGAATATCATCAAAAAAATATAATCATAAATTTTCGTAAAAATTGTTTCAGAGTATTATTCATTATAGCTTGAAAGGTTGCTGGTGCATTTATAAGACCAAATGGCATAACCAAAAATTCATAGTGACCTTCATGAGTTCTAAATGCTGTTTTCTAAATATCCGCCAAATTCATTCTAATTTTATTGTATCCTACCTGTAAAACAATTTTACTAAAAATTGTTGCACCTTGTAGTTCATCTAATAATTCGTCCACTGTCGGAATTGGAAATTCGTTTGGAATTGTAATGGCATTAAGCACTTTATAGTCAATACAAAATCTCCAAGTACCATCCTTTTTATTACCAGCAAAACAGGTGATGAAAACGGGCTCCTACTTGGCCTTATTATTCCAGTGTTTTGTAATACCCCGTATTTTCCTAATTTCTAAGAAATTGTAATTTAAACTTCTTAAGTTAAAAATGATGTTTATTGAGGTTAAATACTCAATTATGTGTTGTGTGATGATTGGTTACAAATTGGAGTAATTTGGGTTGAATTTGTTAAGGAAATTAGTGAGATTTAGGGTTGAGGACGCGGAGGATGACATTCTGGCGCCCTCATACTATGCTTTTGCGGATGCAGCGGACACAGCGGATGCCAAAGTGCAGCGTCCTATTTGAATCTGTAAGATTCTGGAGTGTCGCGGACGGCACATGCGGACGGTGCGGACGCAGAAGTGCATCGTCCTATTTGAATCTGTAAGATTCTGGAGTGTCACGGACGACACATGCGGACGGTGCGGACGCAGATGTGCAGTGTCCGATTTGAATCTGTTTTCAATTCTGATGCAGTGCGGACGATGAGGATGCAAAAAGATCCGTCCTCATGCGTCCGGAAGTACACAGATTTGCAAGAAATCTGTTTGTAAACCGACTCTCTCCACGTTCTTCCCCATTTCCTCTCCACTTTCCCCCATTTTCTCTCCATTTTCGTGACAGCCATCCCCCACCCCATACTAAACCGACCCTCTCCAGCTAGTTAAGGATATATAAACGTTCATGGTGAATGGGTATGAGGGCTGGAGGAGTACGTTAAAAAAAATTGAGTTGGGAGATTGTGCCGGAAATTGATTGGAGAAATTCACACCTCCGATTTTCCAAAGCAAAGAAGGTAAGGAATTGGTTAGTGGCATTCCAAAAGCCCTACCCACAAGTAAAAGTTGTGTGTTTGATTTCAATTGTATGAGTTATATTAGTCTTTGTGCTTTTCTCTTGCCATGTTGTAGTTTGATATGTAATCCTGTATTCTTGACTTATTGATGTCGATTTTTAGTTGTTTTATTGCATGCAACTCCGTTTGGAGTTTGGGACTGGTTAGGATTATATGCTGTTGATTGTGCTAATATCAAGTTTCAATTTTATTCTGATTTCTATTATGCCAAGATATTGTTATTTCTATGTGTGTTGTATGCTTTAGTTGTATTTTTTTTAAGCATGATAATATGGTTCAATCAAGAGTACTCCTAAGTCATGTTTTAATCCTTAGATTTGTGGTCGTGTTAATTATAACTTGTAAATAGTTGGAATTGATGTTAAGCAGATTTGTATGTTTCGGTTACTAAATTGTCACTAGGATAGTTTTAGCTTCCTGTCAAATAGGAAATGAGATTGCACGTACCCTTTATGTATGTAATCCGTTGTTGTGATAGGTTGTATGCATATTAGGTTTAATTCATTCAAGTGAAACAGGGTATAATTCACTGTTATCCTTTGGAATTTACAGCATGTTCGTAGGTTGTATTTTGTGATTAGATTGTAATACTATGAGCACGTACGTATGATCATTCATCGATTTAGTAGCATGTTTAGTTATCAAAAATGCTTTATTGTTCGCTGTGATATTACCATTTAATATTAGTTAATATCCTAAAAGCATGAAACTCACTAGGTTAGATTTTGTTCAATTGTAAGCGTGTTTATACTTCGCAATCAATTCTTCTAGATTTCCAAGTATATTTGTATGTGTATTTTGTTGATTAGTTATTTAAGTCATTGTCGTTAATACGTTTCTTTTTAATTATTGAAAATGTGGAGAATGAAGCGTGTATATATCGTCATAATTCGTTGAAATATCTATCGTATGCTTTACTGCTAGTCTTTTAAATTCGATGTTGATAGTGCTGTGGATTTCGTAATTGCTTGTAGTTAGAAATTTTAATTGATTCCTTGATAGTTTTAAGATTTATTCCTTGAAATAGCAAATGTATGTTAGATTGAATTGCTAGAGTCTAAGGGTTGTGAGTTCATGATCTTAGAAACCCTTAGGAAATGCCACAATTGGGTTGGTACTCATAATGTGAGATAAAACGATTAATAATGAATGTAAGGGAATTAGTGGCCGGGTAAATGGTTCGGATCTAAACGGTAGACTCGGTAAACCAAATTAAGATCTTCCC
>CM039479.1:9472230-9782112 GCA_022433065.1 Begonia loranthoides | reverse complement strand
TCAACTTCTAATCGATCCAATGACTACAAACTCTCTCTTTATTTAATCCAACGATATTCCTCCTTCTTACCGTTAAATTGTGGACATTTATATTATAATTTATATTGTTGTTGACATTTTTCCTTTTCACAAATCCAACTTTTAAATCTTTATAAATTTTCATTTTATTTTTCCTCTAACATTTCAATTCTCTCCAACTCAAATACTTATTTTTCTTAGGTTTTACATTATAAAGTTTGCCTTCTTTTAGTTGAAGTTTTTTATTTTTCTAGTAAAACTAAGCCAGAAACGGGTAAAATCAAGCCCAAAAACCTGTAAAAACCAAGAAAAACCTAGCCAAAAATTGATAAAACCGAAAAAAAACTGAGCCCAAAACCGATTTAAAAAACTGAAACCGAACCGATGGAACTGACAATTGAGGTTTGATTTTCTTTTTGGTTTTTTGGTCTCATCAATTCAGTTTCAATTTGAAAAAAAAAAAAACCAAAGTGAGACGGTTCGGTTTTAGTTTGGCCAAAAACTGACTCGACCCGAACCGAACTATTTCCACCCTTACCATTGGTGAACAACAATTCATAACGCTTTAACTTTGCCTGAATGCGGTCCACTTCAGCACTTGAAAAGATCTAGGGATCGATAAGAGATTAGCTTCATTAGTGTTGGGTTATATACAAGATTATAGAATTTTTCGCAGATGAAGTATAGCTTCCTCGGGTGAAAGTGTACATGATTATATAATTTTCCGTAGCGGAAGTATATTTTTCGAGATGGAAATTCGTCATTCCGCTACGGAAAGCATGACGTTCCGTTGTGGAAAGTGAGTTGTTCTGCAATGGAAAATGAGTCTTTTCATATAACGGTTTATATTTCATCTGCTTCTTTCATTTGATATCCAATATGATCGTGAATATGCTTCTGTTGTGGAAAGTGAGTCCTTCCGTGTCGGAAATGCTTCTTTCTATTGCGGAAGGTCTCACTTTTCCCTCCATTTTTTTGTTATTTAGTATAACAAACAATGAATATTTCAGCAAGTTTCCTTAGATTATTGAACTATTTGAGTTTATCGAGTAATAAATTATCTAGATTTTTTCCTGGTATTATTGATGAAATGCACAATAATTTTATTGATTTGACGCCAAAATCGATTTCGAAGCTGAATAAACTGATAATAATGAAATTAAAGTTCAATGAATTCAGACTAGAAAAGAACGACTCTGCTCTGAAAAGCAAATATGTCTGCTGTGGAATGAAATTGAGATTTTTAACAAAAAATATGACAATGATATTTGCATAGTTTATTTTTCGTATTGCCCTAAATATTGCCCTGCAGATGTGTTTTATTAGAAGGCCACTTCCTGAAAAAACAAACGCGTTCATCCACCAGAGAAGAATTTGCGCCCCTATCATCAGCCTCTTACACTTTGACATATCGTCCTCTGTCATTCTTTATCGGTACAAACTATCTCTTTATAATCTATCATAATTACTCAATCAAAGAACCAAACATATATCCCAACAACTCTTCTTATCAGCATGCATTTCAAAGAATGTTGTCATCTAAATTACTAATTTTCTCCCGACAACAAGCATGCTTTATTCTTGCCTATAGACAAAGTACTCGAAATTTGAATGCAGACTAAGACGGGATGCTCTATCCAATTCTTTGGTCGTATCTATCTTGCAAGCCTCGGCACAAGTTACAGAAAGAGGGGCGAGTATAGATTCAAAATTCGATAAGAAAAACGCGACAAGATATGCAGACACAGGTCTTAAACTACCCGCAAAACAATATGTTTGCTACTTTCATTAACTGAACTACTACACTACCAAAAATTACAAGAACCGCTTACTGTTCTCAGACAATTTTCAAGGTTCCGAAGCTAACATGATTCTCCATCAATACCCGATCCAATAGCAGAAACTGTAAAGAATGAGAAGCCATACAGTTCATTCAATCTCAATCTCAGGAGATGGTCGCATCAACATTGTCTCCCATTCCAGCAACGGCCCACTACCCTCGCCGGAGTTTAACTTCCGGTGATATGATGACAGCCCAAACATAACAAGACTCACGGCCAGCACGCCAATGCCATGTATAGTGAACAGCAAATTCATCAAAGAAACACCCCTCAATGCATCCTCGTCAAGATCACACTGCACACTGGCCGTTGCCTGAGCCGGAAAAACGTTCATTTTCCGGCACCCTTTGACTGAAAATGTATCAGTGTATAGCGACAATCCGACTTGTAATAACCAGGTACCTTTAAAGATCAACGCCGAAGATAGAAAAAAATCGGCAAAGAATGAAGATGGCTTGAAAGATAAATAGAAGCAAGAGGCAGCGCAAATTAGTGTTAATCCACCTAACAATTGATAAACAGAACTTCCTAATCCAGAAATTCCATTATCAATTACTGAACAGTCGACGAGAAATGCGATTCCTGCAAAGACGAACAGGAAACTCTCACTAACGAGCAAAGGGTTGACGATTTCCCGGAAAATGATCAGGAGAATCAATACCCAGAAGAGAAAATCCACAGCTGATTGCTGGAAAAAGGTGAATCGGTATGAAGGGTGCCCTGATAAGGAGAGAAAAAGGAAAATCTCGCAGAAAGAGGAAATCGGGAGGATTAAAATTAGGGCGTACAAATCGAGGTTTTTCCATCTGGGTTCGGATAAATACCAGGTCTTGGACCGGTAAAGAGATGGGTTGTGGAGGTAGAGGGAGGAGCAGCAGAGAAAGCGGCGGACTCCGATGGGAATGAGGAAGAGAGAAGCGGAGAGATGGGTTGCAAGCGACGCCATGATTTGACCCTCTTTCTCTCTATTTATTTTATATTCATTATGTCCGCAAATGGGGTCGAATGGCTTAAATTAGCGACTGGCCGAACGTACCCCAAAACATGAAACTTCTGAGCCAGAAAGATGCGAAATTTTCTTCAGGAGAGAGAGAACGAAGAAGAATCCACAAGCCCTCCAAGCACAGACAAGTTCTCAATTACAATGAAAAAGTCGACTGCACAGACCGGAGCCCTCCGACGTTTTTGGAGAATAGCAGTAACTGAAGGGGGTGATTATAATGCCACTTGGCAGCGCTGATTGCAGAGCAAACAGAAGGGTAGGGACCCAAGAAGGAGAGGGAGAAGCTACTAGATTTGTAGATTGTGATAGTGTTTGCGAAGGGGAACCGTGAGAAATGAGAGAGAAAACAAACCCCATGTTGGCTAGGAAAAGAGAAAATATGTGGCTCTCGACTCCTCTTGAACTCTTACCCATATTTCATCCATTTAAACAAATCAAAGGCTCTCAAATTTACACCAAAATATTCCTCTTCAAAAGCCAAATAAAACCCATCACAAATTCGAAGAAGACGAAGAAAGAAGAAGAAAAACCTGGACCTCCGTTTCTGTCTGAAAATAGTGAGAGAGAGGAAGCTTGAAGAGACCTTTTAATTTATTTCTTTAATGGCGGTTTCGATTTCTGCAACTGGGTTGTCTTCTTCCTTCAATGGAGGATGGGGATACTCGATAGTGGGCGAGGATTACAGCGCTCTAGCCAAATCAGCGAGAGTAGTCCATGGGGTTCGAGTAGGAAAGGGAGTGAGAGTGCAGCCGATGATGAAGAATGTGAATGAAGGAAAAGGAGTTTTCGCCCCTGTTGTTGTGGTTGCCCGTAATCTCATCGGCAAGAAGCGCTTCAATCAGCTCAGAGGCAAAGCCATTGCTCTCCACTCACAGGTACCATCTTTCTACACCTGCAATTTTCTCAATTTCGTTTTACAGGAATCATTTGGGCAGTTTATCAAGCACTAGAATTCTACTTCTAGAAATCTCTAAAAGCAATAAAACCAGAAGTTGACAAAGCTACACAAAAGATGAGAAGTAGTTCATAATTTGTTGATTGTGTGAAATTGGACTGTAGGTAATCACAGAGTTTTGCAAAGCAATTGGAGCAGATGGAAAGCAAAGACAGGGATTGATTCGACTGGCCAAAAAAAATGGAGAAAAACTGGGATTTCTTGCATGATTTCTTGGTAGAGTCCTCCTGTGTGATTGATTACTTATGAGAAGATTACATTTCTTCAATCCTGGGAACATAATGTAAAACGCCATGCTTTTTTCCTATTCAGTTTTCTTCTGTAATATTACTTTCTCAGGTTTCCAAGTGAAGCTTTAATTGCCACACTCACTTTCACATTGATGGCAACACTTGCTTCCTTCAACTCACATCAAAATTTTCTAATCATTTGTGCTTCTCAACAAAATACAACTCACGTTAAAGTGTGACATGTTTAGTTAATTTAGACAGATAAACAATTGATAGCTCAAGTATTGAACTTTGCAAGGAAAAAGTACTTTCCCCTAAAAATATGAAGAATGCAAGCCAAATATTCAACTCTAACAATCAGGAGATGACAACTCAACTTGTACTGCATATTGCTTAATAAATAGACATCAATCACAAACGTGATCCAGATTATCAAAATTCTCTCAAATTATAGTTTCATACATTTCTCAATTTGCGCTACAAAAATCATGCAGAATCTCCATAACAAACAAAGCAAAAAAAAAAATCATCCACAGGTTTTTCTAAATGAGTAAAGAGATACTCGACATGTATAGCTGTGTTACATAATTTGCTTAATTTTTGTATGAAATATATTTTTAAATACTTTTTATTATGTTTTTGAAAATCTTTTACACAACAAAAGATTTTTCTTTTATCATTGGTAATCCGTTTTAACATATTATCTTCAATAATTCATTTATTTTAAAGAAAATATAAGTATATACACCTAGTTGACAAAATATTTTCATGTGTAAACATATGCCTCAAAATATTATAAAATAATGGCAAAATGATACTTAATATTAACTTTTGAAATCTTTTACACAATATAAATTTCGTAATTCACGTCCCATTAGTCAAAATCGCAATAACAACCACAAGCGCTCTTCATAAGTATATGTCATCAATTGCATAGTTATTCATAGTGAGTCTTACTGTCTAATTTTTTTTTTACCTATATCACAAGATTCATCTATGAGTTTAATACTTAGTAAAAAATATATAAATAACATAAACACAATATGCACTTTTCATAAAACATTGTTGTTTCCTCACGAGTATGAGTCGTCAATAGCATGATTATCCATAGTGAGTGTCGTTGTCTAACTCCTTTACCTACATCACATTTTCATCTATGAGTTTAATGCTCAGTAAGAAATGTATAAATAACATAAACACAGTATGCACTTTTCTTAGAAATGTTTGTTGTTCTGTTCTAACTTTTTCTTTTTCATTCATTCTTTCACTTTACCATTTAGGAGAAAGTAGGCATAACGATGGGATACACACCACTTACGTCCCACACATTTGAGAGAT
Organism: Begonia loranthoides; assembly: GCA_022433065.1. Lineage (NCBI taxonomy): Eukaryota > Viridiplantae > Streptophyta > Magnoliopsida > Cucurbitales > Begoniaceae > Begonia > Begonia loranthoides. The sequence continues at coordinate 9,776,727 of CM039479.1, read as the reverse complement.
AGTTCCAACATCAATTGAGACTTCTGTTAGCTATCATGTTCATCATGCACAATGACCTCACGACCTTTGTTGTAGTCCCTGTGGATGATGTGTAGTGACTAAAATCTTCCAAAAAAGGGATTTAAAGATATTTAATTATGTTTGTGCTATGCAATGAAATATGTTGGTTGTCATGTTGATGACCATTGATTTTATGACCTGTACAATTGAAATAATGATTTAAAATCTATTAGCCTATTGAATTGAGATAATGGACCTGTTGTATTGGGATAATGGGTTGTGATATTTTTTGGTTTGTTGGAGTGATTTAAGGACTGAGGTTATGTTGTAGTGTGTTGTATTGAGATGGTGGTTCAAGTTACATGGTTTGGTGAATTTTAGTGGACAATATGGAATTGGAGTGTATTTTATGTTTTAAGAATGGTGGAAGGATGTATAGTGAATGAAATGAAAAATGGGGAATTTTGGAGCGAAGGTGGTATCCGTTAAGAAGGATTGTAAAATGCATCATGCGAGAAGGGAGGTGTCCGCAAAAAGAGAGGTGTCCGCAAAAAGGAAGGCATTCGCAGTATGGACAACATCGTTTGGCAAAGACTGTGTGTTGTAGTGAACAATGAAGTGCTAAAAAGGAATGTATTTACGGATGGGGATGCGTTCGCGGAAGGAAAATGTTTGCGAAGGAGTAAATGCAACACATGGAACTTCGTCATTTCGGGTGAAGTGTCCGCTGAAAAGAAAATTCGTGGAAAGAAACGTGTATATAGCAGATAGTGGAACACATGATATGCTATCGTTTGGGCAAAGTGTCTGGTAAATAGGAAATTTGTGAAAAGGAACGGGTCCGCGATGAACAGTGGAACGCGTGATTTGTTGTCGTTCGAGTGAAGTGTTCGCTAAAAAGAAATAAAACATTATTGTTCGGATAGATGTACACAGGGAACAGTATGTATCGAGGAAGCATAGGCATTCCCGGAAAGGAACATGTCCACTGACCCAAGCAAACATTGTCATTTGGACTAAGGATTCGTTGAGAACAGTGAGCATTGCTGAATCGTTGGCGTTTGTGGTAGGGAACACATCTCTAAGAACGAAGGACTTCATTGTTCTATGACCAGGGGGTGTCCATCCACGCCCTAGCCACAAGTATAAAATGTAGAATTGCAGAATTTGTGAGAACTTAAACTATTTGATTGTTGTCGACAGAACCCCAACAAGATATTTTGAGGAAATCGAGGCAGAGCTATGAGGGGTCGAATTTTCATTAAAAATTTGAGGTAAGTAGTGTTGTGTGTGCATACCCTTCGGGTCAATAACACAATGTGCTAGGTGAGGTAGCTGTAAGAGTTTTACATATAAATACAGACTATTAGTTGATGACTACTAAAATGTGATGATAAGAGGCTATTATTGACTTCTTAACTGTTGGTTATAAGTTGTCCTAAAGATTAATGTAGAGTGTGGTCTTGCTAGTTAGATTGATATACTTAGTTAAATAATGTTCTCCTCCTAGTATTATGACTATGCTTTGAGGACCTGTTATATGCTATTTATGATATTTGTGACGATGAAATATTGGTTCTAATGATATCATAGTTGAGACAGTTTGCATAATTTGTACACATATTGTAACGCCCCATTAATTTAAAAGCCATTTTTCCTTGATTTCAAAACGCGTCGTAAAAATTTTTCGCTTTAATTAATTATCAATGGAAATTCATTTTGAATGAAGCATAATCAGAGTGAAAGTGCGGAATAATAATAGGATTTCAAAACATAACTTCCCAGTTTTCTAAATAAAAGTTCCAAAGTCTCTATTACACTGATTAAAAGGTTCAAATACTACCAATAGTAATTACCAAAATACCCTTTTTTTTAATCAAAACACAAATAACAAAATACCAATGTTTCACAAAATATGTGAGTTGCACCCATCAGGTCAATTCGGCTGATAACACAAGGGGTCATCCAGGAACGCCTCCTCTTCCACTGATACAAATTCTTCATTATAATCATTACCTACATTACGGGAAAAACGATGAGCCTAATGCCCAGAAAGAATTAGAATATATATGCAATGCATATGGTGCATGTCCATACAATGTATTACAGAGGAAATCCGTATCTCATCTGTTATTTGGGACGATGGATAAGTCAATTGCTCTCGTAGATTAACCTATGTTTCCTATGGGGAAACACGCCAATAGGGGTGTCACTACGAGTCATACCCAGTCGTTTTGTTGAAGACATTGGGGATTTCAGTACAAGAGAATCGAGAATCTTACGATTCTCGTAGCTTAACCTATGCCTTCGTGCCCCCTACGTGGGGGTAGGCACTCCAATAGGGGTGTCACCACGACAACCATTCTTAATTCTCCCGAACCCCCACATGCCTATTTACGTATATTAGGATGACATGCAGCATGTGAACAGTTTCATAAGTCCTAAGATGAATGCATGAGTGCCACAACAAAAATCACAGAAATAGCAATAGAAATACAATCAGCTTAATTTTTTTTGTAACCAGAATATTCAGCTTAAAGACAATGTAGTGATATGTCAATTATTCAGGGTTAGGGGGGAATTAATTTCATGCCATACACGAAGAATGAAATATCACTTCATCCCTATATCAACTACCCTATGCAGATTCAATTTAGATAAGGGATTTGCTAAGCGTGCTCAGACTGATGATATCAAGGATAAGCATAAGGACAATAGAGTAAAGTTCCTCTAATCATGCGTTAACTAGTCCAACAATGATTTTCATAATAAACAAAACCATTATGCTTAGCTACAATCCAACCAGTCATTCACAGTTACCAATTATTGTCATTACAAACTAAACTTCTCAACAATTCGAAAACAAGGCAAGCTTTGCATTGAAATCTCTATCAAATATTCCACAGTTCAGCCATAAATAACTAACCATCATGCCCTCCAATTCAACCTCCACTATCAAGTTCATATTTTCATCAAATCTATACTTAGCATTCATCAGCATTTCTACAACAATAATGGAATTCAACAATCGCAGTATGCTTCACATTTCAATGCTAAGGTAAAAATCAATAAGCAAGCAAACAAGGACCCGTAATGTAGGGCCATTTCTGGCCAATTCAAATTCCAATTCTTACCTCTATGTTCACTTCAATATCTAGCAGAACAACCAATAGCAAAACGTGTCCTCAACCTCTAATTCTTCAGACAGTTCCTAAACAAAACAGTATCATTCATTCCAACTAATTCAATTTAATCAGAGCCCATAATCAATGTAATCTCTCTCAAACAATTCCTTACCTTTGCTTAAATCCTCGGTGGTCAGGAGGAGTTTCCAATAAAGCAACGCCTAACACTCTTCTCTTCACTCAAATACAACCGCACTCACATTCTCATAGCAAGTAACACTCTTTGTATCTTCAAAGTTGCCAAACGCTGAGACACCCAGGGGAAACTAACCTCTTATAGATGACTGAAGGGAGGATAAAGCTGGCAACTGCAACGTGGAAGAGGATAACTTGCTGCAGGTTGCCCAAATCAAGAAGAGAAGGTCCAACAACCCATTGCCACGTAGAAAGCCTTCCACTCTTCAGGGTAGACTGGACGTGGTGCAGGGGAGGGTAGGAAGAGAGAGAGCTTATTGATTCCTACCAGAACTCGGAAGAGAAGAGTGATTTTAAAATGGGTTTTCTCGAAATTTTCTGATGTTGCGGACGAGTCGAGTCATCCGCAGTCATCGTCCGCATAGTTCGAAAGTGTCCAGGATTTAGAACAGATTCATTTGGATGCCATTTTGTTCTCGTCTGCAGTCTTCCACATCGTCCGAATTGTCCAAAAGGACGCCATGCCTTCTCGTCCGCATCATCCGCAGTGTCATCCGCAACACACCAGGTTTGAAATAGATTCAATCGAACGCCATGCCTTCTCATCTGCATCATCCGTAGTGTCGTCTGCAACACACCAGGTTTGAAATAGATTCAATCGGACGCCATGCCTTCTCGTCTGCATCATCCGCAGTGGCCATAATGGCGTTCGCAGCCCAACACTTATGCATTTTTACTAAGTTTTTCACATTTAGGTCATTTTTCCAACATTAACCCTCAACCTTCCGTGCACAACTTTCGCTCATCGTTGCATAATTTGACAAAGTATTTGTATAATGAGATTATCCAAAATTATTATATTATCAAAAAGAGAAATACATTTTTGGGGTATTACACATATCTTATGTAGTTGTTGAGGAAATGAATATTGATGGTTATGTTGGTTACGATTGCAGGTTCATAAGCATTTGCATGCATCACGAAACTATTTCCAAGAAAGAACAAAAAAATGAACTTTTTCATCCATATGTTTTATGAAAGAAAAAAATGGATGAATGAAACGATGAAAACGAAAGTAGCTTTGGCGATTTAGTATCCATGTAATTTTGGGAGTTTATCCCTCAATGTGGATTTGGTGGATATGTTCCCCAATGTATCTTTGATGGACTTGTTCCTGAATGATTTAGTTTGGTGTCGAATTCCAATGGAAAAGAAAGAACAAATTAAATGAACAATAAAGAATAGAAGTCAACCTGTAAATGTTTTCTGTAAACAGCATGTGTATCACTTATATGTTCATAGTCTCATGTATTACTTGCTAAGTCTTAAGCTTATAGATGAACCTTGTGTTATAGGAGAGGAAGTGTGGAAGAAATATCCATTGATGAAGCACAGATTGAAGGGGCATGTCCGTGATAAGAACTTGTTGTTGTTGGGACACCTTGATCTTAGGTTAAGGCCAAGGAAAGGATGACTATAAACTGTTTTTTTTTTAGAAAAGGGTTCTTTCTTAAGTCAATGGATTTTATTATGGTTGTAAAGGATTTTAAACATATGTTTTAAAAGAAGAACTATGTTTTGAATTGGTAAAATTTTTCTGCTGTAGTTATTTCGTAAATGCATGATTTTCATTAGTTAATTTAAAGGACATATTTTAATTGTTATTATTTAAAAAAAACTTATAAGAAATTAGCATTTACGAAAAGGGGCATTACATGATAATCTCGCGACCTTTGTTGAGGTTAAAATGACCATAATAGTCCTAATGGGGAGTTTTAATTTTTTTTTTGGGGGGGGGGGGGGTGTAATGAGACTATCTAAACTTTTTCTTGTGATTATATAAATTCTATTATTAACTATGTTATCAATAACATGTAAGCAAACAGTAATCTTTCTAGTTATATTTGATTGAACTTTGCGGAAGTCAATCAAGCCTTCTACGACTATTCTGAGGCGTCACCCTTTTGACTGTTCTAGAGCATCACCCTTGATTTCTATTTAAGTACTATATATGGAAGTAAAAGTAGGGGTGTGCAAACCGAACCAAAACCAAAGAATTGAACCAAAACCAATCAATTCGGTTCAGTTCGGTTCGATTTTGCACTCCTAAAAAACCAAATTTTGGTTCCTTTTGGTAAGGACTAGGTTTTTGTGATTCGGTTTTCAGTTTTTGTTTCTTCAAACTTAAAAAACTGAAACCGAACCTCTAGGTTGTTCTGTCTGTAATCTATTCTATTCTGTGTTTTGTTCCAGTGTTCCCAAGCCTTCCTGATTCATTCCTTCCCAAGTTCCCATCCTTCATCAGCTATTCGATCGTCTTCGTCTTCGTGTTCGATTGTCATTGGTGCTCATCTGCTATTCGATTTATTGCAGTTGCCACTTAAATCTGCAAGTGCAGATTGCAGAAGACTCCACTCCACTCTACTTCGAAAACTCACGTCGCCACTCGCCCCTCGCCAGGTCACCGTCTCAGTTGCTGTCGGAGAGTCACCTTTGTCCTCTCGGCTGCCACTCTCCAGTCGCCTCTCACCCAGTCACCCTCAACCCTCCGGCTCCAGTGCACACTATAGATTGCTTGGTAAATCTGATTATTTCTAATTGCTGTTATTGCTATTCTAAATTTGATTATGATTGCTGTGATTGTTGTGGATTGATTGCTGTGATTTTGCTGTGATTCTAAATCTGTTTCATAGATTATTTCAAGCATTGTTGCTATGATTTTGGAAATATTGAAAATATTCAAGCATTGTTGGTGTGATTTTTGGATTATCTGATTCTGATTGCTGTGAATTAATTGCTGAGATTGCTGTGATTTTTGGAAATATTGGAAATATCTAAACTTTGTTTGTGATTGCTGTGATTTTGGAATTATTGGAAATAGTTGAGTAACTCTATTTTCCTTAGTGATTGTTGTGATTTTGGAAATATTGGTTTAATTATTTGCTTCTAATTGTGAGTTTTTTAGCATATCTCAATTGTGAGTTGTTTTAGTTTAGCATGTTTATGTTTGATTGGATGTTTCTATTTATGTCTGAATGGAAGATTTTTCATTTGGCTAAAATTGATTTTGAAATTGTTCAAATTTTTGAAACTGTAGAGATTGGAAAGCGTTAATAAAACTGTAGAGGGTCCTATTATTAACCCTATTACTGGTCAAACCAAGAGAAAAAAATCAGAAGTTTGGAATTATTTTACTATGATTGAAAGCACTGATCATAACAACCCTATAACAAATATAATAATTGTTCACAAACATATGCATGTCATACATCAAAAAATGATACATCAAACTTGAAAAAACACATTAGTAATTGCAAAAAAATTGTTGGCAAGTGTGGATGTGAAGCAAAAGACTTTAAGCTTCCAAAATATGGAGAATATAGGATCCACTTCCAATCTATCATGTTTTAGTGCTGCAACTTGCCAAGAACTACTGGCAAAAATAATTATTATTGATGAATTGCCTTTGAAGTTTGTTGAAGGAGAGGCTTTTAGAGCATTGATCCAATATATACAACCGAAATTTGTTGTACCCTCTAGAACGACGATTGCATGAGATATTGTTGGAATGTATGAGAAATGAAAAATAAAGTTGAAAGAATACTTTAGAAACACATCTTAACGAGTATGATTAACTGTCGATAAATGGACTTTAATTTAAAATTTGAATTATGTGGTTTTAACTACGCATTATGTTAATAGTGAATGGACATTGCATAAGAAGATTATTAATTTTTGTTTAATTGTGAATCATAAAGGTGAAACGATTCGTAGAGAAGTAGAAAGATGCTTATTTGAATATGGAATTGAAAATGTTTTGACAATCACAGTTGATAACGCTTCTTCGAATGATGTTGTCATTTTATATTTGATCAAAAGTGTTCGAAATTGGAATTGATTAGTTTTGAATGAGGAATACATAGATATGCGATGTTTTGCATATATTTTGAATTTGATTGTATGTGATGGTTTAAAAGACCATCATGAATCTATCACGAGAGTACGTAGAGATGTGAAGCATATTCGATCTTCGCCTGCAAGACTGCAAAATTTTAAGAAATGTGTTGAAAATGTTAAGATCACGTGCAAAAGTAGTGTTTCTCTTGATGTGCCTTTTCGATAGAATTCAACATATTTGATGTTAGAAAGCGCCAAAAAATTTGAAAAAGCTTTTGAGAAGTTAAAAGAAACTGATATTCATTATGTTATTGATTTGGGTGGAGAAAGACCTCCCACAATAGAAAATTAGAGTAATATTTAGAAACTTACAAATTTTTTGAAGTTTTTTTATAATACCACTATAAATGTTTCAGCCTTCTTGCATGTTACTTCCAATATTTATTTCAGTGAAGTATGTAATTTAAAAATTGTTATCCAAGAGTACGTTGAGTGTGATGATCCATTATTGAGAAAAATGACTATTAGAATGCAAGGAAAGTTTGATAAATATTGGGGAAGCTGCGATAAAATGAATATTTTGATGTATGTGGCAGTTGAATTAGATCCAAGATGTAAAATAAAGTTTTTGAAACATTGTCTTACCATGTTAGTTGATAATGATAAGGCAAATGATTTGATTGGCCAAGTACAACTTGTGAGTGAAATATTATATCTCGAGTATAGAGGTAATTCAGGGTTTGTAAATTCAGAAGAAAATTGTAGTACTACAAGTGTTGCAACAATGTCTACAGTGTTGAGACAAAAGAGCAATTTGAACCACAATAAGGTATATGAGATGTTCTATAGCCATCACAAAGAGCAAAATGTTTCAAATACTTTGACAGAAGTTGATTAATATTTATATGAAAGGTTGGAAAAATTGTCAGACAAGCAAGACATTCTAATATGGTAGAAATTGAATTCGTTGATATTTCCAATTTTATGCAAATTGGCAAGAGATGTATTGGTTATTCCTATTTCAACTGTTGCGTTGGAGTCAGCTTTTAGTAGTGGAGGACAAGTACTTGATTCATTTTGCAGTTCTTTGTCCTCAAAGACTGTCGAGGTGTTTATTTGCACTCAAAGCTGAATTTGATCATCAAAACACCAATCTGTAAACTTTAATGATGTAGTGGATGATATTGAAGAAGGTATGTTTTATATTGATATTATTTTTCCTTTATATTTGTTTTATTAATTACTATTTTTTATATATTTGTTTTGAATTTATATTTTTTAGAGATTATATCAATTAATGAAGATGATGAAGTTAATTAATCGAAACTTAATAGTGATGCCATCTTAGAACAAGGTATTTATATTTTTATTAATTTTAATTTTTTTTTGTAATTACTTTCTTTCAAATAGTTTATTCAAAATTGTATCTATTCTTTTGTAGTTTATAATCTGAAATTTGAAGACACTGAACAATGGACATTACGAAATGCGAAGATAATTTTTTTTGTTATAATTTGTCAATATGAATTCTGTAGTTCTGTTAGAGCTTGGAAGTTTTAAATTTTTTTATTTCAGATTTTGTTTTAGTTTTATAACTTTTTTTGTGTTTTTTTTAAAATTTTTTTTGGGTGGGTTTTATACTTTTTTACTTCTCTTCTTAAATTGAAATGGTTTGTTTGTTAGTATAGGGACATCTGTTTGTTTGTGTTTTTTTTTTTAACTTCAGGTCACTTTCAGTTTAAGAAGAGAAGAATTTGCTTATTTTAATATTTGAAAAAATAATAAAAAAAAAGGGAATGCAAAACCGGAACCGGAACCGAATTTCTAGTTCGATTCCAATTACCTGGAAACTTGGTTTTGGTTTTGATATTTCAAAACTAAAACCGACCAGTTCGGTTCAGTTCCATATCAAAATTTAACAAAATCGGTTATGAACACCCATAAGTAAAATATTACAATTTGGAAGCCTAACTCTCTCAAATGAGAACACTCAAGTTTAGGAGTCGAAGAGTTAAACTTGGCACTCAATTGTGAAGAAAATTGTCTTTAATAAATTTGTTAGCACTTCAGTACAATTTCTTTATAGGACTGGTATGTGCCTAAAGGGGGGGGGGGGGGGATTAAACTTTTTTGTGAGATATTTTAATCTATAAACCCTAAGTGATTTAATACAAATAATTATAGAAACAATCACAAATATAAAGGAGTTTAAGGGATAGAGAAAATGCAAACCAAATTTGTTCACGCAGTTTGGCATCTCTGGCCTATGTCCGCATTCCAAGTTTCCAACTTTGAAATCATTAATCACGTCACCTCCCCAATTAGTGATAATTGACTTCAGTATGTCAACCAAATCTTTATAATGACTCTTTATCATGGCGTCACCCTTTCCACTTGACTATTACAGGTGTCACCCTTTTGTTCACGGTTTAACTACAATAATTGGAAAACTAAAATTCCTAACTCTCCCAAATATAAAATCTCAAGTTTGGGAATTGGAGAGTTAGGATTGACACACAAATTATACATGAGAAATCATGTATGAATTTTAGTAGAGCTTCACTACGATTCTCTATTGGTTAAAATGAGGTTTGGAGTGTCTTCTATTTATAGAATCTATGTAATCAGTCGACCACCTCTATTTTGGTCGACTGTCATCCGATTGTCAAAAAATAGTCATTGCGTTACACAGTCAAATCGGTCGACCGCTTTAGCATACTGGTCGATCGCCTGTTCAAATTTTAAAATTATGGCTCGACTTTGTCCATTTTATAGTTGACCACCATTCGACCGGTAGACCATTTTTTAGCAGTATAGAATTCTCGAGTTCTCTATAATATTTTTGGTTGATCAACTACAGTAAATCGGTCTACCACTTTTTTGTTTTGGCTTTTTCTTCAGCCAATTGGTCAACCATTTCTTCACCCAAAGTTGATCTATGCTTCGTGTTTTGCTCTTCTTGAATCTTCTGAGTCCCAATGATCAACATACAAGATACATGGATTTAGGTAAACATGTTAGTAGATATTAATACCAATATTAACGGTATTTTTAATGAATAATAATAATGTATTTACATGATTCAATATATTCATATAAACAACTTATTTACACATAAATAGTCATCAACAAAACAAATATCCTAATGATAATTAGGCTAACATTCTTTTTCTTTTTTTCATCAATGGCTAGTGATTTTATTTATATTTACTTCCGAGCGGTCTACCACCCAACTCTTCCAGTTGACTGCTCCCTGACCGTTGCATTGTTACCATTATGCCTCCGGTCGACCGCCCTTCGCTCTGGTTGACTCATCCAACGTATGTCAGGAACCCTTCTCAACTCTATCCAATTTCCAATCGACCACCGTTCATCCCAGTCAACTGGTCTTTTGCGCTTCATCATTTGTCGAGCAATTTGTAATATTTTCAGTTGATACCTTTATCCTCCGGTCAATTGCTTTAGCTGATTTCAAAATCTGCTCCTTTCTGTAAGAATTTCGATTGACCACGTCTCCACTCTCGTTGATTGCTTCCACCACTTCAGAAATCCAGAGCAATCTGTTAGAGTTCCAGTCGACCACCATCCAACTCCAGTCGATTGCTACAATGTGTTTTGCACTCTTTGAAGGTTCTAAGTCCAAATGATCAATTTTGTAACTACATAGACTTAAACACATATGTTAGCAAATATGAATACCTTTGTTAGAGGGTATTTCCAGTGAAGATTAATTGTAAACATAATGATAATAATATAAAACATATTCAAGTTATAAAGAACTTATAATCAAATTAATCAATCATCATTAAAACAATTAAGCCTAACGTCTGTTAGGCTAACAATCTCCCCATTTTTTTATGATGGCAATATATGTTAAGTTGTTTATAATTCCCTTTAAGTATGAGCATGTAATATTGCATAATTTAATTTTTTTCCCCTTAGTCTATGCAATTTTATCTATAATTTGTTCATACAATTCATGCTATCTTAAACAGTTAATTTTTCTCTCCCCCTTTGGCATTATAAAAAAGAATAATTGGGGAAAGAAAATAATCAAAGTTAAATATAAAAATTAATTCAACTTATAGTTCAAATCATTTAAAAGTATTACTTCTCCTTTGACATTATTCACAAATAAATTATTGAGGTGGGACAAGAGCTTAGCATCAAAACATTCAAAAAAATCTCTTCCCCTTTGTCATTATACTAAAACAAATCAATGGGGATAACTTTATCAAGACAATCATCAAAACAATCTAATCAACAAATTTTTGATACCAATTGTAGTACTGTTACTAATTGAAAGATTAAGATTATTTAATTCTATGATATTAAAGAAAAATGCATACATTGAAACCAACATAATTTATATCTCCATCCAAATCAAAATAATATACCAATTGTAAGCATTGAAGTAAAACATTATCAAACTCAAAAAGAATTATTCAAGTAAAAAAAAATATTCAATAAGAATCATAACAAAAAAACTTTAAGGAGTCTCCCTTCATTTATAATCCAAATCATTTATACTGTAAGGAAGAACATTCATCCCACACTTAATGCTCAATTGGCTTTCTTAAGTACCCAAACATTTTTGGGTCCTTGAGTGATAGGCTTAGTTTGTGACATTCCATTTCCGTTTTATATTTCCATATATCTACTTCACAATTCTATAAAATTTTTATCATTTTAAAACCCGTTTGAAAATAATTAAAGGAAACATCAGAGTAAATATACACAGAAACATTAAACTATTTTTCAAACAATATTATTTAAAAAATTTAAAAATCATAATATAAAGTTTTTAAACAATTTAAACAACTTTGATCTGCGCATGCTAACACAAGCTTGCTTCGTTTCACACTTCTTCCACGTTCACTTCACTTGAATCACAATCAATACCTACATCACATAAGGAATTATGAGCCTATTGCCTAGTAAAAGATATAAATGAAATGTAGATGCAATGCCTATTGCAACTCTATATGCATATGTCTGTTAGATTTGCACACTGGATGAGAGCAACCTCTCCAGTCTCCAAACTCACCACACAGATTCGTTTCCATGTGAGAGAAACCTCTTCAGTATCCGAACTTATGTAAAAATGAATCCATTTATGTTTACGTTTACGAATCCATTGCTCTAAATTTTTTCATGCAATTATATAAATTCTATTTTTAACAATGTTATCAATAACATGTAAGCAAACAATCACAAAATATGTGCAATAAAGTAAAGAGGTAAGAGATAAAGAATTGACACCAATTTGGTAATGCAGTTAGGCCAACCTTGCCTATATCTGCTCTTCAAGGTCCCTTTTTGGAGATTCCTTAACATATAACCTCCCCGATCATATTTGATTGAACTTCACGGGCGTCAATCAAGCCTTACATGACTATTATGGGGTGTCACCATTTTGATTGATCTTCACAGGCGTCAATTAAGCCTACTTTGACTGTTCCTATGTGTCACCCTTGATTACTGTTTAAGTACAATTAATGGAAGTGAAAAATTACAATTTGGAAGCCTAACTCTCTCAAATGAGAATACTCAAGTTTAGGAGTATGAGAGTTAGACTTGACACTCAATTTTGAAGAGAATTGTCTTGAATAAATTCGATAGCACTTTGATATGATTTCTCTTCCTTTCTTTCATCAATGGCTAGTGCTTCTATTTATAATTACTTTAGAGCGGTTGACCACCCATTCTTCCAGTCGACCACTTCTAACCATTGCATTGTTACCGTTATGCTTCTGGTCGACCACCCTTCACTCCGGTTGATTGCTCCAACGTATGTCTGGAACCCTTCTCAACTCTTTCCAATTTTTGGTCGACCATCCATCATCCCGGTTGACCTCTCTTTTGTGCATCAACATTTTTCGAGCAATCTGTAATATTTTTGGTCGACCGCCTTTCTCCTCCGATCGACCACTTCAGCTGATTTCAAAATTTGCGCCTGTATGTAAGAATTCTGGTTGACTAGGTCTTCACTCAGGTCGACCACTTCCATCAGTTCAAAAATTCAGAGCAATCTGTAAGAATTCCGGTCAATCACCATTATGCTCCGGTCGACCACTACAATGTGTTTTTATACTATTTGAAGGTTCTAAGTCCAAATGATCAACCCTTTAACTACATGGACTTAAACACACATGTTAGCAAATATAAATACCCTTGTTAGAGGGTATTTCCAATAAAGATCAATTGTAAACATAATCATAATAATATTAAACATATCCAAGTTATAAACAACATATAATCAAATTAATTATTCATCGTCAAAACAATTAAGCCTAATGTCTATTAGGCTAATAGAGGTCCTAGCATGTGATGACCTCGCAACATTTGTCAAGGCCCCTGCATTTCCAGATCAGCGAACTTATTCCCCATAGGTCCAACCTTTATGTGTCTGTCTGTCCTCAATCCCTCGTAGCTTCTTTATGTGCATTCATTTCTATTTTAATCTTACTTGCATGAAACATATGCATGAAAATCATTTTTTTCATTTCTTAAAAAACATGGTGCATGAGAATAATTGTACACTACAAGTATCTTAATATATCATCTAATTGTAACATATCCTCAATCAATATCCTTATAAATACTATCAAACAATTTCATGCAAAATAATGCAACATATCATTGACAACATATCATCACAACATACCAACAATTAAGAACATCCTAGCATCTTATGATATAAGCCATTAAGCCAAACAGATTCAACTATTACTTATCTTGGAGTCTTAGCACAAGTACTATTAATTATCCAATATATTTCTTGGAGTTGAAGGACCTATATCAAGATAATCTTCACATTAGTACCATAATATACATATATCTCATATATGCATATCTTTTTGTACACTTATTCAATTCAAGTGATTCTTTAATCTATAACTCCCTTAGTTGATACTTATTATCATAGAAAATCAATTTAGAAATCTAACTACTTTTGTCTAGGGGTGTGCATGGGACCGGTCCGGTCCGGTTCTGACCGATCCGGTCCCGGACCGGCCGGTCCGGTGCCAATTGTGTGAAGACCGGTACTGGAACCGGTCAGAACCGGTTCCGGTCCGGTTCTGGACCGGGATTTCCGGTACCGGTTCCGGTCCGGGACCGGTTTAGTTTTCTAATTTTTTAAATATTAAAAATAATATAATGTAATAGTTTTTTTAAAATTAAAAATTAAAATTAAATATAATGTAATAGTTTTTGTAGTAGTTTTTGTAATATAATGTAATAGTTTTTGTAATAGTTTTTAAAATATAATGTAATAGTTTTTGTAATAGTTTTTTTAATAGTTTTTTTAAAATTAAAATTCTAATTAAACTACATAAACCGGTTCTAGAACCGGTCCGGTTCCATGGTACCGTGACCCGGTACCGGACCGGTTGTAGAACCGGTCCCGACAGTACCGGACCGGATCCGGTCCGGTCCGGCATTTTCAAGGACCAATCCCGGTACCGTTGAACCGGTTCCGGTCCGGTTTTCCGGTACCGGGCCGGTCCTGCACACCCCTACTTTTGTCATATATAAAACATTCCAAACAGAACATTTCCTTTGTCCAATATCCAAATTTGATTGCACTACTTACCATTAATTTTTAAAATTAATAACTTTGATTATACATGTCCAAATATCTTGATTCAAGCACCCATAGTTCCATTAAGGTGTCTAGTATAACATGGTAAAATAGTTTAATCATTAAGAATTGTTAGGATAGGCCGATTCAGTCAAAACCAAACCTGTTCAGTTTTTCTTGAATTATAGCCAAACTTGATATTAGGTGCATAAACATGTATAAATCAACAATCTTCTCCCTCCAAGATCATCAGTATCATTCTTCTCTTAAAAGGGAGGGAATTTGTTTTAATGTTTTTATTTTAATTAATTGGTATAAAAATTGAGTTGCTTTTTGCCTGGTAGGGTTTTTCGCCAGGAGAATGGTTTGGTGTTCTTCTTTTATGGGGAAGAAAAATTTGTGCCCTCTTACTCTGACAGGGAAGAGATTTTTTTTTTCTATGCGGGGAAGAGATTTCTTCTCTTCTGGACAGGGACCTTTGTATTCTCATCCATTTCTTTTTCTGTTTTCTTTGCGTCTCTATTCCGCTAGTTCTCTTTTGGTCTGACCCTTTTCTCTACATCTCCGTCCGCTGTTGCTCCTTCGCTCTGTCCTAGAGTCAAGCTAGAAGCTGTTACTCCTTGGCTCCGACCCTTTTCTCTACATCTCCATCCATTGTTGTTCCTTCACTGTGACCCAGAAGTCAAGTTGGAAGTTGCTGCTCCTTCGCTCTAATCCTTTTCTCTGCGTCTCCATCCCCTGCTGCTCCTTTGGTCTGACTCAGAAATCAAGTTGTTCCAAAAAATCTTCTTCTCTCTGTTTTCTATGCGTTTCCATTTGCTTCTGTTTGTTTGGTCCAACCCAGAAATCAAGTTGTTCCTCCTTTTTGCTTTCTCTTTCTCTTTTATTTCACCGGATTGATTTTAGGCTTTGTTTGGTCTTTTTTTTTGGGGTGTTCAAAAATTTAGAAATTGTGAAAAACATTCGTTTTCTTTCAGTAAAGTAAAAGTTTTTAATTAATTTGTGATGTGTATGCTAGTTTTTACAATGCAGGCCATAATTGTTGCGGTGATCTCCACTCTAGCAGACTATAATACTTGCCTGCTAGACACAATATACATCAATTTGATCGATGAGTGAGTATTCAAGAATGATTGATGATTACTACTTTGTGTCTTGATTTTCAGAAGTTGAGGAATGTTTGGTGGTCATGGAACACTAAAATCAGCATCTATGGTGTGTTTTAATTTCATCACTCTCTATTGCTCTTGAAGATAATGTGACTCTTTCCTGTGATGGTAAATCATTTATGCATTGTTCAATTATGTGGTGGTGTGTTTTAATTTCATTACTCTCTATTTCTCTTGAAGATAATGTGACTCTTTCCTGTGATTGTAAATTGTTTGTGCATTGTTCAATTAAAACTGGATTTTCACTTTTTGATTTGCGATCTATATTCTGCCCGACTACAATACTCACTCCCTGGACACAATAAACAACAATTTCACCAATGTAGTTATGCAGTGGTCTATTTTAATTTCATCATTCTCTATTTCTCTTGAAGATAATGTGTCTATGTCATGTGATTGTAAATCATTTGTGTGTTTCATTGATGCCCTTCCTATGGTGTCTTTTAATTTGATACGCTCTATTTCTCTTTAAGATAATGTAACTCTTTCTTGTGATTGGAAATCGTTTGTGCATTGTTCAATTAAATTAAGATTTTTGCTTTTTAATTATGTGATTATTGGGTTGGTGAATGTTAAGTACTCTTCGAAAACAATAAGCTCCTCATTCATGTTTTCCCCCTGTGAAGTGTATGGGAAAACCATTAGAAGCATTCTTCCTAAAGATAGTATTGAAAGTGTGACATATTCAGTGTTTTGCAAGTCTTGTTTTTTTTGTGTATTCTGCCAGGAGGAAGAATTTTTTCCCATTTACTGCTAGATGCTCTAAAGGGGATTAAACAAATTGATGTCATTGGCTCTAGTTCACAGGTGATTTCTTATTACTTTTCCTGTACTATGTTACCTCTATTCTTGTAATATAGTGCTTCCATTTACGACATCTTTGGTCCATAAGGAAACATTATAAATTTGAAAGAAAAAGATTACTCATTTATGTTAAGTAGCGTTCAGCATTTGTTGAATCCCATGGTCTTTGTAAATCTCAAATTGAGTTTGTCTAATCCTCCTTTGTCATCTGGTAGATATATCTATATATACTGTCGAACTGGATCTATACATTTCATTTGTGGGTGAAGGAGAAATTCATCAACCATTAAATGAAACATGAAAACATTCATTCTTAACTTTACTTTTTCCTTTTAAATTTGCTGTGTAAATTTTTTTTATTTAATTAAAACGGGTGAAAGCAAAACTATAGATTAGCGTGGAAATCTAAAGATCATAAGTAAATTAGAGTAAAGTGGAAATATTAGATGCATTAAATAAAGTTTAGAGTTAAAAGCAGAAATATAACTAATATTCAAAACATCGTTTGAAGGTTAGGGTAAGAGTTAATATTTTACAAAACTGTGTCCTTTATCAAACTATTTCAAAATAGTAAATTTTTTCCTTTTTATTTCAAGTCATAATACTACTCAGGTCATGATTCATCCGGATAGCCTGCAGTCTCCATAGGGAATGCATCCTCCTCTGCTCTTGCCATTATCATTTCTTGACAATTTCCTACACCACAAGTAAAACGTGAGCCTAAAGGCCCAGTAAGAAGTGGGGTATGCAGTATGCTTTATGCCTCTCTTTAGTTCTTTTATAAATGGGTACCGCCCCAAACCAATCTTTTATTTACATTTTGTTCATTCATTCATTCATTCTTTCTTTCTTTCGTTCATAACTCGTACGTCGAGCGAGAGATTGGAGGAATCTGTGTTGGGGGTATAGTCTTGGTCGGCTTCTAACCACCTAGGGTAGCTGGTTCCGTTCTTGACAAGGGAGGAGACTTAGTTTAGACTACCTGATTAGATCCAAACTACCCATATGTCCCCTAACTCCCCATTTTCTTTTTCTTTCATTCATTTCATTTATCAGTTTTCCTTACGTAATGCATATGAGTAACACCCTAGAGGTGACACTTCTTACTTGTTTCTATTATTGTGATGCATGTTGAAGCAATATAAAAATAACAATAATTGAACTGCAAATATCAATGAATAACAGTAATGGAAAGCAAATAAACATAACAAATATAGCAACAAATTAAAAAAATGAATAACATGCTTGAATTTATAGAAGTAACAGTAAAAGAAACGGAAATTTAGCATGCTTCTAACAATTGACATAACAACGAACTAGCATGCCTCTAATAGTGAATCATACAGCTAATTAACATGCTTCTAACAGTGAACATAACAATGAATTAACATGCTTGGCAATAGTATAATGGGATTAAATAGACATAAAATTAACAATTAAACGGAAACATGCTTAATAAATTGCTAAGAGCTAATGGCATGAATCGATCTTGAACCGGTGCACAATCGAGAGTAAAGCATGATTCAACAACATTATTTTTTTATTAGAGTTAACAATCTGCTTTAAGGTTATCGAAAATTAAACAAATCATATTAGGGATTTATTATGCATAGTCTTGTTAAAGGAAAATACAACTCCTAACCAGTACCAAGAATTAATAGCATTATCAATCGAGTCTACTATCTTAACAAGCAATATGATATCCAACACTTCTAACAAAACAGAATCACTATCCATGAAATAGGTAACAGCTTATTTATACATAAAATTTCATCACATAACCTTTAGTTCATCAGTTAAATTCATCAGTTCGCATCATTGCAGTAGCATTATTCATTCTTCTATCAGACAAAGGATTGAATTGTAGTAAAGAAAAAGCACGAAATATAAATCAAAAAAGCAAATACACACTACTTGTGGGTAGGGTCTCCACTGGCCAAGACTCTACCCAATCCTTACCTTTGTTGCTAATTTGTTGAAGAATTCTTACACGGACAGAACAAGCAGCAGCACCTAGCTCAATCCTTAGCTTGCAAAACTTCACATTCACTCACAATTTTTCCAGAGGATTTTTCTCTCTCACAGGGGATTCTGTCTCTCTCTCTCTCTCTCTCTCTCTCTCTCTCTCTCTCTCTCAGGGAAACTGTAATTATCGAGAGTGGCATAGAAGAATAGCTTAAAACATAGAGCCTTACCTAGAAGCGATATTCGTACACCAAACGGAGAGGGAGGGCCTGCTTTGACGTGGAGGAGGCATGGTCCAGGCGTGGGAAGTCATCTCCCGTGTCAAATGAGTTGAAAATTAATGACTAATCGATAAAATTTCCTTTATTTAAAACATATTTTTACGTAGAACTAGGACTTTTTGGATGAGGGAATTCGTCCTAGCCTCGTCTGTGTTCATCCAAAATCTTCATTTCTTCTGTCAGAGCTGCATTTTCGGACGAAGGAAGTCATCCTCACCTTCGTCCACAAGTGTACGAAACTGTCCAAAAATTGAACAAATTCAAAACCTCTGTGTCCGTTACCATACGCCATCGTCTGCGTTTATCCAAAATCTTACGTTTACAAGCGAAAGATGATTCTGGATGCGGAGCTTTATCCTGTATCGTCCTGCATTGTCCCAAATCACTAGGGACGATGTGCAGCGTGCTTTCAGACGCGGTTCCTATTCCGCGTGAGTCTGAAATCTCGATTGCACCTTTTATCCACTGTGTTTGAAATCTCCATTACACATTTTTCCTTCAATTTTTCATACTTTGATTATCCCACAATATTTGCCCCATATATACACGTCATAAATTAACAAGGAAAAAATACTTTAATTACATCGCATATACAAGGAAAAAATTATCGTGTTATTACATTCTACCCCTCTAAATAGCTCAGGGTACTTTGCCCTCATATAGTCCTCCTTCTCCCAGGTGGCCTCTTCACTGGTGTGGTTATGCCATAAGACTTTGACCAGTGGAATTCGCTTGCGTCGTAGTTTCTTTACTGTGGAGTCTGGGAATATGTCTTTCTTTGTAGCTCAAATTAGCTTGAACTTCAATATCTTTGGAAGGGCTCAATAAATCTCCATTCCCCAGACACTTTTTGAGCATTAAAACGTAAAAAGACTTGTATATGCCCGCCATAGAGTCTGGCAACTGTAGCTGATAGGCGACTAATCCAATCCTCTTCGTGATTACATAGAGGCCACATATCTTGGGTTGAGCTTTCCCTTTTTTTTCGAAGCGTACAACACCCTTGAATGGGGATATCTTTAGGAATATAATATCTCCTTCATTGAATTCCAGGGTTTGTCGTCGATTATCGGCATAACGTTTTTGGCGGCTTTGGGCTACTAACATCCTACGGCCACCGATTCTGCAGTTTTTTGTACTATTTTTGGGCTATAGAATGTAACTTCACTTGCTTCGTCCCAGTGCAAAGGAGATATGCACTTTCTCCCATATAGTGCCTCGTATGGTGCCATGTCTATCGTGGCCTGGAAGCTATTATTATATGTGAATTCGACCAAAGGTAACATTTTCTCTCATCCGATCTGAAATTTCAGTACACAGGCACGAAGCATATCTTTGAGAGTTTGAATAGTCCTCTCACTTTGGCCGTCTGTCTAAGGGTGAAACGCTGTGCTAAATTGCAGTTATGTACCCATGGCTTCTTTAGAATTTTCCAAAATACTGAAGTAAATCATGGGTCTCGATCTGACACGATAGAACGGAACACCATGTAGCCGTACAACCTCCTTAGCATATAAATTAGCAAACTGGTTCATTTTGTATGTTATGGCTACAGGCAGGAAGTGAGAAACCTTCGTTAATCTGTCCATGATCACCCAGATTGCATCATGGCCTCTAGCGGTTCTGGGTAAACTTGTGACAAAATCCATTGTGATATGCTCCTATTTCCACTCTAGAATTGGCAATGGTTGGAGCAAACCACCTGGTCATTGGTGTTCGGCCTTTACCCGTTGACAGACCTAGCATAAAGCCACGTACACAGCAATGTCATACTTCATATTTGGCCAGTAATAGTGCACTTTGAGATCCCGATACATCTTGTTACAACCAGGATGAATTGAGAAACTAGAAGAGTGAGCTTCTCGTAAAATCTTTGTTTGCAGGGCCGTACTGCTCGGCACATACCATCAGTTTTTAAACTTTACTATGCCATCCAAAGACATAGAATAGTCCCGACATTTTGGCAAGGTTGGGTTTAGTCTGAATTTCCCACATACACTATCGTTTTGCTGAGCTTCTTTAATCTGCTAGAGAATAGACGACATCAAGGTCAATTTTGATAATACCACATCCAATTGCATTGGAACCATTTGCATATCAAGCTCCTGTAAGTCTTTATGGAGTCTAGAAGACATTTCCTCACATAACATGCTCATGATGGCAACTTTGCGACTGAGAGTATCCGCAACCACGTTGGCTTTTTCCAGATGGTATTTTATTTTGCAGTCGTAGTCCTTAACAAACTATATCCATCGTTGTTTCCGCATGTTTAGTTACTTATGTGTGAAAATATATTTTAGACTTCGTCATTGATTGAGACTTGTCGAAACTGTTTTATTGGTTCTGTTTTCGGAATAGAGTACTAATGTGTACGTAACTTTTGATACGTTACGAATTTATTCTTGTAATTTTAAGGATTTGTTCCCTCTGGATTGTGATCAATTTGATATATTTTTGGCAAAGTTTAGCCATCAGCTCATGATTTTGTACATTGTTAATTGGAGGTCACTTCAACTGTCTGTGTAGAAACTGTTTCGAGGCAGAGTATTGTTTTAGGCATAATATTTGTTCCATAGTGTTTTTTATTGTGAATTTTGGACTGGATCTTGTTCTTTGGCATTTCTTAAAGCCCTGCAAATTTGAACGTATTTGGCTGCCTGCACTAGAAGTTCTATCTGTTTGAAATCGAAGGTTCTATTTGGCATTGGCCGATTGAACACAAAGTGTGAATTTGACTCCTTGCACTTTGAGGTGCATCACTGATGGATGTATCCCCTCCCACGTAGGGAGAGAGTGACGATTAAGCCACATGGACCATAGGATGTATGATCTTCTCTTTTTCCAGAAATCCCCAACCCTTGAAACAAAAGAGATTGGTGACGGTATGTGGTGACACCCCTGATGGATGTATCTCCTCATTGAAGTGACGGTTAGACCACATGACCATAGGATGTATCCTTTCTCTAGGCAATAACGGAAAAGATAGGTTCTTTTCTAAGATTGATTGCATGAGCACACATGGAGCATGAGCATTTCATTCCATTCTATTTCTTGCTGAGCGTTACGCTCATTGTTTTATCTCGTGATGTAGATGATTATTATGAGACCAATGATATGCTAGTAAAGGAGGAAATATTACAAGATGAGCTCTTGGGTTATCAACCGAGTTTGACATGAGGGTAATGACTCACAGAAAGCAATACAGGTTATTTTGAACAATTAATTGTGGTTTTCAAATTTGGTAAATGTTTTGTAAACCATGGACTTTTGTTGGAAGTGTTGAATCCATGTTTTGAAAATTATTATCAATTTCCACTCAAATTACTCTGATTTGTTTTCTGATCGGTTTTCTTCATACACGTTGTAAATAAATTAAAGTAAATTAAAGAAAAAAATTTATATGGCTAAAAATAAAAGTAAGGAAAAAAGAGTTAAAAACGTGGGGCATTACAGTAGTAATGCAATAATAGATTCCTCTTGAAGAAAAGTAACCTCAAAAGCAAGAGTAAGGGATGAAGGTTTATTGATTTTATCAGTGGCTTTAATTTCATCTTTCAATCCACTAGTAAAAATAGAGATATAATATGATTCTGTCATTCGCGGTAAAGATGATTGTACTAAGGATTTTAGATATTCAAACCTCTTAATATAGTCCTTAACTATACTCGTTTGAACAATTTTGGAAAACATTTCAATAGTCTCCTCGGCTGTGGAAGCAAAGAATTGACGGCACAATTCAGAGGCAAAAAAAATCCCAATTAGCATGAGGATAAGTTGATATAAAACCATCAAACCAAATATCAACTTAATCCTATAAATCATTTATGCCATTCCTAAACGCAAATGAATAGGATTTTGTTGCTCGAGGAAGAACGTATTTGCTTTTCTCAGACATTCTTGCGGTCCTTCTCTAGAGAAAAATGGAAGTTCCGAGCATGGTCCTCTAGTCTGAAGGTTGAAATCCTGTCGTGGACTATCATTCAAAGGTGGATTATGTAACACCCCGACTTTTTCAGTTGGACAATTATCGGGGTATTACTAAGGACGTTCTAGAGCGTTAAGTCTAGAGGTATTTCCATAACGTTTTCCCCGTTTACGCGATGTAATTAGACGAATGGGTGATTAGGATATTACATTGTGCATTGATACGTGTTATTTTATGACACGTATTTAAGGGAAAAGTGTTATGGGGTAAGAGCTAAGTGAGAAAATGTGAGGAAAAGCTGTCCAGGGCATTTTCGGACGCCTGCGTAAGAGTTGTATCTTCTGCAAATGCGTTGCACGCATGAAGAATGGGTTGGGACGACTCAGGACATGATTATGCATCCTGACTTCACTGTGCAGTGGAGTTTCGGACGAAGTCCCGGAAGATGTGGATGTGAGTTGCTTCGTCCGCATCGAATCTGTTCAAACTCTAGGGACTTTCGGACGACTGTGGACGACTACGGATGTGGAGTACCCTCGTCTGATTTGCCTCTGTCCGATTTTGGGACACTTTCGGACGATTGAGGACGCTACGTGCGCACGCCATAACGTGTCCGAATATCGTCTGTGGACGGTACGGACAGGATGGGGATGCCTTTTCCCATCCAAAGCCATGATTTAGCCAATGAGATTGTACACTTGCGGACGAATGCAACGAAACCAATGCGTCCGCAATCATCTGAAATAACCCAATTCAGCGTTAAATTAGGGATTTAAAATGATGAAATTGTCGTGTAGCCTATAAATGCTGGACAATGGAGATGACGAAGTCGCCTCCCCCATGCTAGACGCCACTCCCTACACGCCCGAGGCCATGCCTCCACGTCTCCAGCCATCCCTTTCCCCTATGTGTACGAAGTGTCCCCTCTATCCAAGTAAAGCCATCTCTCTCCCTCCCCTGCCATTTCAGTTCAGTTCATTTTCTGTGTGAGCTCTCTCTCCACTGCGAGAGTTCTTCCTGCATGTGAGAGAGTGACATGAGTTGAGTGATGTGTGGGTTAGCATTGGTGGGTTGAGTGTGCTACGTGAGTGAGGTTGAAGGTGAGCTTGTGAGGTGAAGCTTGTGAGTTGCTGGAGCTGGAACCGTGAGCTATGAGAGTTGTCACTGTTAGTGTTCATCACTTAGGTAAGACATTAGGAGTGTCTTGGCCATTTGGAGGCCCTACACCACAAGTATGTGTGTGTGAGTTTTATGTTAGTTTCCTGAAATGCTTGTAGTTAGTTGCTGTTAGTTGGTTTCTAGTTGATAGCTCCCTTGAATGATTTCCTATTGTTGAATTCCTTGGTTGTTCCTTCGTTTCTAGCTTGTGATTGGTGTTCTGTAAATTTTGATTGAGCTCTATGATATTTCCCTTTTGTTGTTTAGTTCTATTTTATTATTTGTTACGTGATATAAATGCCTTGTTTGATGAAAAATGATGAATGTTGAAGGGGTGATGAATGGTTCACGAGTGTAATGAAGAATGCTTACTGTCTATTTACTGGCTGTTTAATTTAATACCCCTGTTGTATTTCTTTATATTACTCTGCTGCCAATGATTGTTCTGCAGGTTAATCTCTTAGTGTAAACACCTGTAATAATAAACTAAGACATTAACTGATTGACTAATCAACTAGTTAGCGTAAACACTTGTAATAAGACGATAATAAACCGACTACTCACCAAGTTGATCCAAACATGTCAACTAAATTGATATGTTAAGCTTGTGAATTAGATTATGTCGTAACCTTCTTGATCATGTTAATTAATCAGAATAATTAACTAATTATTGAGCATGTCTAATCAATTAGAGAAGCACGTTTAATTAACTAGGAGTAATTAACTAATTATTGAGCATGTATAAATTACTAGTTTAACAAATCAACTAGTTGTTAAATCACTAGTTATCTAAATAGTAGTTGTTAATTCATTGAGCATGTAAATTAGTAGGATAATAATCGATTAACTAGTTGAACATATCTAATATGTCTAATTAACTAATTTATGACAACTAACTAAATAACGATAAATTTGGTATGCTTCATTGATTAGAATAAAAGCATGTAAATGGTAATAGTTTAATTGACTAACTAAAATAGCATGTCCATTAAAATAATGAAAAGCATGTTAATTAATTTGCTATGCATGCTTAATCCATTAAACTATTAAAAGCATTTTTAGTGAATCATAACAAATGCATGTTTAATTATAATTATTTTTGGAGCATGTAAACTAGCCAAGATATGTAACTAGAATGATAAATGAAATCCTTCTTGAGCATGTTATTCACCTAGGATAACTAATTAGAATAATCACCTAGAATAATAAATGTATGAAGCATGTTATTTAACTTAACTTGGAATAAATTAGAATAGTAGAAGCATGTTATTTAACTTAACTTAGAATAACTTAGAATAATGGAAGCATGTTATTTAACAGTTATGCATGTTAAATCCATTAACTATTAGAAGCATGTTTAATGGGGTATAATAAAAGCATGTTTAAATTATCTAGGATAATAATCGTAATTCATTCTTAAGCATGCAAATTAATTAAAATATCTAACTAGAATGATAAATGTAGTTATATCCGAGCATGTAAACGAAGGATAACTAGCATGTTAATCAATAGTGTGTTCCATTTTATGTTTCGCTTATTATTGTGATTTACATATCCCAGCATGTTCCACGTTGCTTAATTAGTTCTATAATTTCTCCTTCATATGGTGTTCCATTGTTATTATTTATCCTTGTGTGCGCTTTCAATTACTGTTATTCCTTATGTGCGCAATTTCAATTACAGTTACTTTCAATGCAATGTGCACTTTAATTATTATTAATGTTATGTTATAAAGCATCATGCATCATGTTAGGATGAGAATGTTTGGTCATGCATCATGTTAATAGAGAACCAATAGGGAGTGCCACTGGAGTGGTACTCGCACATGCATAAGTGAGGTTAAATGTTAAGAAAATGAAGGAAGAAAGGGAATTGGGGGTGGATGGGTAGTGGCTCTAGTCTGCAACTAGGCGAAGCCCCTCCCTAATAGGGTACGGGAGTTCTAGTTGCAAGAAAAATGTTAGATCCGACCCACTACGCTATTGCATGAGAAAAATCCCCCAATTCTAGCTCACAGTACGAGTAAGGAACGAATTGATTAAAGTAAAGTAAAGTAATAAACGAGTAAATGAGTTAATGAAAGAATTGGTTTGGGTGGCCCCCATTCCAAAAAGGACTAAAGAGAGACATATCGTGTTGCATTTAACCATTTTCCTTACTAAGCCTTTGGGCTTACAATTACTTGTGGTGTAGGTGTAGATACTTGTACGCGAAAACGACAATGACGATGAACAGATAATAAATAGATAATGAAGCAGGGATGAGGGATTTGCACACGCGAGACTCGTGGCTGGTCAAGCTAGAGCGAGAAGAGAAAATGGTTGTAATAAATTGTATTTAATTGTTTAGTCCCTCCATTTAAATGGTTTACGTTTTAGCAACGTTATAAATAAAAGATTTTTATAATGCTTCCACACTTCATTAATTGAATTTTTATAACGAGTTTAAGAAGGGCTAGTAGCGGTCTGGCTTAGCGTCACACTCTGATCTGTTTTAAAAGAGATTTCAATGGCCTTAGCAAAATTTCAAATTTTCACGCATTTTAAAGAAAATTTCAAAAATTCGGGTCATTACAGATTATGAGAACTAGAAGGCATCGAAGAAGCTACAACTGGTTGTTGCATCATCTCTGGGCATAGAGGAATCAATTGAGCGATTGCCATCATAACCGAGTCACGTTTAGTTGAGAAATCTTGAATGAATCCGTGCATCGTGGCTTCTAACCAATCTTGGCGAGTAGCCAATTATTGATACAATTTCTTTGAAGTTTCTAAACGCGAAAAAAAGGTGGAAAAGGAAGAATCAATACCCTTCAATTCACCATCAATTCTCTGAAATGCTTCTTCATTAGCTTTAGCTCGAGTCTCAGACATGGTGGGGTCGTACAGCTCTGGTACCAATTTTTTATGATTCAGAAATAATCAAGAAATGGAGAAGAAAACTATTCTAACATTCAGCCGTTTAAGCCAGTTTATATAAAAGAGAAATGGAAATAACAGAAAAAACGAACAAGCAAATTCTACAGCACACTCTTCTTCTCCTCTTCTGCTTTATTTATATGCTTCGTTGTCTTTCACGTCAGCTAATGGCGGTAGTTACTATCCTTCAATCTTTAACAGTTGGACACAGGCGTCTCCCTTTCTCTTTACGCCTACCCTTCTAATACTACCGTTGAGAATCATCATTATTTCGATTGGTTGTAGAACCAAAAAAGTGCCACTTCCTCTCCAGCCTATGGGGCAATTGCTTCGTTGCCAAAGACTCGTCCACCCCTTCCAGTAAAGAAACCGCTACACCAGGCGCCTCCCTCCCCAGTTCACTTTCCATATCTCGAACCATTGACCAAAATGCTTTTGTTCGTTGACTATATATTATAAAAGGGCTTTTCGTTGGGGCTTCTACTTGGGCTCTTACAGTGTCAGATCGTTAGTCTTCCAACTTGGGTCATATGAGGGATTGGGCCCAAGCTTTTATAGATTAAATCAAATGAAAAATAGTAAGACCATGAAGTATTAGTGCTAGGTCGAGCCTACTTCAGATACAACGATAAATCATTTTAACCATTTCAAACCTAACAAACATATAGTCTTTGTGTTATTCATGAATCGATCCAGATGACATACTACTTTAAACTCCAAAGATTATTTGTCGCATAAGCTAATAATCACATTTAGGTAAGCTTATTTTCATAAAGGGAGTGACAATAGAAGCTCCAAAAATTCTTTCATAACGTAATGGATGCTCATGTCCTAGTACATAAAAGGTAAGTAATTTAAAAACAAAGGACAACATTCACACACCAAAACCTCACAATAATGACTAACAAAAACTACTTTCGAAAGGCCAACCACCAAAAAAAGGTAAATTTGTCAAGCTTCAAACAATAGCATTGGCTGCGCTGGCGATCCTCGGCCATAAATCGGCACACTCTTTCCCAATGGGGCCAGTAATTGCAGAACCTGTTAAATAAAGCATATAGGTAACACGCAAGGAATGGATGAACCAAGATGAATCAATTGAGAGAATTACTTTTCGGATTAGTAAATAAGAAAATATTGACGAACCAAAATGAATCAATGGAGAGAATTGATCCTACCTTTCATTTCTCCTTTTGGATTAACGATAACACCAGCATTATCTATAAATTTGATCAATTCAGGTGTCAGAAACTCATGCCCTCAAAAAGGGTAAAACAGAGACAAAATGAGCTAGGCATTTCTTAACCTTTTAGCATGTTAAATACAAGATATTTATAATCCTAATACATGAGAAAATCTTAACTACAAGGTGAAAATATGACATTTCACACGGTCCACCCATGTACAATTTGCAAAAACTATACATCTATAATATCACTCTAAAAAAATCATTAATAAAGAAATGTACAGTCCATATGTAACAGATGTGTGATTGAAGCATGCTCTCATCTGCAAGGATGAACCCAGTCATTTTTTCAGACTCGTAACTGTATTGACCATGAAATATTGAGACAGATACCTGACTTATGCCTGGTGAGTAGAGCCAATCACACTTAACCATTTCGCACTTTAGAAAATAACATGAGAAGGACGATGGACCCTAGGAATTCAGATCTAAGGAGAATTTATTTTTATAGGAAAAGATAAACTACTCATTAGTGTCAACAAATCAAACCATGGTAATTAGAAAAGAAAAATGCAATAACCTTCAAAGTACATGAAGACTCCATCCTTTCGGCGCCATGGCTTGCGCTGTCTGACAATGACAGCAGGAAGGACTTTCTTCCTGAGATCAGGCTTTCCTTTCTTTACGGTAGCCATCACCATATCTCCAACACATGCTGATGGCAATCTGTTCAAGCGACCCTTAATGCCCTTCACTGAGATGATGTAAAGATTTTTTGCCCCAGTGTTGTCAGCACAATTCACTGTTGCTGCCACTGGAAGACCCAGTGACATCCTGAATTTGTTACCGGCAGATCCTCCACGCCCTGAAACATGACTTCTATTAGCATTGACTATATTCAAACTTTCTGTAGTATTAATTTCTCTTAATTTTATTAGGGATACAACACCTCTCCAACTTTTGCATCAACAACAAGACAGATTAAAAGCTTTCCCAATCCTATTCGATATTCACAGTCAACGAATTCTATTGCCCATGTCCTCACATCCTCAACATAACCAAGTATCTAAAATGGAGAAACTTGGGTATGACTCGCATGAATTTAATGATTTTTTTTTGCATTAAATTTCACATGTCAATACTCAATCAGATCTTGGGTCTTAAGCTCCGAAATATTTCCTATAAAACTAGCTCAGTTAAGAAAACCCTTTACATTAGTTTGTCCTCATTTTATTAGAGTCATAATCTCTCTAAATTTTCGCACAAAAACAACGATTAAAATTTTGCTAATTTTCAGTCAGCATTCCCGATGAAGGAATATATTTACCCATTCTCCAAAAACCTAGCTGTTTTCTCCTAAATTAAAACCTCAACACTACCAAACATCCCAAATAACGAAACAAAATGCTGAAGTCTTGACTAATCAAAGTTTCAATATTAACTTTTATTTTCTTGAGCCTACAAGATAAGATCATCAGATCCATGCTCGAAATTTCGGAAATAATTCTGATAAAAAAAATTAGCTCAACGAAGAGGAAATGCAAAGAAAATTAGACCATAACTAAATTTCATCTGTGTGAAAGTCTTATGGCCAAGAAACAAAACAACAGTTAAATGGAAAACAAAACTCATCTACGAATGCAGGTTGAAGTGCAGTTTACAGAGAAAACGGCGATAGACTGACCTCGCTTCGACATATTCGCCCGCTGCACAAGGCTAGAAAACAACTAGGGTTTTTATAGCTATTTTTGGAGAAAGCGATCTAGGGTTTTAGTTGGTTTTTAAATTGTAAATACAATTTTAATTATTTATCTATTAATTCTAATTTTGTGAATCCAATTGTGATTCTCCGTGGTATCATTTGCATATTAATTGGTTTTCCTTTGTGATCAATGACAAGTCAATCATTATTATTTATTTTCTAATAAATTAACCACTGAGGTATAGAAAAATGACAAAGCCAACATCGCTGTCACGTTTGCCGTTAACAAGCTGATCTAGAGCCGCGACAGTTCGTAGACAAACCATCTCGACTCCATGGTTTTCCAAGAAAAGAATGTCAAATTTGGCTTAGCCGCCACGGTGTCCCTCTTTTCACTCAGCAGCATACATAACCGCGAAATGCTAGGGCTCGGCTATTTTCACCCGAACAAAGTAGAAATCCTTTCAGCGAGCCATTTTCACCGTGAAGAAACACCGAAACCTCTCAGCGAGCCATTGTCACCGCGAAGAAACAACGAAATACTCTCGGCCATTTTCATTCACAATGTATTCCCGAGCAAAGAAATTGACATTCAAGCGTGGGAAGACAACGGTGGAAGTCGCGACTGTAACGACCTGATTTTTATTTACTTTAAAAATCGTGTGAAATTTAAAACTTTTCTTTCGTAAAACTATCAGAGTATTCTTTCTTTGTAAAACCCGATCGTTAACACTCTTTACTTTCACTTATATCAATTTACTTTCATCTTTATAAGTTTTTTTAATATTCTTTGTATGAAATGCAGCGGAATAAAAACAATACTTTAAAGAATAATAAATAAGTTACAAAACCCTTTTTCAAATACTTTCTCTTTAACTCTTTAGCCTAGCCAGCCACAAGATCCACCTATGCAAATCATTCATCAACTGTCTTTAACATGTTATTCTGTTGCTCGTACATACCTATATCACAAGACCTAACTAATGAGCCTAATGCTCAGTAAGTGATAGAATGAAATGTAATGTAACGCAATGCATGATCATACAATGCAATTATAGCCAGGAGCGGAATACATGATAAAAACCATGGGGCCATGAGAGATAACTGAACATTTGGGGTTTCTCCATGCCATATTCACTCTTTTGTTACTAGAACGTTGGGGATTTCAGAACAGGAGACAATGAACCTTCGTATCCCATGTAACTAACTTACTTTCTTCTAAATTTTCTCTTTAATTTCTCTCTCATGAACTTTCCTTTTTCATTGTGAATATCTACTGCCATGGGATGTCATTTTTTTTCCCGAACCTCCACACGCCTATTTACATAGATTTATTATGTCATACAATATGCACATGAATTCATACAATCCTATATGATATAATGTCTAATAAACATATCATTAAAAAAACCTTAATCTAGTAAACACACAGCATACAATCCTAATTCTTGCGATGTAGGGTTCGAAGACCAAAACACAATCAAAATCAACTTACCTAGCGATCGCAACGCGTTTCTGTTTCTTCTCTCTTTTTCATACCTTCAAAATCATTTAAATCACATATTATTAATCTTATTTCTACGACTTAACACTTTTACTATCTGAATATGGACAACAGAATAGCAAACCTCACAATGTTGCTCATTCCATCAATGTGATAAGATAAAGTAACTGTATAAAACCGAATAGTAATTTAGCAGAAAACCATATTTCTCACATCAGAGTAGAGAACCAGTTAATGCCTATTGTAACATGAAATTACCGAGTGAATACATTAGAAAGCCATCTTCATATATCCTTAACCATTCAAGACGTATAAGACATTATTCACTTCACAATATAACCAATACCTATTAATCTCATCATAACATAATCCTCTGTCTTTGCACCAACAGTTATTTCACAGCCACATATAACAATAACCAACGTTACCCAACAATAACAATGAACTTACAATTGAAACCTCAACCATTAGAGTCAAAATTCCACATCTTAACTTATATTTTAGTGGCAGACTTATATTTCAGTGGTGGAAACTAAACAATAGAATCTTACTTCAACAAACATAAACTAAAGCACAAGTCACAAAGAGCATATCTCATAACCAAAGGCTGAAACTACTAGTGACAGAACAAATATTCATCCAATCTCCAATCCAGTCGGTAGAATAGAATACAAATATTCAAATGACCATCAACAGAAAATAACAAAATTCTATCACACAGCACATATCCAGTACATATCCATAAATCCAAGTAATACCTGAAGACAGAAGCTTGCTTTTCTCCTCACAATTCCTTACTCGATTCACGGTTCCAGAAGCATCACTCCAACCTCTCCTCAGTTCTTCCTCAAACACAAAGAAGAATTCTCTCTCGAGTCCAAGAAGGTAGAGAACAAAGCCTTCCCTCCATCTTCAACTTTTCTTCACTGCCAATTCATTTCTGCCAATACCTGAGGTTCCAGCCTCACCATAACACACCCGAGAGAAACAGAACACCTCAACTACGTCTCTGCTACTGACCACTGCATTTATTTATAACTAAGAGACGTACACCGATGGAGACTTACACATTAACAGAGGAGATGTCGCGTGGAAAACTCCTGCCAACTAAAGCATTGAACCACTCAGCTCACGGTGGACCAACCAAACCGAACCTGAACCAACCCCAGCGAACCAAGCCCTTCCTCCATCGCCAGCCACTGCCATCACACACCATCTCTGTCATCGCCAATTCTGAATGGCGAGATGCCCAATTCAGAAAGCCATAGAGGAGAATTCGAATAGCAGAATTAACGACTTACCACAGTTGACAATTCTTGGCATCGTCGGAATTCCATTACCGAGCCCTAACTCTGTAGCTCGCCGGAAGTCAGACATTGTGCACGCTGCGGAGGAGCCCAGATCATCGTCGTCATCCCCGTTATCCCTTTGTCGCTTGAGCTCCGACGCCTAAGGTCGCACGTCGCTTGCCTCTTCTCGCTCCCGATTGCCCTCTCTCTCTGTTCTCTCTCTCGCTATTTCTCTCTTCAAATGGCCAGCGGCCATTTTAATTTTAAGACAAACTGGACCAGTTGAAAGATGAACCAGTTCAGTCCATCTTTCCCTTCCTCTTTTATTTATTTCTTTCATAAATTTTCCTTTAATTTATTTCTTAATTTTCCCATTAATTCTCTGCTCCTTTTAATCCCATTTTCTTTATCTTCTTCATTTTTAAGTAACACCAAGTTCCCAATTATTTTGGACTGAACCGAACCAAAACTAGTTCAATCCATATCTAACAATTACGTTAGTGGTAATATCACGCTAATTTATTTGATTAATTCAAATATCTCCAATTACTTTTCAATTTATCCATTTTTAATTCCGATAAAAAATTGGGATATTACGATCCTCCCTCCTTATAGAAATTTCATCCTCAAAATTTGCTCAGCGTAATTGTTCCTTCGATCAATCTAAATTCAATGTAACTTCTCATATCCAATGTTTACATCAAACATCCAAATATTACCTCACTTTTTACTTCTGTAGAGCACAAAATGCAGCAGAAATACCTATTTCACATCTGAGCTCTTAAATCATCAATCTTATTTGTCATAAACGATATGCTTCCTTCTAACATTTATTTCTTTTCATCACATACTTCCTGTTAAATCACCGTAATATGCATAACTTTACTATATTTTGAAAAACCTAACCCTCCAAAATCTCGTCATTATTCATAAAATTCCACCATATCACCATACACCGTCCAGTCCTACTATCCAAGTGCGCTCCAACCATTATTGTCGTGAAGCATAAAATCTCAACTCACTTCACTCATTCATCTAACTGAATTTAACAGATTCAGAACATCAACCGAATCCATCCCACAATTCTAAGTTAGTTTGTTGACTATTTCATCTCTGCCACTGGTTCCGTTTCGAAAGCCGTATCTATTACTGTTGTCTTTTATGTATTCATCAATTTACAAAAAAAAAATGAAATTTAACTTAGTCTCATTACACACATAAACTTTCCAACCATTTTCTAAGCCACAACATTCTTTCATAGTTTACATCGCTATACCTTAGTTTAACTTATGCCAGTACTGCTTACATGATTTGAGGTAGGCCATGATGTAACCATTTTTCTTACAGCCGAAGCTGAGTAAGTCCTATATACTTACATGTTCTTATTGTGTGAGTAAAGGGGCTCTTTCCTAACTTTATCCATATCATTGTAATCACGTCTTTGGTTATTTTTTTTGGATTCTACCCGGGATAGTGAACTTAAACCCAATCTACTACAGACTTTATTTTCCATTTTCTATCCCTCCTAAATTACCCAAACACCAGAACATTGAACTTAGACTATATCGAAATTAATTCAAGTTCCTACAAGCAGACTAGAGGTTCTATTTTCCAATCCATGACAAAATTTAACCTATCCAGGAAGTAAAACTCAATTTCTCAGTTCAACCTAAAATAATTCCTTATCTTAATTCCTTATATCTGAATTCCTTAGAGTGTAGATGACCAAACCGGATTATCTAGTTTACGCAAAATTTTAATTTTCACTTATCCCTTTTTTTTCCAATTCATAAAAATTTGGGCAGAGTCTCCCCTGTTTCTTTACTCCCCCAAAGCTAATTCCTGCACTCAAAACCCAAACAGTTCCAGTGTCGTCTATCTTTTATCATATTTATCATTCTACTCCATTAAAAGAAAACTACGATTGCTTACATCAATTACTTAAACACTTTCTTCAACAATGAGAAAAGCAACTAATACAATACTTACAGTTGATGGAGTATTTTCACGTTGAATTTGTGCTGGTAGGTAGTATACATAATCCGTTTTAAAACCCGGGATGCCCTGATACCAACTGTAACGACTCAATTTTTATTTACTTTAAAAATCATGTGAAATTTAAAACTTTTCTTTCGTAAAACTATCATAGTATTCTTTCTTTCTAAAACCCTATCGTTAACACTCTTTACTTTCACTTTTACCAGTTTACTTTCATCTTTATCAGTTTCTTTAATATTCTTTGTATGAAATGCAGCGTCATAAAAACAATACTTTAAAGAATAATAAATAAGTTACAAAACCCTTTTTCAAATACTTTCCCTTTAACTCTTTAGCCCAGCCAGCCACAAGATCCACCCGTGCAAATCCTTCATCAACTGTCTTTAACCTGTTTTTCTGTTGCTCGTATATACCTACATCACAAGACCTAACTAATGAGCCTAACGCCCAGTAAGTGATAGAATGAAATGTAATGTAATGCAATGCATGATCATACAATGCAATTATAGCCAAGAGTGGAATACATGACAAACACCGTGGGGCCATGAGAGAGGGTCGAACATCTGGGGTTTCTCCATGCTGTATTCACTCTTTTGTTACAAGAACGTTGGGGATTTCAGAACAAGAGACAATGAACCCTCGTATCCCATGTAACTAACTTTATTCTAAATTTTCTCTTTAATTTTTCTCTCGTGAACTTTCCTTTTTCATTGTGAATATCTACTGCCATGGGACGTCATTGTTTTCCCGAACCTCCACACGCCTATTGACATAGATTTATTATGTCATACAATATGCAAGTGAATTCATACAATCCTATATGATATAATTTCTAATAAACATATCATTAAAAGAATCTCAATCTAGTAAACACACAGCATACAATCCTAATTCTTGCGATGTAGGATCCGAAGACCAAATTACAATCAATATCAACTTATCTGGCGTTCGCAACACGTTTCTGTTTCTTCTCTCTTTTTCGTACATTCAAAACCATTTAAATCACGTATTATTAATCTTATTTCTACGACTTAACACTTTCACTATCTGAACATGGACAACGGAATAGCAAACCTCACAATGTTGCTCATTCCATCAAAGTTACAGGATAAAGTAACTTTACAAAACCGAATAGTAATTTAGCAGAAAACCATATTTCCCACATCAGAGTAGAGAATCAGTTAATGCCTATTGTAACATGAAATTACCGAGTGAATACATTAGAAAGCCATCTTCATATATCCTTAACCATTCAAGACGTATAAGACATTATTCACTTCACAATATAACCAATACCTATTAATCTCATCATAACATAATCCTCTGTCTTTGTACCAACAATTATTTCACAGCCACATATAATAATAACCAATGTTACCCAACAATAACAAGGAACTTACAATTGAAACCTCAACCATTAGAGTCAAAATTTCACATCTTAACTTATATTTCAGTGGCAGACTTATATTTCAGTGGTGGAAACTAAACAATAGAATCTTACTTCAACAAACATAAACTAAAGCACAAGTCACAAAAAGCATATCTCATAACCAAAGGCTGAAAGTACTAGTGACAGAACAAATATTCATCCAATCTCCAATCCAGTCGGTAGAATAGAATACAAATATTCAAATGACCATCAACAGAAAATAACAAAATTCTATCACACAGCACATATCCAGTACATATCCATAAATCCAAGTAATACCTGAAGACAGAAGCTTGCTTTTCTCCTCACAATTCCTTACTCGACTCACGGTTCCAGAAGCATCACTCCAACCTCTCCTCAGTTCTTCCTCAAACACAAAGAAGAATTCTCTCCCGAGTCCAAGAAGGTAGAGAACAAAGCCTTCCCTCCATCCTCAACTTTTCTTCACTGCCAATTCACTTATGCCAATACCTGAGGTTCCAGCCTCACCATAACACACCCGAGAGAAATAGAACACCTCAACTACGTCTCTGCTACTGACCACTGCATTTATTTATAATTAAGAGACGTACACCGATGGAGACTTACACATTAATAGAGGAGATGCCTCGTGGAAAACTCCTGCCAACAAAAGCATTGAACCACTCAGCTCATGGTGGACCAACCAGACCGGACCTGAACCAATCCCAGCGAACCGAGCCCTGCCTCCATTGCCGGCCACTGCCATCACACACCATCTCTGTCATCGCCAATTCCGAATGGCGAGATGTCCAATTTAGAAAGCCATAGAGGAGAATTCAAATTGCAGAATTAACGACTTACCACAGTTGACAATTCTTGGCATCGTCAGAATTCCATTACCGAGCCCTAACTCTGCAGCTCGTCAGAAGTCAGACGTTGTGCACGCCGCGGAGGAGCCCAGCTCATCGTCGTCATCCCCGTTCTCCCTTTGTTGGCTGAGCTCCGACGCCTAAGGTTAGCAGTGGGCAAATCGGGTTCGGTTCCGGTTCTGGGCCGGTCGGAACCGAATAATCGGTTCTCGGTTCCGAGAACTCGGGACCGAACCTGGAACCGATGGGTTCCGGAACCGACCTCAGTTCTCGGTTCCGGAACCGGCGGTTCTCGCTTCCAAGGACATATTAACTTTTTTTTCCATTTCGCTTCTCTTTTTTTAATATCTATGCAAAATCTAAAAATAAGCATAAAATCGCAAAATCTAAAGGCACTAAAATCACTTCCATAAAAAGGGCATTTCACAAGCATGAACAATAAGCAGGTAATAAAAGAACCAACATTGAAATAAACTTTTTGGAAGACTGTTTTTGAAATAATAAAGTTCACGTTTCACACTGTACCCACCAAGGACATATTAGAAATTGCAATATTGCAAAAGTCTCGCCTAATGAAATGCTAATTCATGTTTCTGCATCCACATTGAATAAGTTAGGGATAAGTTGATCTTTTCTGGTTTATTACCAATAATATCATATATAAAGTTAATTCATTAAACTAAATGCTATGCAGTTGAAGAGATCACCTTTGAGACTAGACTAGTAATAATTGGTCAGGCCAAGAGATCATCTCCTTCTTCGTCATCTTTCTCGTAACCATTAATTGCTGAAAAGAACAGTTATATGATTCATTCAACATTAAAAAGTTTCACGAAATATAGAAAAGTATTTATCAAATGAACGCACCTTCATCAATAGTTTCGTAGTCATTTGTTGGTTGCGACGTATGTAAATGACTCTGGGTACGATTACGAATCCAGCTTTGTGTGCAAATTATAGCTTCAACTGTTTCCGGTAGGAGGGCAGTACGTGATGAATCAATAACACGACCCCCACAGCTAAAAGCTGACTCAGAAGGGACAGTAGAAATTGGAATGCTGAATATATCTTTGGCAATTCTGCTTAACACTGGATACTTATGTGTCATTAATTTCCACCACCTTAATAAGTCAAAATTAGGTGCAAACTTCTCAGCTCGCTCACTCAAATATTCCTCCAACTCTGAATTTGCAAACCTCTCCATTGAATTATCATAGAATTGTGCATAAACCATGTCAACCTCATTTGAGGGATTTGCAATATTAATATCATTAAGAATCTCCAGCTCATTAGCCGAATCACCTTTATACTGTAAATATAATCGTTCTAAAACATACTCCGTTGCTTTCACATATTGATCAGCTTTATCGGGTCCCATTAGAATTGAGATACAATGTTTTAGAAACTTTGTTTTGCCTCTGGGGTCAAGAAGGACTGCCACGAATAAAAATGTGTTCATCTTATCGAAATGTCCCCAATACTTTTTCAACTTTGTTATCATTCCAAAAGCCATGCTCATCAACGATACATTGTCACTGTTGGCATACTCATCAATGATCATATTCAAATTGCAAGCTTCCGTGACATATTGGTGAGCTGTAATAGACAAAGATTTCGAAACTTTTATAGTGCTATCGTAAAAGGCCTTTAGAAACTTCACAAATAGTCGAATGTTATTCCAATCTGTACATGTAGGATGACCTTCCTCTTGCATTGCTGTTGCGTAAGTATTATCACATTCTTTCATTTTATCAAACGCTAAAGCATACTTTTCGGCATTATCGAGCATCAAATATGTGGAGTTCCATCTAGTCGGCACATCAAGAGTTATATTGCCTTTAAATGTAATCTTTACACTATCGATGCAGGACTTGAAGAGCCTAAGTCTTTGAGGAGAAGATTTAACGTACTCCACTGTATTTCTGACTCGAACAATGGAATTGTGATGGTCCTTAAGCCCATCAGAAACAATCAAGTTCAAAATATGGGCAAAACATCTAACATGCATATGCTCTCCATTTAAAACCAACCCATCCCAATTTCTTACAGTTCGAACTAAGAAAGAAATAGCAACATCATTGGATGAGGCATTGTCAACTGTTACTGTCAAAACTTTATCAATCTCCCAGCCAAGTAAGCATTTCTCCATTAAGCTACCGATTGTCTCTCCGTTATGGTCAAAGATCTCACAAAAGTTTATTATCTTCTTCTGAAAGTTCCATTCCTCATCAATCCAATGGGCGGTTATCACCATATAACACTTATTTTGTGCCGACGTCCAAGTGTCTGTAGTCAAACACACTCGTTGATTACTTTCCTTGAAGTATGCTTTCAACTTCTCTTTTTCTTTCTTGTACATCTTCTCTATATCTCTGCTAATAGTTCGACGAGAAGGCATAACAAAATCATTCCTAAAAAATTGAAGTAATTCTCTGAAGCCTTCCCATTCGACCATTCTCATCGGTAATTCATCTTTGATTATCATTCGGGCTATACATTCCCTTACACCCATATGACTGAATGTTGGCTTATTGGAGCTGGAGCATTGTCCCTCTTCTTTTTTTGTAAATGGCAACTTCCGTTGATTGCTATCTAAATTTGTCACGTGCTTTTTGCAAACTTTTACATGTTTCCACAAACTAGATGTTCCATTCTTTTTTGTATTCGCCGCAAGGATTTGCTGACAATACTTGCATTGTGCTTTACTATTGTCTGGATCATCACTTTCAATGTGGACGAAATGCTCCCAAACATCAGAACTCCTTGTGCGTTTTTTTGAAACATTTTGTGTCATTTCCGCCATTTTGTTTGTATCCTGAAAAATCAACGAGCAACAAGTGATCAACATTAAACAACGAAAAAAACAATGTCACTATAAAAGATTGTCAATTTGTGATCAACTATAAAAGATTGTCAATTTGCAACATTAAACAGATTGTCAATTTGCAAACCAGATTGTACAAACGGTACAAACGGCAAAAACATGGCAAAACATTCATCAAACGGCAAAAACATGGCAAAACCAGATTCTAACCAAAATTACTCTCCATGGCAATATTCATCAGATAAATTACGCTACAGCTACTGGATAGTGAGAAAAAATTGTACTTTAATCTTGGATTGAAAGGAGCAGAGCAACCAACTAGACCAGAATCGGGGGAGAAATCAAACTATATTCGAAGTGGTCGACTGGTCGTCGCAAATCTCGGTCGCACAGCTTCACAGTCGTCGCGTCGTCACTGGTTCGCACTGCCCGACGCCCGTCGCAGTTTCGCAGAGTTCGTCGCCTCTTCGCAGTGCTCCTCGCAGTTTCACATTCGTCGTCTCACCTCGCAGTCGTCGTCGCAGCTTCGATCGGCCGATTGAGTGGTCGTCGCAGATTGGATTCGCCGATCGCTATTCTCGGTTCCAGTCTCCAGCTCCAGCAGCCTGAAGAGGGGGGGTCGGGGGAGGGGATTTACTTCCTAGGTTTACATTTTCTTTAATTTCATCGGTTCTCGGTTCTTGACATATGGAACCGAGAACCGAACCCTATTTCTAATCAGGAACCGAGAACCGATGACCTTTAGCGATTAGAACCAGAACCGCGAACCGAACCGAGAACCGAACTCGGTTCCAGTTCGGTTCTCGGTTCGGTTCGGTTCCTGCCCAGTCCTACCTAAGGTCGCACGTCGCTCGCCTTTTCTCACTCCCGATCGCCCTCTATCTCTGTTCTCTCTCTCGCTGTTTCTCTCTTCAAATGGCTAGCAACCTTTTTAATTTTAAGACAAACTGGATCAGTTCAATCCATCCTGCCCTTCCTTTTTTATTTATTTCTTTCATAAATTTCCTTTAATTTATTTATTAATTCTCCAATTAATTCTCTCCTCCTTTTAATCCTATTTTTTTTTATCTTCTTCATTTTTAAGTAACACCAAGTTCCCAATTATTTTGGATTGAGCCAAACCAAAACCAGTTCAATCCATATCTAACAATTACGTCAGTGGTAATATCCCGCTAATTTATTTGACTAATTCAAATATCTCCAATTACTTTCCAATTTATCTATTTTAAATTCTGATAAAAAATCAGGAAATTACAGTGACGGTGGAAGATATGCAACCCGCAGCGGTGCAACACGAATAAACCAACCAGGTTGGAGAAACCGTTGCAGACTCACAATGGCAACCTGAACCCGAGCCTGAACAAGGAGAATTCGAGGCTCATTGGTCCGGTTCCAACCCATTACAGCAGGTTTCAGGTCCAAACTATTCAGGATAGCATATTGCAAAACATGGTATGAAAATTATATACAACACCATGCAATTATTGTTTCCAAAATAGTAGATTTGGACTCCATGTTAGGAATGAGAATTAAACAATTGCTTGAAGATATTGGATTAGCCGGGTTGTGTCGAATGAGGGGCAATTACTGTGAGAGAATTATTAGAATGTTTTACGCAAATTTGAAATTGTCCACCAAGCCATTAGAAATGCGGACGTACCTTTTTGGACAAGAGTTGAGGTTCACTCCCAATGATGTAAATATAATGCTTGGATGTGTACTGGACGGGCCAAGCGATCAATATTATCATGTGTCTCGGGAGCCACCATTCATCAACCGAGGAGAAGGGCTAGCGATGCTTAGATTGTTGCATGAGGTTGGCCAGTATAACAAGCCAAAGGGCAAGGAGTTGAATGTTATAGCTCGATTGATCCACCTGATCATGACGTACATGATTTTGCCTCTGGATGGGCATCGAGACCATGTTAGCTGCATGGATCTCTATATGCTTGAGAAGGTGTTCACTAGGAAAAAGGTGGACATCAGATTTATCATCCTGAGCCACATGCATGAGGTGTTCAACAACCCAGCGAAGAACCTGCCGTATAACTAGCTCATCCAGAGCATCGTTGAGTTGTATGGGGTACCCATCTCGGAGAAAGAGCTGAGAATTGAAGAGTTGGCCAATGATGTGTACAACAAAGTGAAAGTGAACCAAATGGGGATCACCCAAGTTGGAGGGGAATGAGTCCGTAAGCCCTAGAAGCAAGCAGTACCTCCACCCCCCTCAGAGACTCAGCAATCAGCCCCCTCAGCGGAACATCCCCTTTCTCAGACATCTCATTTTACTTTGATGCCTGTGTAGACATCCGCCTGGATGAGCAGGATGGAGGAGCTCCATCATATGGCGATGACCAGAATGCAAATGATGGAGGAGCACCTGCAAATGCAACAGGTCCAAATATAAAGAGGGGAGGAGCGAGCAAAAGAGAGTCATCGCAGAGCAAAAGAGTGGCATATGCGAGCAGAAGAGAGGCACCATGAGCTGGTGGCAGCACTTCAGAGACGTGAGAGGCGAACAACCCATACATCAGCCTCACCATCGTCCTCTGAAGCAACAGATGCCACATACCGCTTGTAAGTTATTTACTTTGTACGCAAAGTCCAATCTTTACTTTATTTGTGTTTGATGTAATGACGTGTTATTGATTTGCAGCATCGGTACCGTAAGTCGCCAACCTACTCCTCCAGTCGTGCCTGCCAAGGTGCAGGGGACTAGTCAGTTCGAGCCTCTGCCCCTTAAAACTGTACGCGTGGTACGTCTTTCATTTGGTTATATATGTGTGTTTGTTCATGTTCATGCTTTGTTTGTCTGACGGCGTTTTGACATTTTTGTGTGGACATGTTCAAGAAGTATGTTCAGGCAAATACTCGAAAGAACATAGAGACGTGTGCAATTCTTGGGGGAAAGCTGATCGACGATAATTATGTCGTCACTAATATCATTTTCCCGGAGCAAGTCGAGACGCCAAATATGGTGAGAAGCCTTCTTTGTATATTAGTGTATAAGATTTTATCTTAGTACTCATCCAAACTTATATGCAGTGTTATGGGGTCGACGCGAAGCCGTATTCTCGTATCAACAGGAAAACCGTCTACTCACATTGGGTGGATTCATGTAAGTAACCATCTCGCTTCTCTGGGTTGTTGTTCATGTTTACTGAAATCATCTAATGCGTTGTTTACATTACAGACACACCCGAAGCATAATTGTTTTATGTTCTCCATTGACCTGCACACTCAATTCACTTACCACCTATTGGTGTTAGAAGCAATCTCCATCATCATAGCTCCCACTGACAAAGAGCGGTATCTATTTTCCCTTGTGTAAATTCTTAATATTGCTTTTCGCGTATTTTACCGGCAATTGTTCCCTTTGCATTGCAGCCCGTACGACATATTACGGTGTACGAGTGAGGGGGTGAGGGTGATTTGGTGTTGCAAAAATAAGGAACAATTCCATGAGCTCGACGCTGCAACCTTTGAATATGAGGGTCCGTTGTTCGACATAACAAATAAAGTATTCGTTGACCCGCATTTATCTTTTGCACTCAAGGATTTTGGTCAAAATGAACCAAGAAGAAGGCGGCGTAGGAATTTATG
This sequence comes from Begonia loranthoides, assembly GCA_022433065.1. Lineage (NCBI taxonomy): Eukaryota > Viridiplantae > Streptophyta > Magnoliopsida > Cucurbitales > Begoniaceae > Begonia > Begonia loranthoides. The sequence goes on along the minus strand of CM039479.1, from coordinate 9,733,340 downwards.
TTTATGTACACTTTATTATAATTTGTTTACATTTACGTTGTAATTAATGTTTAGTTGAATTTTTTTACATTTATGTTGTAACTTATGTGTAGTTTACATTTACTTTGTGAAAGTAAATGATATATTGGATGAATGATATGTTTGGATGATACTGGAACTGCTTGGAATTTTGTGCAGGATATATGAGAATAGCTTTGGGGGAGTAAAGAAACAAGGGAGACTCTTGAAAAATTTTTATAAATTGGGGTGAGGATAAGTGAAAAGTAAATCATGTATGACCTAAATCAAGTACATAATTAAAGAAAAGTGTATGGAGAAACTTGGGTGAATTCAGGGCAACAATTTCAACAAGCCGCGGTGGTTTGTGAGCAAGCCGTAGCGGCTTGAATAACAAACCGTTGCGGTTTGTTATGCAAGCAGCTGCAGCTTGTCATGGTACCTGTAATCAAATACCATGCACACTTCACAACCCAATGTATAGAACCAATATATGAATTCAAATTGCTGAAACGAGACAAATTCAAATTTATGAAACAAATTCATATTTATCAATTCAAAATTTACAAATATAGCATATAGTACAATCACATATATATCAAACTTAATCTATCAAACGAATGTATCACGAAAGGTTAAAGTCCACATTTGTGTACGTTTGTGTTTGTAGACCTTGCGCATCAGACTCCTGTAGAACACATTGCAAATGTAATTAGTATAGTTCAAATAACACTTGAAAATGTAAACCAGATAATGGGCTCACCTGCTTCTCTGGAATTTTGTCGGGAACTATTTCAGATACTCACTCGGGGACTGTCTTAGAGACTATGGAAGTAATTGTCTCGAAGCTGTCTCGGGGACTCTGAAACCCATAAATGTGCCCTCCGACCTTCCTCTACCGCCTCTGCCTCTCCCTCTGTCATCTCTACTTGCCCATGCACTGGACTCGCCTCCACCTTCGAAAGTGTGGGAATTGTACGCCACACCCCCACACCGGCTACAAGTGACATTCAGATGTCTTCTGGGCAGCACTGTCCGGCTTGGGGCCTCTTCCACATCCCGTATTCTACGTTTGCCCAGCCTTTCTGGAAGCCTTTGAAATGGCGGTGGGATAATTGGATCATTATTCGTCACAAGAGGCCACTCGATTGGTCCATAGACGAAGCGGACAAAGTGGGAGTACATCGCCATGTATGTTTTCCAGTGATAGCATGCATGCACAAATTCCTCAGGAGATCTCCTTGTGAAGTGAATGCACGAAACTACATGGACACAAGGGATGCCGGTTAACTCCCACTGGTAACAGGTATAAGTATGCCTATCCAAATCGACAGAGTACTGTTCATTACCATTTCTGACCTCAAACTGGGCAGCTCTTGAAAACTAGGGGCTCCAATTTCGATCGACAAATTGTAGTTTGGCGAGTCAGTTGCTGATCATTGGACACAAAAGGTTCGTCGAGCAAGCCATCTTTTCATTTTTTTCACTATCCTACCCATAATGCCCTTTTGAATGATCTTGAACATACTTAGAATCGGTTTGTCCCAGGTTGGTAGGATGCAGGCGTTGAAGGACTCGCTCAGGTTGTTGACGCTTATATCGCACTTTGGGATGGAGTAGAAGGCATGTTTGGCCCAACATATCACATCTATTACTCGTAGATAGTTGTGGGCCGCCGGGTTAAGCAAAAATAACTTTGTCATCTCTCTCTCAAACTGCCTCACTGTTGTGGCTCTAGACGCAGCCCACATTGCATCCTTTAACAACTTGCCTTTAAATTGTTTTTGAAAATTGCCATACAGGTGTTGGATGCAAAATCGATGGTCCGCTTACCCTGCCACCTCTCTGACAGCTGGCACTAGCCCCTGCAAAAATTTATAATATGAGTAAGACATTGGTACAAAATGCATAACATAAAAGCAAAAGGAAAAAGCAATCAACTGCACCTTTTGTCAGTCACAAATGATTGTCCATCCATTGCCAGATGGGGTGTTTAGATCATCGAGCAACAATTCCAGAAACCAGCTCCAAAAAGCCCTATTTTCTACTTCAACCACTGCTACAGCAATCAAATACATTCCATCGTTCCCGTCGATGGTGACAGCTGTGAGCAACTGGCCTGGAGTCGCTCCCTTCAAGTGGCAACTGTCCAAACAAATAACCGGTCTACCGCAGTTCTGCACGGCTATCTTGCATGCAGCCAAACACATGTACATCCTTTTAAATGCACTCATGTCCAGGTCAACACGAACCGAGCTTCCAAGATTAGACCTCCAAATCTCCTCTGTAATGACCCAGATTTTCATACAGTTAAAAATACGTTAAAATTTGAGAAAAACACATCAGAGTGCACGTTAGGCTATTAGGAACGCTTAAAACATTTCGAAAGTAAATCATCTTAGAAATAAATACATTTGCGGAAACGTTAAATTCATATATTTTAAAATACTGCGGAAGCGTAATGAATTTAAAGTAAAAAAACTGAACATTTAATTACAAATTAAGAAGAGGAAACTTAATTTAAATTAATTACAACTCAATTATCTTTACTTCTCGTAGCCTGGCCAACTGCAAGCTCGCTCATGCAAATCCCTCATCGACTGCTTCATCCTTGCTCAAGAAACTCTGCGCGTCGTGTACCTACACCACAAGTAAGACGTGAGCCTAAAGGCCCAATAAGAAAATGAGTTTATGCATATGAAATGTCTCTCTTTAATTCTTTGGAATGGGTCCACCCCAACTGATATTTTATTTACGTATTTTAGGAATAGCTCGTATATGGAGCCTGGAGTTTGGAGAATTCTATGATTTCTAATTAATTAAGTTAATTAGCCTTGTAATCCCGATAAGGAAAAGGTTAGCTCTTTTCCTCACTCAAGACGTGTGATCACCCCGTGGTGATGTTTCTTAATTGTTTCTAGCAATATGAGACTATCCTAAAAGCACATACAAGGAACTATCCTAATAGTAAATTCATGGAGTTAAGCAAAACCATAACGGACATAAGAGCGCACGACAATAATTAAATCAAAATACTACATCATGCCTGAGAGGTTTATAACATATATTTACTTACATGCTTATATTAATTAAGGTGTTTACATACTTGAATAATTAACATGCTCTGGAGTTTGTGATTTACACTAGTTATAATCACTCAATTTAGAAAGCATGGTCGAGGGTTTTATTCACAACAAGAATTATGCAACGCAACATATCAATAGGGAACATGTAGAAAATCATATAGGTTAACACCAACAATAAGGCAACACACTAAATTGATTGCGTGTTTGAAATGCTAGTTAATTACACTAAGGTATTGATTTACAGCTTTTACCAATTAAATCAATAACTAGTAAATTAGTTAAGCTATTAACTAACATGCTTATTGATTAAGTTAATCCCACCATACCATATTAGTCAATTCATAGGCTTATCACTAACCAATTTATATCTACAAGGCAACCAAACTAATATTGCAAGCAGAGCTACCAACAAAGCAACACAAAACTAATAGATGGCTAACACAACAAAGCAATAGAACTAACAACGATGGACATATCATGTAGCAACATGAAAGTCTAACATTCTACCCTATCAATACAACCAGTGAGCATTTCAAAGGGGTTATCAACAATACGGAGAACACTAATAATGATATTGGTAACCGAGCAATGTAACTACTAGTTATCACAGGTTATTAATAAGTCTAAATAACATTAGCAAGTCCATAAAAACCAATCCAGGATATTCACTAGCAAACTAATAGCTGCAATACACGTGAATAACCACATATAAGCTTCTAAATCGACTACAATTAGCAGTGAATGTCATCAAATTAAAACGACGAAACCGTGCTTTTAAACACCTAAAAACAGCAGCAAATTATGTGCAGCAAAACATGTTTTAAACATATAAAAATAGCAGCAAAACTACAGAGAAAATATCAAAACAAAATAGCCAATACATGCGTTTTAACGACTAAATTACAGTAGAGAAAATAGCAAAACGGAACAGCCAATACGTGCGTTTAACGGCTAAATTACAGCAACAAAATTAGCAAAACGGAACAGCCAACATATGCATTTTAACGACTAAATTACAACAGCGAAAATGACAAAACGGAACAGCCAACATATGCATTTTAACGACTAAATTACAACAACAAAAACATTGAATGAAATCATTAAATCATGCTTTTAACTAAGTAATAACCAGCAGCCAGAATATTGAAACGAAACGATGAAATCATGCTTTTAGCTAAGTAATGAACAGCAGCGAGAACATTAAAACAAAACCACTAAATCATGCTTTTATCAATGACTATCGGCAGCAAAAAACAGTAAGGGAAACACATTCTTCCGACTGAGGTGAAACGCAATAAAAATTGATAGAACATTTAAGGAAAAATAGGGAGTTGTAATGCATCTAATAGTGAGCAGCAATGATTACGCAGCAGGACCTTTAAGCAACTATAGAACTACAGAAATCTACACACACACGCACCCAACATTACTTATTAAAGAGCTAACAACATACTTAATAACAGAGCAGTGAAATCAACATTGATGGACAAATCACAGAGCTAAAGTGCAGAGCAACCAGAACATACAGCCAACAAGCATAGACAGTATCACAGGGCAATATAACATGCGTTCTACACTATCACCATGACGAAATAACCGACAGCATGGGAACAAATCAAGAGTCATAACAGAATTTCATCGGTGAACCATCAATAACTATCCTGCATATATGCTAAGGAAAAATATGCAGAACATTTATACGGAACCCAACTACAACAAGAATGCAGAGAACTAATCTACAAGCATCACAACGTACAACAAACAAACAACCAACAGAAAACTTCAGGGAACTAGTCTAAACGAACAAGCATATAACAGGCAGAGTATCATAGAAAACATATAGACTCCACAACACACGCACACGTTAATTGCGGTGTAGGGCCTCCACCTGGCCAAACACTACCCATTCCTTACCATACGAAGAACACACAAGCAGCAGGGATAACAACTCCACGGTGGCTCAAGGACGGCAGCCCTCCAGCGAACAGCAGCAGCTCCCAACTCCAGCTCCAATAGCTTTACACGGACAGTAGCCCACTCATCACTAGCTCACCACACATCACACACAACTCTCTCACTCCCTCAATGAAACTCTCTCTTCCACTCTCGGTCACTCCCTCATTCTCTCTCGCTCTCTCTGGAAATCCTCACCCAGGAAGAAGAATGAAACGAAGGGGAAGATGGCTTATCTCAAGGAGGAGAGGGAACAAATCATACGTGTGGCAGGGGATGCAAGCGACAGTTCTGCCGGTCGAAACGTGGAAAGTGAGATTTTATGTCGAGGGGTGTGATTTCTATTGATTGGCGTCATTATCCTTCTAATTTTAAATCATTTCTGTTGCAAATCTGGGCAGATTTGGATTGGTGCGGATGACTTGGTCTCGTCCGCACTTGTTTGCAAGACCAAACCTCACAGGCTGGGGACGAGAGATGGCGTCCTCATCCCCTTTCTGTACCATCCACAGACGAGGTTCGGACGCCATTCGGCGTTCGCATGTGGCATCCGCTGGCGTTTGAATTGTCCCAGAACGAACAGAGTCAATGCGGATGGAGTCTTCCTCATCTGTATCATCCGCAGGGTCATCCGAAAGTGTCCATAAAATGGACAGATTCAATTCGGACGAGGCTAGTCCTCCTCCGCTTCATCCGCGATCATCCGAATCTGTCCAGACTTAGACAGATTCAATTCGGACGTGACTATTGGCGTTTGCATGCACTTGGCCGCGTCGACAGTCTCGTTCGAAGCTTCAAAAAAGGAAGGGGACGACTTTGAGGACGTGAAAACGGCGTCCCGAGTCATCCCAAAGTGCACAGTCAGCACTTTCCTCACATTTTCTCGCCTAACTTCCATCTAGGGGTGGGCAAGAACCGACCAGAACCGAGAATTGACCCAGAACCGAGCTTTGGTTCTGGTTCAGTTCCGGTTATTAGTTCCCAAAATTATATATGGTTTGGTTCCGGTTCTTACTTTAATTTTTGGTTTGGTTCGTGGTTCTTTGGGTAGAGAACCAATGGGAACCGAAATAAAAGAAGACATAGTAGCGCTACTTCTATTTACTAGCTTCTTGATTCTTCTCAGAAGAGAAACTGAGAAAAAGATTTCTGTCTTCTTCGAGTTTACGCGGGCGACAGGAAGAGAAGGGCTTCGGAGGAGGGGGATTCGCAAATGCGGAGGTCATCGATTCCTGTCGGCGGTGTCTACGAGTTGTCAAGGGCTGTGAAACACGAAGATTCTGTGTCCGTTCAAGAGGAAGAGAAAGCTCGAGACAACCCGATTACAGGCGACGTCAAAAGCACGACATGTGAGCTACAACCGTGAGCTTTAGGTGCTGGCAGGGCCAAAAGGGTTCCCAATTTCTTCGACTTTGTGAGTAATTTCAAACACCTGATTATGTTTTGTCCTTCATGATTGGCTCTGCTTGATTCTACTAGGGCTTCAGCCAATTTGTTGCTCATCGCTTCCATTCTGCTCGGTAGATCGATGATAGTGTTCTATTGAAAATGTTGCCCTGCTCTTTCTATTGTTCTTGCTGTTATTGTTTTTGCTGTTGTTATTTGTTTTTCTTGTTGTTCCTCTTTCTTTTTGCCATTGTTTTTTTTTTTGTTCCTCTTCTTCCAAGCTCGCCGGACTTATTTTGCTTGCCGAGCAAATTAACCTGCATTGCGATTTGTCCCACCAATTTGGCTACAAAATCGACAAAGCACTCAGTAGTGGTTTTGATTCTATGGTACATAGAAGAAATCAAAAATGGGAATAGTAAGAATAAGAGAAACAATGGTGGCTTCGATTCTGGGGTACAAAGAAGAAAATGAAAAGGGAAACATTAAGAATAAGAGAAACTAGTTAGGAACCGCAAAGAACCAGAACCAGAACTGAGAACCGAACTCGGTTCTGGTTCTGGTTCCTTATGGTTCTGGTTCCGGTTCCTCACTCTTGGAATCGAGAACCGAATGGTCGGTTCCAAGAGGTCCCGGAACCAGAACCAAGAACCAATTTGCCCACCCTTACTTCTATCCCGTAACACTTCCCCCTATTACATGTCATTAAATAACACGTAACCTTGTGAAATGTAATATCCTAACTACCCTATAATCACCATTACATCACATATATGGGTGGAAAATACCCTTAGACTTAACGCTTAGAACACGTTCTGTAATATGCTGATAATGAAAAATATCAGGATGTTACATTCTCGGCATAGGACCATATGAGCTTGTATTGCTCATTGCCATCCCCTTCGTTAATTTTTTTGGTCGCATTTCTTGCTCTTCTAGTAAGGCTAGGTGTGATGTTGACGTTGAAGTCATTCCTGACTGTCTCAATTATGGAAGAAAGGTCTCAGTAGGTCTGACTTTTAAATCTGTCTAAATAATGCATTGCCACCCATTTGGCACTAGCATGATTATTTTCCATCTTTCTGGAGTAAGTGTGAACAACGTTGTAGAACTTTATTTGAAACATCATTTCACCTTGCAATTTTGATGCGTGCATTTGCATGATTGAAAATTTCTTCTCTAATTTTATTCAATGAACTATACTTTTACCAAGACCTATACCAGCAAAGGTGCATTGTGCTTGTGGTGGGCGTCTAGGCCTACTCTCGGCCATGTCAATGTCTTCGTCATTAGTGGATTGACATAATGAACGGAGGTTCTCATTGTCCTCCTCGTGTAGAGTTGCTGAGACAGAATGCAACACAATTGCAGCTTCATTTCCAATTCCACTTACCTCATTCTCATTGGCAAAACAATGTGGCTGTGGTCCCCACTTCAAGTTGACGGTTAACAACAGATTCTTCAACACTCAAAGACGCCATCTGCTTTTCAACAAATTCTTCAACTTTGCCAAAATGTCGTTCTCTTCAGCTCTTTGAATTCTCTAGGGTTCGCTAATCGATTACAAATTGCCTGAGAATATCGTGGGGTGTTCAATGTGCACTTATACAATTTGAACCCGAGTCCAGCAAACCGCAGCGGCATCTTGGGACGCTGCGACAGCGTCCCAGGACACCGTGGTGTCCAGGCCAAATTTGGCCTTCTTTTCTTAGAAAACCACGAAGCCGCGGCGTTTTGTCTATAAACCGCCGCGGCTCCAGATCAGCTTGTTAACAGCAAACATGACAGCGATGTTGGCTTTGACATTTTTTCATACATTAGTGGTTAATTTGTTAGAAAATAAAGGATAATGGTTGACTTGTCATTGATCATAAACCACGATGGTTAATTTGTCATTTTCCCTTGATTTTTTTATTTTAATTGTTTATAATATATTATAATTATTTTGTTAAAAACATTAAATCAGACTATAATATTAAATTATAAATTAAAAATATATATTTATCAATACTCTTAATTAAAATAAGACACTAACTATACAAGTCCTCCAACTTGTAACATATTATAAAACAATAAAATATATAGGAAAATGACAAATCAACCATCATTTTTTACTGTTAGTGACACACCAACCATCATCTTTTTTTGTTAACAATTTAATCATTGAACTTTGAGAAATTATCGCCACAAACATCACCGTTAACTTTCTAAAAGTCGCAGTGCAAAAGAATAAATACCTATGAAAAAAAATGGAAAGAACTCGTGATTTTATAATAGATTTTCAATGGAAAAGAGTTAATATCCATAAAAAATGAATTTAGAAGATTTTGGATTGGATTTTGTAAAAGAATGAATTTAGAAGATTTCAGGTTTTATAATTTAGAAAATTTTGTAAATGAATGTTAACGTTTGTAGTTTTCGGATGATTTAAAATTGTTTTACAGTCCATGGGAGAATCACAATTTGTCTGAGTTTTTGTACAAAGAAGAAAAAAACAATGAATTTTTTTCATTTGCAGACGAACGGCTGTTTGTTATGAGACCATTGTGGTTTGTTGTGAAACTGACGCGGTTTGTCGTCAAGTCGCCGCGGTTCATCGTCAAGCCGCCACTATTCGTCTTGAAACCACCGCGGTTCGTCGTCAAGCCGTAGCGGTCTCATGAAAAACCGCAGCGGTCTCATGACAAACTGTTACGATCTCATGACAAACCTCAACAGTCTCATGACAAACCGCTGCGGTCTCAGAATTGGTGAAATTATGTCGCGGTTCGTAGTCTTTTGACCTCTTCAACTTTGAAGGACCATAACTTTGGCTACTAGTGTCAGAATTGGCTCCATAAGATATCAAATCGAAGCTCTTTCAGAGATCTATAGTAAATTGTAAGTAATGCTTGTGATCCACATTTCTGGAGGCCAAAAGCACGCGTTTAAGCCCTCAAATTTGCGATCAAAGATTTTAGACAAACCGCGAGTCATGAGACCACGACGGTTTGATGACAAACTGCCGCAGTCTCATGACAAACCGCCGCTATCTCATGACAAACCATTGCAGTTTGTCATTAAACTGTTGCGGTCTCATGACAAATCGCTGCGGTTCATGGTCAAATCGCTGCGGTCTCATAACAAACCGTTGTGGTTCTTCATCAAAGCATTTAACGACAAACTTGACATCGATGTTAGCGACATCATTTTTTCATAGTTCAGTGGTTAATTTGTTAGCAAAAAAGAATGAGGGTTGATTTGTCACTAACAATAAAGGATGATGGTTGATTTGTCATTTTCCCAAATATATCATTCTATTCTTAAAAGAGAGACATTTTTTTTAATGTTTTGATTTATTTTAATGTGTTTTATGACAAATCAAATATATCGGTGGACATTTTGGCATAGGCAATATTCTCCCCAAGCACACGACACTCTGGTTGACTTCTTTTAATGTTTTCATTTATTTAATTTTTTTTTATGTCAGATCAAATCTATTGGTGGAGATTTTGACATGGGTCAATATTTTTCCCAAACACACGACACTCCGGTTGACATACACTTAGAGCACTGGTCGACTGTGCATGTCAACTAGTGCCACTGTATTTCAAATATCGGGGCAATCTTTGACAAACACACGACACTCCAATCGATATACATAGTCAACTAGAGGCTACACTTAGCACACCGGTCGACTGTGCACGTGGAGCCGTACCACTAATTTATTTTAGGGTAATTATCAAATTACATCTTTAAGTTTAGGGTACTTTTTATATTTCACCTTAAAGTTTAGTTTTTTTAAGGATCACCTTCAACTTCTCCACGTTATCAAATTTCACCTTCCCCGTTAATTTTCTTCACGTTTACCCCTATTGCTACCAGCTGACTCCCGAATACGTTATGCAACACATTATTTCTCAAACCAACAATGGCGTCAACTTGCCTAAACCATAATGAAATGCCAATCAGGTGAAACTCATTTCACAATAAATCAAATTGATGCAATCAAAGTTCATTCATCTTGCCTAAACCATCCTATACAAAGCAACAAAAACTAGAGCAGTGTCGGGACAAAATAAGTGCATAAATCAAACTCACGGAAGGGTAGTAACCCTAGCAGATCCTCAAGAAGAAGGTCAGGAGATACAATCTTATGGTTCCCTAATGGTTAATTTATGTGTTGTTTAGATTATAGGTTGAAGAGTATTCAGATTTTGTTGAGGATACTAATATGGGAACGTGATATAATTCTATTGTTAGAATGCTGTGGGATATTGTCTGTTGTTTGAGGTTAATAAAATGGCTGAATTGGTTTTTTTGTGTTATCTGAATGTTATGGCTTTTAAGGGATTGAACTCTATTGGTTATGTTTGTAGTTGCTTTACGATTCGTTTAGGCCATGGACGTTGAAACTGTTACTCTGATTGGTTGGATTTAGTTCTGTTATGATAGACACTACTGGGAGTCTTGGATAGTGAAATTTCTTTTGAAGTGTTGACTGTGTTTAATTTTGCCATTGAGAGTGACGATAGAAATTGAAATATTCTAGTATGGTGACATATTAAGGGTATGAGAGTTACATTGTGATTTATGGGAGATTGTCCACTAATTTGAGGACAAATTTCCTATATTGTTTGCACTTCCTGAAATTGTCTCAGAAATGTTATTTGTAAATTGTGGCAGCGACAAGTAGAGTAGCTTTCGAAAAACTGGCATAAGCTTGAAAATTCTTGCGATTCGATAGTCTGTGTTAACCTTCAAAACAACTTTTGATTTTTCTAGGCATTGACGAGCTTTAGGAGACAGAAATGATTGTATCAGCAACTAATTCTAAATTATCACAGCTTCAAGTAGTAGAATTATTTCACTACTCCGATACAATGTAAGTTGTAAAGTTTAATTCAAGCATGCAGAATTTTCAGTTGATTCAAAATTTGAAAAATTCTCACAAATTTGCTGATATTTTATAATTTTGGCAGCTACATAAACTCCAACACAAGACGGTCTGATTAATACAACAAATATTTAGTGGGTGACCCTCAATTGTTGTCTTCTGTAGTTTTGCTCAGCAAAACCCACAATTTGAATGTTGCTTTTGTAGGAAATTACACGTCTAGCAAGCAAAAACAAATATAATAAAACAATTTCAATAATATATAAATAAATTTATATGGATTAATATTGTGTTTTATATTTTATATTATGTTTTATAAAATTCATAGAATTTTTTTGTGGTTATTTATGCAACCTTTATATTAACATATGTATTGGATGTATGCGAGATGAAAAAAAAAAAAAAGAAAAATTAACAAAATAAACCCTAAACTATTGTATAAGCGACAAACCAAACCTTAAAGTATTTTTGCGAACAACTAAAATCTCTAATTATGGGAATGAAGCAGGAAAACCTTACAGTGACGTTTTCCATCAAAAAATGCTGAGGCAAACGTTGATTCATGTTTTTCACTTAAAAATGTCCAAAGACGTCTAAGGGATGTTCAAGGATCAACCTTGAACGTCCTTCAATGACTAGGAGTGTCCAAGGCTAATCCACGAGGAAGGGCGTCCAAGGATCAGCCTTGGGTCCATCGTAAGGCTGAGGAACATCCATGGTGGTTGTTTGATGAAGAGACAAACGTCTTGTAATGAGAATGAACGTCTAGGATAGGAGCTGGGGCATCTTGCAAAGGCGTTGGAGGACGAAGGTTTGTGCCCGTTTGATGAAGAGATGAAAGTCCTTCAACGTGAATGGATGGCTAGGATGGAGGATGGGCATCCTCCAAAGACGTTGGCGGACAAAGGTTGCTTTTTGTTGGATGAAAGGATGAACGTCCTTTAATGATGATGGATAGGCAAGATGGAGGATGACCATCCTTCAAAGGTGCTAGCAGACGAAGGTTGTTACTCATTGAATGAAAGGAAAAATTTCCTTCAATGAGGATAGGCATCCAAAGGTGTTGACAGACATTATGTTTTTTTTTTTTTTTTTGGGGGGGGGGGGGGGGTTATAATACCCAAGATACTAATTTCCTCGTATACGCAATGTAATCAATGTTGGAGAAAATTATATATTACATTGCGTATTTATACTTGCTAAATTGTGACATGTATTTATGGGGGAAATACTATGGGATAAAAGTTTAGTAGAAAAATGTGAAGAAAATGAAAACATGGCGTATTCGGACTCCTGCGGATGCCATGGGGACGAGGTTTGGCGTCTGCACTATCAGATTGAACTTGGGGACGAATGCAGGATGGATTCTCGAGTCCTGAGCTGACCATGTCACTATGCAGACGAAGTGCAGACGATGAGGATGAGGACGGGATGCGTCTACATCGAATCTATCCAATTCTTGGACACATTCGAATGACATGCCGATGATGGGACGAGGACGGGATGCGTCCGCGTCGAATCTGTCAAATTCCTAGACACATTCGGATGACATGCGAATGATGTGGACAAGGATGGGATTCATCTGATTTGAATATTTCCAATTCCTAGACACATTCGAACGAACACGGATGCTATATACAGATGCCATATCGCATCCGAATGTGACATATGGACAGAACGGACCAGACGAGAATGCCATTTCTCGTCCGTAAGCCTTAGGAATCTTACACTTGCGGATGAATGTAGACGAGATCATGACGTCTGCACTTTTCCAAAAGATCGCAGATCTGCGTCAGAGAATGATTTAAAATTAGAAAAATGGACGTATAACCAATAAAAAACACGATCCTCCGACACGAATCCGCCTTCAAAACCAACCAACAGAAGCTGTCTCCCTACACCCTCCCTGCTAGATGTACGATATGTCTCCAAGGGGTGAGCAGCTCCCCTTTATCTTCAGCCAGCTTCTAGTTCCTCCCTTGTGTTTTCCTATCGGGGTGTCTTCGTTTCTAGAGGAATTTCTGCGTGGAGTGTGGAAACCCAGGGGATTCAGCTGTCCATGAGAAGACTTCTTCAATTAGGTAAGGATTTGGGTAGTCTTGGCCTGTGGAGGCCCTACACCCAAGTAACGTGTGCTTGTGTGAATGTTCTTGCTGATTGGATTTTGTAGTTCCTTGAGTTACCTTATGTTTTCTGTAAATCTTTTGAAGATGCTCTGTTAGATGCAGTGCTGTAGTTTGTCTCTAGCACAATTTTTCTCTAGTTGTTTAAACCTCTGTGAACCAAAAAATAGATGGAATGCTTGCGATTAAACAACAACGCAACTATTCAAACCCATCAAATTTTAGACCTCAATAATGTTCCTCGGTGACTTCCAATCCAACACCACCATAATCAAAGTTGGGCTTAGTGGAATATCATCACTAGAATTAATACATTCGAGAAAATCTACTTATTCTACAAAACTTGTATTTAACTCTTTTTAACATATTGTTGATGATCTCTAATAGCTTGCAACAAAATCTTTAGATATTTCATAAGGTCATCATGAGTATCCCTATAACCATCTTGAGAGGATACTTTAACAAAATAACCTGATCAGACCTGAAGTTGCACTTCACTTTATTCATAACAATAACAAGTCAAACCAAAAGCCAAGATTTCAAACTTGAAACGTCCACAACAAACTCAGAAGTTGACCGTACCAACATCTTCTTAGAGGATTTTAACTAATAATAGTCCAATCTGAAACCATTTATGAGAAAATATATTGATCCTTCCAACTGATCAAACATGACATTCTTCCCTAACAATGGATCATTAATATCGATTGTCTCTTTATCAAACTTTAAGCACTTAATGAAAAATCATAAACAAACCATTCTGTTTACAAACAAATATCAAAACGGACATCTCTCATAATGAAATTCCAATCAAGTGAAACTCATTTCTCAATAAATCAAACTGGTGCAATCAAAGTTCATTCATCTTGCCTAAACCATCATATACAAAGCAACAAAAACTAGAGCAGTGTCGGGACAAAATAAGTGCATAAATCAAACTCACGAAAGGGTAGTAACCCTAGCAGATCCTCAAGAAGAAGGTCAAGAGATACAATCTTATGGTTACAACTCCCTGATGGTTGATTTATGTGCTGTTTAGATTACAGGTTGAAGAGTATTCAGATTTTGTTGAGGATACTAATCTAGGAACATGATATAATTCTGTTGTTAGAAAGCTGTGGGATATTGTCTGGTTGTTCGAGGTTAATAACATGGCTAAATTGGTTTGTTTGTGTTATCTGAATATTATGGCTCTTAAGGGATTGAACTTTGTTGGTTATGTTTGTAGTTGGTTTACGATTCGTTTAGGCCAAGGATGTTGAAATTGTTACTCTGATTGGTTGGATTTAGTTCTGTTATGATATACACTACTGGGAGTCTTGGATAGTGAAATTTCTTATGAAGTGTTGATTGTGTTTAATTATGCAATTGAGAGTGAAGATAGAAATTGAAATATTTCAGTATAGTGACATATTAAGGGTATGAGAGTTACATTGTAATTTATGGGAGATTGTCCACTAATTTGAGGACCAATTTCCTGTATTCTTTGCACTTCGTGAAATTATCTCAGAAATGTTATTTGTAAATTGTGGTAGTGACAATAGGTGAAGTGTTGATAGGCGTTGAGCATAGTCCCGGTATAGGATTATTTCACATAATCTTCGAGATTTATTTATGAGTTTCTATTTTGGCATATTTCTAGGCTCTGATGAGTTCGAGGACTTCGAGCTGGTACCTAAGGTTACTGCTCCTTCGGTTAAAAGGAAATATCGCTGTCGAGGTAGGGGTTTTATACTGAGTTATTTTGCACTGCATTGCATCTTTTTCAAAACCGTATTTTGTGGGATACCACCTATGAAAAAACCTGACGGAGACTGTTCGACAGCACGTCAACTTTTTTGTGTATGTACGAAGGTTTTACACCTTTATTTTTGTGCATCTGATTTCATGGTGTGATATATTGGATACTGTTATGGGATTGATGGATCCTCTTGGCACTTTGGACGGTCTTGGCGTCAGATTATCAGGAGGCTATCCTTAATACAACTCCTGCTGCGTGGAGATGTTTTGTTTGCGCGCTGTGTGAAATATAAGACTTAGGAAGGTGATGACGGCTTCCGTGGGTTTCAAATCCCTAAACATGATCAGGTTATATTTTATTACGAGCGTGTCGTAGCGAAATTTGCACGACAACCTGGGTGACGAGCCAGGTCTACGGACCGCCGTCATTTTTCTTCCTCCAGCCTCATGAGGTGCTGCCTGGAAATGGTCGCTGCCTTTTTGTGCGTTTGCTCGGGGGATTCCATGAGTGTTCCTCCTTTTTCATGGATTACAGTTTATGTGATGAAAAACGACGAGAGTATTCTAACATATAGTTGTCTACGTAAACAGCCATGCTTTCTAAATATCTCGTCGGGGGCTTTTTGGCCAGGTTTTGAAAAAAGAGAAAATGGATTTTCAATTTTTTTTGAAAAACGTGCATATTTCCCGAAACTCATAGTTTTTACGAAAATAGTAAAACAAGTTTTACATGTGCATTACATTTAGTATAAGTTTCATACTGAGCTAGTCACTCACCCCTCGACTTATTTTTCCCAGGTTAGAGTTTTGGTTGAAGACTCTATAACTATTTACTTTATTTCATTTTCTTGGTTGAACCTTTATTTATCGATAAGCGTAACATTGGACGATTATAACTTTTAATTTGGATGACTGTAAAAACACTTAACTTGGTTGCTGGATTTTCTTGGATTGTATGCACGGTATTTATTTTGGACTCTTAAGATTATTATTTTCGCATTATTAATTTTATTCTCTCAATCACTAAATGAACCGCGAACCATCACAAGTGGGTCATGGCTGGGTATTTATAGAAGTCTTCCGCAATAATTTAACAAGTCTTGGGCTGAGAGATCGGGTCTTCTACGAAGACCAGGTCATTTGGCCCGACGTTTTTGTCCGGCCCGCCTCTGGGTCGTGACATTAATTGTCCTACAAAAGTTTTAAATTTCTCATATTTTAAAAGGTTATGAAAAATTCAGTCGTCACAAATTGTGTCATATACTCCATGGTATCTTAGAGCATTATTATCAACTTCTTATGCATTTTAAAAAAAGGAGGAGATTAAAACTTTTTACCACTGACTTCAAATGAATTGTCTTGCCTAATCCAAATGCTGGCATTAAAACATCCACCTATATACATATCCAAATGACTTTTACCACATCCTAGTTATTGTCCTTAAACTAGATTATTCATTCAAAAGTTTACTCTACTTACCTATCATTCATTAAAACTGACCTTGAAAAACCACATAAAATTATCTACTTTTCAGACACAAAACTAAATTCATATGGTAAAAATAATAATAATTTTGAAGCCTTCAATGCTTCCCAACTTTACAGCTCAATTAGTTGCAACTAATCACCTTAGTATCGTAAAACAATTCTACAACTTGGGCATGATCATTCAAAATTTGAGAACTCCATATAAACCAAATCATAATTTCCACCAATCAAGGTATGCTTACATCTCCCGTTACCCACCATACTTTTTCTCAAATTCTATCAATTTCATATTTTTTAACCAACCTATTAACTCTTAATAATTTTCATCTTTTCCTCAAAAGAAAATATAGCGAAACTAGTCTTGTGCCCGCTCGCATGATATTGGTTTTTAATTTCTTTACAATCTCATCCTAAGTGGTTTAGAAATAAGTCACAATCAGGGAACCCTCTATTGTGGTCATTCTTCCACTTGAACAACTTCAGTCCAGTCCAAATATTTCCAACTATTTATGCAGAAATTTACACTAACGCGAAAATATACAAAACAAGGCACATCCTCCTAAGATAGATTCCTAAAATTTAAACTTCATAGGCCTATACACAACCCAGAAGCGTTCACAAACTCATACTTCCAGAAAGATTTCTTCTAACGATTTTACGAATCGTACTTCCTACCGCTTGTAAATTTCTAAACATTTTGAATTACTCGTGTCCGAGTTGGAAGATTTCATCATCCACCAACGGACAACCTCAAAATGCCATTCGAGTAGAACCCTAAGTCAAATTGGTTTGAGAACTTCATCCTTGGGCACAATAATTTCATCTCTTGTATATCATTACAATATCTACATTATTGATATCACTTTTCAAGATGTCAACCTAACTTTCATACTAAAAATTCTATCACGCCCCAAAAGAAACCTAGACAGAACTGGGAACAACCCAACCCAAAAATAAATTGAGTCACCCAACCCTTTAACTTATTTACTTAACAAGCAACATAAGACTTAAATGAGAAAATGAATAACCAAGGTCCAACAAAACTGGTCTAACACATAAGTCCAATAGTGACAATAGATAGAGTAGTAATACAAGTTCATAAAGTAAATGTGTCATAATTAAATGATAAGATACAACATAAACTGAATCATAATTATCAAGATCAAATCTTACATGAAAAACACACATTAAAATAAATAGAAGTAAATGTTGAGTCCACCTTACATTGGCGTTTGAGGATCCCTTGAACTAAATCTTAAATGAAAATAATGTTAGGGTGAGTTGACTAAACTTAGTAGGGATAAACCTTATATTCAACAATATAATAAAGAAATGTATATGTGTGTGCTGAATTAAAACAAGTTTTTCAATATGGAACAAAATACAGTAGTATAAGTTTTCAAATCAACCCACTATAGTGTGATACGTAACATAAAATAACTTATTACTATAAAATTTAGTAAAAATGGAGTTACTCACAGACTCTCAGCACACCATGTCATCGACAATATCAATAATGGTGATACTCAACGATCGCAATAACCACAAATGATTCTAATCAGATTTAGAATTTTGTGCCCAAAGATACGACATATACAATTGTCTCATTACTCTAGTTAACAATAACAAACAAACACATTCTCTAAAGGTCGAATGTGCATAAAGGAAAACATGACCCCCACACGAGTCAATCAAACTGGATTCACACAATTAAGTTGATCAATGAAACTAAATATGCATGCTCAATTTTAAACATGTTTAGTGAAAACATAATAGATAACATGAAAAATAGAAGAGTCGTCCAAATGGTCAAATCACTTTTATATGAGAACATGTCTCAAAATAAGTTTAAGAAAACAATGCAATACTAGACATAAAATCAATTCCTGACCTACCATTAGTCAAGCAATGCTCCTACAAATAAAAATCCAATTGATCCAAATCTCTCGCTAATTTGTTAGACCTATCAAAGTATGTGTATAAAAATCAATTCACTTTTCTAAACCGTTAAAACAAATTGTTTGAATCCATAACTAGGATAGGATCTGACTTGGGAAACTCACGAAATAATCCTAAAAAATATCCAACTTTTAGAATCTGGTTCGAATGTCCCTCCATCAAACGTCTTTTACACTATTATAAATCTAGTTTACTGCATATTGGGTTCGAACTTGCGCTCTTCAAGCATCGTCCCCTCTGTCCAATTACGCAAAAACAAACACTTTCGCGATGTGTGTGTTTCCATTGCAGATGTGCACATTTCCACTGTGGAAGCCTTTGCTCCTATGTAGGGGTGTTCACGATCCGGTTCGGTCCGGTTCCGAAGTGGAACCACACCAAACCGGTCCCATGGGAATTCGGTACCGGTTCCGGTTCGGTACCGAATATATATATATATTAAATATTATAATAAAATTTTATAAAAATAAAAAATGCAAAAAAAAAAAAAACCTAAATAATTACACTATACACACAACATTAACCTAGTATAAATAAAACAACCATAACATTTCAGAATCACATTACTAAGCCAAATGAACACTAACAGAACAGAAAAACTAACGGAACGGAAACCATCACAGAACAGAACCATCAACAGTTCAACACTAATAGATTAAACAAAATATTACTGCAGGAAACCATCAGAACAACGAGAATAGAAAAACTAATAGAACATAAATTAGAACAGAAACCATCAACACAAACAGGACCAACACTACAGAAATAAGAATTCAGCACCAACAATTTAACAGATTCAACAATTTCTACATTTTCAACTATCAACCCAACAGATTCATAATACTAGCCAAATGAACACCAACAATCAACAGATTCATCAACAAATTCATCAACAATCAACATGGAACTATCACAATTCTAAATTCATATGACCATCACCACATAAATCATAACAGAACAGAATACTGTCTGAGCTGGCGACGGAAGCCAAAAGGGCTGACGCCAGAGACAAAGTCGGGACAGGAGCTTGGGACAGGAGCTCAGGACTGGAGCTCGGGACTTGAGACTTGAGAGAGCAGCGGGAGACAGAGTAGAGACTAGAGCTCAGAACTCGGGAGGGCTGGCGCCGGAGGGAAGACGAAGAAGGGCAGTGACTGGAGCTCGAGAGTCGGGACTGGAGCTCGGGACGCGGGTGTGGGCTGCGGGGTCATCAGGGACACAGGGTGCCCTAAATTTAATCCCCTTCTTGGTTCTATGGTCAGTACCAGTTCTGTGGTATCGAGAACCGAGAACCAGACCGTGAAATTCGGTTATGCTCAAACATAATCGAATTCGGTCCAGTACCAGGTAAACCCGCACTGAACCGGTATCGAAACCGTTGGTTTCTGTCCAGTTCTTCGGTACCGGTTTGGTTGGCACACCCCTACTCCCGTGGACACATGGCTTCTACAAGCTTTCGCAGAAGTCTTCGCTCTCGCATATGTTTCTGTTGCAAAAGCCTTTTCTCTCGTGCATGTTTCAGCTGTTGAAGCCTTCGCTCCCATATACATTTCTATTGCAGAAGTCTTCGCTCTCACAAACACATGTCATCCGCATGCTTTCACAGAAATCTTCACTCTCGCGAATGCATACATTTCTATTGCAGATGCGTACGTATCTGTTGTGGAAGCCTTGACTCTCACGGACATGTGTCATATACATGATTCAGTGGAAACCTTCACTCTTGCGGATGTGTACGTATCCATTACGTAAAGTCTTTACTTTTGCGAACACTTGTCATTCGCATGATTCCGTTGAAACCTTTACTCTTACGGATGCATACATTTCTGCTGTGGATGCGTACATATTCACTGCAAAAGCCTTCGCTCTTGCGGACACATACGTTTTTGCCACAACAGCCTTCGTTTTTGCCAATACTTACCTACCACACAAAAATCTCCATGCATTCCGAAAACTCCAACTTTCCTCCAAAAATTTCCAACTTTAACAATATAGAATAATTTCATGCATAAATTTCACTCTTTTTAACCACCGATTTTCATTCTCCAAATTAAAAATTATATATTCAACACACTAACACAATTCATGGCTAAACACTACAAAGAGAATTCAGGTTTTTACCTTTTGAGAATGTGTGAGACTCAAGTCCTTAGAACTCTCATTTGCAGTGAACAATTCGATTAACAAAACCCACAACCTAAATCGAAACATGAGTCAAAATTTTGGGTTTTTACACAAAAACTTCACTATAAAGGAAAAGACGTTTATCCACAAGAATTCCTCTACCAAGATCTTCAGCCATCCAAAGTTCTCCTTTAGCAATGATTCTTCTCCCACAGTCTCTCTCAAGACCCCACAAAAGGAGAATCTACACTCTTGAAATCCACTAGTTAGTGTGATCTTGCTCTGTTTATCGTGCTCACACATGCTTATTCGAGGTGAGAAGGATTGATAGAGAATATCGAATGTTTCAACGCTTGAAAATATCATTTTTATAGCTCTCAAATTTTGTACTCATGTGAAAATTGCTACAAAGGTCTAATATTTGATTCTTTAGATTAGATCTAAATTAAATATTTTTGCATATATAATTATTAATATATTATAACAATGATCTATTTATATTCATAATACATAGGTATCGCACATTACTAGTGTGATGAACATCAGTAATTTCAAATAGCCCAAAAAACTAATGGCTTTACCTTCCATTTTTGGCTCGCATCTACAAAACGTTAAATAAACATCTCTCTTGATTGGAGTATGGACTCTGGTTGTATTCTGGGAGGCATTTGGAGAGCAAAACATGATTTCTTATTATTATTCTTCTCAATTTATAATGCTATAAAAAGAACATCTACAAAATTATTGGTTTACTTGCTTCTTGAGAACCTGACTCAATCTGTATTAAAAGAAAAAAAAAAACCCATAGATGAGTAAGAACTAAGAACCCCCCACTTATTCTAGTTTCTACTAAACCAAGACACATAATCTCGGGTCGAACGGGGGCCTGCAAAATTGTATTTTACGTGTCGAAAAAAATCGAGGAAAACTCGAATCCAGGATTGGATATGACAGTTGCATTCGAAGGAGTTCCACTGATATGAGCAAAGATATCAGAGGAATCGACCATTTCCTCTTCTTCTTTAACACCGCCTACCTGCAATGGAATTACAGTCATCTTATGTGATCGATTCGAAAAATTAGTGGCGGAAGAAGATTATTATTTTTTGTTTGTTTGATGATTATCGTACTTCATCATCGTCTTCATCGTGATTACTGCTGCCAGCTCTTGTAGTCTCTCCAAAATCATCGTTTTTGGCAAACCGTCCTCGGACTCGCGGTCGACTGTCTGCTAGAGTTTTCCGGCAGGCGTACTGCAGAATGAAAATTAAGTTCTGAATGAGTTAAATCATGGTGTTGATTGAAGATGGGAAGAAAGGAGGTAGAGGGAATGAGAATACCTTAATTTTTTTGCTGAAATTCCTCTCATTTCTCTTCTTCATGTACCTATTGATCTTCTCCTTCCTTGCTTCAACAGACAGTTTTCCTACTTTATATGAAGAATCTTTCAAGCTCGAAATATCCGATATCAAAGAAGCCGAATGCCCGTTCCCGACCATGAGTTGCTGATTTTCATTGTTCAGCGCCTTCGATCGAGACAATTTCAGACAAGATAGCTAAGAAAAATATGATTTTTTTTTTTGGAAAGATTTAAGAATTTTATTACCTGCAGGTCACTTGAGTTAAAAATCCGCTGAATCGAATCTTGACAGTAGAGTCCACAATTGTCTCCCTGATAATCCAGTTCTTGGGTTGGAAATTCCGGACACATAAGAGCGAAAATGCTGGAACTTTCAGCAGAGAATGCAGCCGAACCCATTGAACAAGGAGGGACGAAATCAGCCATTGATGGACCGAGAAAAGAACACGAAGGAGAAGAAGGATTCAACGGCAAATAAGAAGGAGCCGAAGACAAGCAATCGTCTTCGAAGACAGCCGGTAATGGAGCTCTGATGAGAGGAGCCACTAAATCAGTAGAATACCGAGGGATCGCCTCCACTGACGGGATTTGAGGCTGTACCGATGAGAAATCGAATCCGTTGTTCTGGTTCAGAAGATAAGGCGAGACGGGAAAGGAAGGCGAAGCTGAAAAATCTATGGAAGTTGAAATACAATTATCGATTTCTTCTTGCGGATCAAAGACGGGAGGAAGATCGATACAATGGTTGGTGCTGGTCATATTAGCATTCATCTTATTTTCCATATCTTGGGAGCAAGTTATATAGGAATTCTCCTCATAACAACAGTTTGAAGAAGAAGCAACCTCTGAGTTCTGTAATGTCTCTGAGAACAGCTCGGGATCGAAGAGCTCGAAGATTCGAGCTCCGATTGGGCTTGCGATTTCTTCCTGAAAATGGGAAAAAAAAAAAAAAACACCTTCATTTTCATAAAAAAATGTGAAAGATCTTTCAGGTTTTGATGGGGAACCACTGTTGAGAAGCTATGAAAGATGTGCATCTGTTCTTTGTGTGACACGTGGAGGTCCGAGATACTACAATCGTACGACGAAAGCTTATGATTATGCCGTTTTTGTTGCAAATAACTTGGTCTGAAGAGACCATCAGAAAATGGAAAAGCACATTAAGAACACATTATTCCGTCCATGTGAGATGTTTGTCATTAGACAATTCATAGTTTTCAAACCGAAAACAAGAATCTATGCCGTGAAGGATTAAACAAAAGAACATGAAAGAAAAACTGAGAGAAATGGAAGGGCAGATAATTCTGTTCGAACTTTCCGGGAGGAAACACACAAAATGCAGAAAACATAGAAGGAGTAAGGAAACACATAAAAAAGAATTACAATATGAAGATGTTCCGGTGGATGAACCACGTCTTGCAACATTCTTACTGCTTTCTATTCAAAAGCTTCAAGAAAACTTCAATGGAGAAGTGCAAATTTATGGTCCTTCAACTCCTCGAAACATATCAATAAATCCATAGAGAAATTGTTGTACAGCTCCATGAGAACCAAACTGAAATAACGAAGAACCAGAGAGGTAGAGAGGTAGAGAGAGAGAGAGAGAGAGAGGGAGAGTTGTGTTAGCTATGAAAATGGAGGTTATAGTAATGAGTTGGCAAAAGTTAATTATAATAAACCAATCTGTGTCTATATTTATCAGTAAGAGATGTCTCAAAATGATGGGTCAACCCGAGAGTTAAGGTGGACCACCCAAAAGGGTCGTTTTCCGCTTCGAAATTGAGACACAACTGGGTTTCTGCCACGTGTTATTTTGTTGACGTGGAATTGATGAACTGGCAACCATGTTTGTCGGGGTTTTGTCGAAACCTCGTTATAACGGTCAAGAGTTGACTGATCCACCTTGGCATCCCCTGCTCATTTCCTATCCTCTCGCCAACCTATATAGTTCATTGGCATTTTATGTGACAAATTATAAAATAAAAATAGTTTCTTTTTGCACATCCTAGTAGTAAGGAAGAAATTATTTCAGCATAATATAAATTTACAAAGAAAACATTACAAGTGTTTTACATGTAAGAGAAGTAGTTAGCACAATATTGAGAAAATATGTGGCAGCCCGCCCTCAATTACTCAAGTAAAAATCCAACTCATACTAGTGGGAGTGCACATTCTCACATCACTTGAGAGAGTGAAAAATACATGATTTATAAGTTGAGTTCTCCTCACTATCTAGTACAACGCATTTTTAGTTAACTTCAATAATAAAGATGTGCAGATTTCAACCCAAAACAGACAAAATTGTAGTAGAGGAATTGAAAACGTTACAAACTATCATAAGAAAATGAAAATTGTACGTGCATAAAGTTATGAATATCGACATAACATGTGATTGGCTAAATCCGAGGTATGATATAATCTGAATCAGAATCTTAGGATCATATGCTAAAGTTACATCAAGCTTAACAAAGATTATATTATTGAGAATAGTGGTTGTATCCAAAATTAAAAAGGCAAAACTTCAAAATATTATTACCCCAATAGAAACTTGTTCAAAGTATTGAGTAATTTACTAGCACTAGTGCTGTTATTATTATTATTTTGAAAAAAAAAAAAAAAGAATAATTAAATAAATCAATTTTTCTTCTTTTTTTTTTTTTGGTAAATCTAAAATAAACTCTAGGAGTAAAAATGAGAATTGAGAATAAATGGTAAATGATAGAAAAAGGAAGAAGAAATTGAATGGGCAGACAACTGAACAACACCACATTGCTTGCTTTCCCAGACCTCGGTTGATGATTGATGGAACAACACAAGCTTTATGGAAGATTCTGTTTAATTCAATAAAACACAAAATTAAGGTAATTAAACCATAAGAAACAGTAACCATGTCTGATCTGTTCTTATTTTCTCGGTTAATCAGTTGATTATAAACTAAGCACGATGTTAATGTCGGTTAACAATGTTCTGAAAATCGCCCCAGATCTCGGACTTGAGCTACAAAGCCATGGACACGACAGCATGGGAGAATAATTGCAGAACAGCAGCAAGCAAGTGGAGAGACAAGATGAAGAAGAGGATTCCTATTTCAAGAGTCCAACAACACAATCTGGCATAGGATTAACACGGTTTTCAAAAAGAGGTTAATCTTTATTCTAGTTGGTTTCGGTCAAACGACAGAGAACCAACCCATCAAGCGTTCTTTTGTCTCTGCTTTCTCATCCCATTCTGTTTAATCTTTTATTCTAGGTGTTTCAAGTCGCACACATCATCAAAGTTGAATTCTAAGAAAATGAGCATAATTAAAGAATGATAAAACTTGGGATGCCAAACAAGAGTGAGCAAGTGATTCTAATGTACATATCATCATGTCAGACTCGCATCATTTAGAAATAGTATTGAAAGAGAAAAAGGAAACGATCGAACAAACTAACTGTAAAAAAATAAAAGAAAGGAAAATGCAGAGAATCTTGTGCAGTGTTCTTCTTTTCGAGGGAGGTACTGTGATGCATGTATGAATCCCCACAACTGCAGAATCCACAAAATATACACATCTAAGACGGCCAATCAACTCTATACAAAAGATAGCATTTCAATTGAACCGAACTAAAACCAACCCGACCAATATCTTTTTTTATCAAAAAAAACCTTAACAATACCAAATGAAACCGACTTATTTGGTGTGCTTGGATTTAGTTTTCTGCCAAATACTGATGTGGTTCGGTGGAAGAGAGGGAAAGAACCACTACAGCAAATTTATCTCCTATAAAGCGACCAAACCAACTAAAAGCATTCCTACTCTTTTGGAATGAGAGTGGAGGATAGCATGTTTTCAATCATGCCAGTAAAAAGAGACCTAAGGAATTAAAAATTTAGACCTAAGGAAGCAAAATCTTGAATCTAGCGGACAATTTAAATTTAACGCCACTCAAAAACTTGATATCCACTCAAATGCTGAATTAAAAATGGAAGAAGAAACTTTACCTCAACATTTTTCAGCTCAAACTCGGGATCATGAGCCAAGCAAACATTGCCGAACGTTTCACACGGTCCGCTAGTCCCATTTAACCTAAGAGTTTAGGTGCATAAAGAATACAACCTTAGCCTATTTCTCTTTTTTTTTCTCTTCATTTATAAGTGGATTAGATTTGTAGTGTAATTGACTTACAAATCTCCATCCAAACATAGAGCAAAATGTCCACCACCTCCAAGTGCTAATGTGTCATTCAAACAAAGGTAATAATAGCGGTTGGCTCCTTCGTATAGAAGATACACAAAAGATCAATTAAGAAGTCAAAAGAAGACAGAATCATCACATCTAAATAAATGAATTACTTCATAAATAGGATACATATTTCCCCAACACTTACTTTTCAACCTCCTCGTTAAATTATGTACATAATTTGATATGTTACTATTGGAACAATAGGCTCTTCAAGGGAAAAATCCAGAATACACACCATTTTCGAAAAGAAAAACACAAATTCAGAATGATCAACTTCAATATGCTTACCAGTTGGTCTAAATAGTCTTGGTTCGCCATATATGGTAGTAAAGACAAATGTTTGGTTCGTTCCCTATCGAAAACACCATTATTAGTCGCTAAAATGTAATAGATTAAGATTCGCAAGTGAAATTAATATCATGCATTGGCAAACAAAAAGAGAGGAAAAAAGTGTCCAACTTGATATTTTCTCTTGGCGGTAGGTTTCAAAGGACATTCTAGAAGACCACCAAAGACAGCGCCCTGCTTATCTCCAACAATCTAAAAGAATTCAACAATTTCCACATTTGTCATCAAATGAAGTGAATATACATAAACTCTGAATATGATTTTCGATAACATACCAGTAAACAAGGACAAGAAAGGTCATTGCTCTTGCGAATAAGAGTGCGGAGCGATATGCCATCTTTCAATGTACTGCCCTTCATTTGAAACACAACATTCAGTCCAGATATAATACCAAAAAATACAACCTTATTTATAGAATTATAGGCCAAGATGGTTCGACATTTGAGTGAAACTTACCTGTAAAGCAAAACCCATTTACACCCTTTCACAATGTTAGGAAGACATGACAAAAAGAACTCATAAAGGTCTCCAGAAATGAAAACCGAGTCATCAGTTAGATTAGGAAGAAATTTTTGAGGGCCGTGTTGCTCCATTGCTTCTTCAAATACTTCAGAATCACTAGTACTCTGCCCAGAGCCTTGATCATCATTGTCTCCTTCATTATTTAATTTATCCTTCTTCTCACCAACCAAACTGCATTCCTTATCTTCTTGATGAGTAATTAATGTTTCCTTTGTTCTGCAGACTGAATGACATTCTGCAAAGTTATCCAATTGTTCTTCCGAGAAATTGTTGTTTATACTACTGTATCTGACTGGCGTGGACTGAAGCGGCTCCAAATCATGGTGCTGTTTGGTTGATTTGGATCCGCTAAAGACATTAGAAGGATTAATGTAGGAAAAATAGGATGACAAAGATTTCCCTCCTAGAGCGTCTGACCAGGCCTATATAATTTAAATATTATCAGGAATCATAAGAAAGCAAAGTCAATTATAAAATGAGATTAACGAAAGAACAGCAGCCTCAATAAAATTTTGCGATAATTGCATTAAGTGGAAGAAAAAACAACTCTTTCTAGATGCAGTAATTGAAGCCAATGCAAATAGGTAAACTGGCGTTTATAGCGAACACATTTCTCCCTATACTCACGTAGTCAAAATGATTCAAATCACAAAGCCAACCTCAACCAGATCATATAACAGAAATTTCAAGAAGACCCAGATCTCAAAATTTCACCAAGAAACAAATCAGCAAAGCTCAACCATCACATACAAGAAAACAAACAATGCAATAAAAATAAACTAGTAAAATTACCGGAGGATAATGCCGGGTAGACGTAGGAGAAGAGGAGCTGCTGGGAGAATCCAAGAAAAGACGAGAAAGCTTCTCCGAAACCTTCGCTTTCAAGGTATACATTAGAATAGACAATGAAAGAATCCAAGGGTTTGCATACAATTTCTGCCTTCGTCTCCAATTTATCTGCTTCTCAATCTCGCTTTTATGCCTTCATTTGATGGCGATGGATAATATACATAAGAGAAACCGAAAGGTGGATACAGAGAGACGGGTGGCGAATAGGATAGCTAATGACAGCAATCAACGGCGGCGGTCGTAGGCAAGCCTTGGATTCTCCTAAATAAATTCCTGGGAAATTAACGGTGGTTTGAGATCAATGACAAATTAACCACTGTAATTTATTTTTTAATAAGTTAACCACCCACATATGGTAAAATAATAAATCCACCATCGTTGTCTGCTAAATAGATCCCACCCCAATCATTTTTCCCTTTTATAAGGGGAAAATGAAAATTAGGGCTCATTATTGCATCTCCTATCCCCTACCCGACCCTCTGCTCTCTCTCTCTCCCTCCCAATCGGCTCTCCCACTCTCCCCCAATCGGCCACTAGTCCAACTACCACACGGCGACGACCACCCGAGGCCGACTACCGAACGGCGACGACGAGCACGCGAGGCCGACCACCGAACGGCGACGACCACAGGACGCCAACCACCGAACGGCGACGACCACGCGACGCCGACTACCGCACGGCGACGACGAGAACGCGAGGCCGACCACCGAACGGCGACGACCACGCGACGCCAACCACCGAACGGCGACGACCACGCGACGCCAACCACCGAACTGCCTATCTCTCGGATCTCGCCTTTCTCTCGCCTTTCTTTGATAGAGTGTTAGTTTTCTGTGGTAGATCCTGCACTGCGTCTATTTTTGTGGTAATTTCCTTGTTATTTTGTTTGTTAGTTAAATTGGGTTTGTTAGTTATTTTTAGTTTTGTTAAAAACAAAATATCATATTGGGTTTGTTTGCTAGAAAATGCAATTCTAATGGATAATGGTACGAAGAAACTCGATACACTAGTTCCAATTATGAAACTGCTTGTACCATTGGCTAAAGCTAAATTGTGTTTGTTGATTAATGAAACTGCACTCTGTCTATTTTTTGGTGGTTTGTTGATTTAGGATGTTTTATTATTCACAAATTTTTGTTTGATTGTATTTTTTATTATACTGCAGGCTGTTGGCAAATTACTCTCAACAATCAGCATGGAATCGCAGCCTAAGAAATTGAAGTCAAAGCGTCGGAAGGCAATGGTGGAGGCCGTTGAACCCGTTCAAACTGCGAAAGTGGAAGTAACCGCCGACCTTGAAGAATATTTATTCTGGAACGCTAATTGCAAACCACGGTATTTAGAAGATATACAACATCGTAGAATTATTGTGTCCAAAATAGTAGATTTGGACTCTTTCACAGAAATGGGAATTGATTGTATGCTTGAAGCTGCTGGATTAGTCGGGTTGTGCAAGTTGAGGGGCAGTTACTGCGAGAGAGTTATAAGATTGTTTAATTTGCGAATATCCACTAAACCATTGGAGGTGAATACGTACGTTTTTGGAAGGGAGTTGAGTTTCACTTCCAACGATGTAAACATGATGCTTGGATGTGTACTGGATGAGTCAAGCGAGGAATATTATCATATGGCTCGGGAGCCACCATTTGTAAAACAAGGAGGTGGGTTAGTGGTGCTTAGATTGTTGCACCAGGATCCCGAGGTTGTCGAGTACAGCAAGCCAAAGGGAAAGGAGTTGAATGCCTTCGCCCGATTAATCCACTTGATCATGACGTACACCATTTTGCCTCGAAATGGGCATCGCGACCTTGTTACCAGCATGGATCTCTATATGCTGGAGAAGGTGTTTACGGAAAAAAAGGTGGACATTGGATATATAATCGTGAGCAACATGCAAGACGTGCTCAACAACTCGGCGAAGTCCCTGTCGTACAACTGGCTAATCCAGATGATCGTTGAGCAGTTTGGGGTCCCCATCCCGGAGAACGAGCCAAGAATTGAAGAGTCGGTCAATGACATGTACAACAATTCATTATTGGACCGAATGGGTATCACCCAAACAGAAGGTGAATGGTTCCGCAAGGGGAAGAAGGGAGCAGCATATCCACCTAGCTCAGGGCCTTTGCATTCAGTCCCTTCTTATGCACTACCGCCTCCTCCTCAGTCATCTCGCTTTAATTCGATACTTGATGAGACACTCAACTAGATGAGCAAGATGGAGGAGCTCCATAATATGTCCATGACCCAAATGCGAGGGATGGCAGACCAGATACAAATGCAACAAGGCCAAATACAAGAAGCTGCCCAGCTCACAGAAGAGAGGTGGGGTATAGAACAATAGTGGCATGTGCAAGCAGCGGAGTGGCATCGTGAGATGGTGGCAGCACTTAAGCAAGGGGAGAGGCGATCAACCCATTCAGGAAGTGCGTCATCCTCCTCGGACGCACCAGATGCGACATTCCGATTGTAAGTTAATTTTGTTGAACGTGAATTCCAATTTTTACTTTGTTTGTCTTTCATGTACTGACGTGTTGTTAATTTGCAGCAAACCTGTTGGAAGCCGCTTACAAACTCCTCCAGCAGTGCCTCTCAGGCCGCCGCCCCTTAAAACTTTGCGCGTGGTATGTCTTTCATTTTGGTATATATGTGTGTTCATTCATGGTTACGCTGACCGTTTCTTGCAGGCTCATGATTTGATGAGTAAGTTCCAAGAGTATGTCCGGGCAAATACTCGAAAGAACTTGGAGACATGCGCAATTCTTGCAGGAAAGCTGACCGACAATACATACCTCGTCACTGAACTCATCTTCCCAAACCAGAAAGGAACACCAGATACGGTGAGAGGCCTTTTTTGGGTGTTAGTGTATAAGATTTTATCTTCGTACTCATCCAAACTTATATGCAGTGCTATACGACGCCAGAAGCAGACACAGAAGTTTTCCATTATCAACAGCAACACGATCTACTCACACTTGGATGGATTCACGTAAGTAATCATGTCGTTTCTCCAGGTTGGTGTTAATGTTTACTAAGATCATATAATGTGTTGTTCACATTGCAGTCACACCCGAAACATGAGTGTTTTATGTCGTCCGTTGATCTGCACATGCAATTCGCTTACCAAACATTGTT
This sequence comes from Begonia loranthoides, assembly GCA_022433065.1. Lineage (NCBI taxonomy): Eukaryota > Viridiplantae > Streptophyta > Magnoliopsida > Cucurbitales > Begoniaceae > Begonia > Begonia loranthoides. Next base: position 9,702,173 of record CM039479.1, on the reverse strand, counting down.
GCGGGAATCAATCTCCATTATCGTAGCTCCCACTGACAAACAGCGGTATGTAGTTTTCCTAGTGTAAATTCTTAATTTTGCTTTCCACGTAATTGCTCGGCACTTGTTCCCTTTGCATTACAGGCCGTTCGGTGTCTTTCGGTGTACCCCTGAGGGGATGAGGGTGATATCAGAGTGCCACATTAAGGAACAATTCCACCAGCACGAACCTCCAACCTTTCAGTATGAGGGTCCGTTGTTCGCCTGAGCTGAGAAAGTAGCCTTTGACGTACACTTGTCGTTTCTGCTCACGGATTTGCGTCGGAAACAGCCCAGGAAGAAGAATGCGTAGTTTAGTTGATTTTATGTACTTGTACGTTAAAATGTGTGTCAAGTTGTCAATGATATGTTGGCAGGTTAGGTGTAAGTTTACATTTAGTGGATGAATGAGATGTTTGGATGATACTGGAATTGCTTGGGATGTTTGTGCAGGATGTACGAGAATAGCTATGTGGGAGTAAAGAAACAAGGGACATTCTGTTGAAATTTTTAAAAAATTGGCAAGTCTATCAAACTAATTTTATTTTCAACAAAATAATTACATCAATGGCATTTGACTGTCATGTACATTTATTGCAAGCAAAAAGGGTTATATCATGGCAGGTTAAGGTCCACATTTGTATACGTTGGTGTGGGAGAACCTTCCGCATCAAACTCCTGCAGACCACATTACAAAGGAAATGAGCATAGTTCAAATATCAATTAAAAGCATAATGCGATAATGCGCTGACCTGCGTCTCATGAACTCTATCGGGAGCTGTCTCGGGGACTCTGAAACCCATAAATGTGTCATCCGACCTTCCTCTGCCACCTCTTCCTCTGGCTCTAGCCGCCCCTCTGTTGCCTCTGCCAGCCCCGTCACTGGACTCGCCTCCCCCTTCGCATGTGCGGGCATTGTGGCCCACACCCCCACACTGGCCACAATGCACATTTAAATGTCTTCTGGTAAGCACTGTCTGGCTTGGAGCCTCATCCGCATCCCGTATTCCACGTACACGGGGCCTGCTTGGAAGCCTTTTATACGGCGGTGGGCTAATTGGATCAAGATTCGTCACAGGAGGCCACTCGATTGGGCCATTGAGGGGGGAGAGAAAGTGGGAGTACATCATCATGTATGTTTCCCGGTGATAGCACCAATGCACAAACTCCTCAGGAGATCTCCTCACGAAGTGAATGCACGGGATTGCATGGACACACGGGATGCCGGTCAACTCCCATCGGTTACAAGTACAAGTACATCTGTCCAAATCGATAGAGTACATGTCGGTACCATTGCTGACCTCAAACTTGGCCGCTCCTGCAAATTGGGGACTCCAATTTCGACTGGCAAGTTGGACTTTGGCGAGCCGTTTGCAAATCATTGGACACAACAGATGGGTCGAGCGAGCTATTTTTTCATTTTTTTTCACGATCCTACGCATGATGCCCTTTCGAATGATCTCGAACATACTTAGAATTGGTTTGTCCTGGGATGGTAGGATGCAGGCATTGAAGGACTCGCTGAAGTTGTTGAGGCTTATGTTGCACTTTGGGATGGAAGAGAAAGCATGTTTGGCCCAGCAAGTCACCTCTATTCCACATAGATATTCATGGGCCACCGGGTCAAGGACAAATAACTTGGCCATCTCTTTCTCAAATTGCCTCACTGTTGTGGCTCTTGATGCAGCCCACATTGCATCCTTCAACAACCTGCCTTTAAATTGTTTTTGAAAATTGGCATACAGGTGTCGGATGCAAAACCGTTGGTCTGCTTGCCATGCCACCTCTCTCACAACTGGCACTAGTCCCTGTAGACATTCATAATATGAGACAGACATTGGAAAAAATATGCATAACATAAACACATAATTCAAAAGCAATGCACAACACCTTTTGTCGATCAGAAATAATTGTCCATCCATTGCCATGGGGTGTTTAGATCGTCTAGCAACAATTCTATAAACCACCTCCATGAATCCCTATTTTCTGCTTCTACGACTGCTACAGCAATCGGATACATACCATCGTTCCCGTCGATGGTGACAGCAGTAAGCAGTTGGCCCGGAGTCGCTCCCTTCAAGTGGCAGCCATCTAAACAAATAACAGGTCTACCACAGTTCAACACTGCCCTCTTGCATGCATCCATGCACATGTACTTCCTTTTAAATACACTCATATCAAGGTCAACACGCAGTGAACTTCTGGGATTCGACTTCCGAATCTCCTCAGCATAGGACCATATGAGCTTGTATTGCTCATTGCCATCACCTTCGTTAATTTTCTTGGCCGCATTTCTTGCCCTTCTAGCAAGGCTGGGTGTGATGTTGACGTTGACGTCCTTCCTGACAGTGTCAATTATGGAAGATATGTCCCAATTAGCCTGACTTTTAAATCTGTCTAAGTAATGCATTGCCAACCATTTGGCAGTGGCATGGCGGCTTTCCATCTTTCGGGAGCAAGTGTGAAGGTCGTTGTATTGCTTTATTTGAAACGTCATTTCACGCTCTATTTGTGACACGTGCATCCTCCATGTGCATCCTTCCTGGCAGACAGCCCTCAACCGATGAGCATCACTATGGGTGAATTTTATGCCGTACCCATTGTTCAATGCATAATCAACAATTTATTCTCTAATTTTCTTCAATAAACTGTATTTTTTGCCAAGGCCCATACCAACGTAGCTGCATTGTGCTCTTGCTTGGCGTATAGACCTACTCTGTGCCATGTTATGCCGCAGCGTCCAAGCATAAAATGGTGGGGCCCCTCAGCTGTTTAGCGGACAGCGATGGTAGATTTGTCATTTTACCATACGTTGGTGGTTAACTTGTTAGAAAATAAACCACAGTGGTTGACTTGTCATTTTGTTACTAATATCATATTTTAAGGGGTTTTTTTTTAATAATTACTTACCCTAAATAATATGATATTTATTTGTTAATTAAAATATTTGTAAAGAAGGTAAATAAATATAAATAGACAAACAAATAAATAACATATTAAATTATCATAGCTAAACTTGATCACTCTTAAACTTCTTATAGAGTAAAATATAATCTTGTTTTCAATAATTTAAAAGATAATTAGTAATTTGAATTTCAAATTACTAATTATCTTTTAAATTAGGATATCAACACTAATATCCTAAAATTTAATTTTTGATATTTTAAAATTTGAAAAATCAACAGTCAGTAATTTGAACCTTATGACTAAAAAACTATTAACTTCAACTGTAACTCTCGCCCTCTCTCTCAATCTACAACCGAGATCATTATAACTTCATAGAAACAGAAAACCAGTTTATGAAGTGGTAGATTTAAACTAGTGATATTATTTTTACTTTCCTTCATTTGTTTTGGTGAACCCATGATTAATGTTAGAATTTGGTGTAATCCGAATTCTAGTTAGGTCGAGTCAAACTTGTAACGCCCTATGACATTTTTTTAAAATACTTCATAAAATTCATATATTTAAATGATATAATGGAATACTTAAAAACAATCTCATTTAAAATCATAACATAGTAAAATCCATCATAAAATAAGTATAAATATTTGTAAAATATTTAAACTTAAATCTATCTAATAAAAAACATAATAAAAATCTTTTTTTTTTGTTTTCTTCAAATCCTTACCCACTGGTCAATTGCGCTTCAACAATGCATTTAGCTTCGCTCATGAGAATTCTTCATCAACTGACACTTTTATTTGTTCCTATCATCAGGTTACTTAATAAATTCATTATTACCTACATCACAAACTTCAAACTATGAGTCTAACACTCAATAAGAGATTAATAAACATAACATAAATATGAAAAACAATTTTCATAAAAACATGTCTTTTTGTTCTTTCTTTATTTTTTTTCTTCTTCTTTCAATCTTTCATTCCTTACCATGGGACATCTATCTAGGGGAAGAATAGACACGACTATAGGTCACACACCACTTACGTCTCGCTACCTTTGTCGAGATAGTCCCACCTCAGGGAGCTCTGTTAATATACATCAAAACACAACAACTTCATGACCTTTGTCCAGGTCCATGTGCATGACAACCTCACAAGCTTTGTCGAGGTCCCTGTGCATGACAACCTCGCAACCTTTGTCGAGGTTCTTAAATTCCTTATTAATGGGCTTTTGTCCCATTTGTTCAACTTTTGTGACAGCCTGTCATCAAGGTCCGTCCACACCAACTCTTTTTTCATTTATTTTTATTTATTTCTTTCTCAATGAAAACTCTTGCCTAAAAACCATCATCGTTCTTTTCCTAAAAAAACATGATACATGTAATGTACATAATAAATTGCATGCAGAACATAACACGTAGAAACCGTCTATGCGTGAAAATAGTCAATACACCTCCAAAGTCATTATTTTTTTAACTTAATCTCACATGTCTCTAATAAAGAAATCATAATAATAGTCAATAAAACACATCCTTGAAACACAACTCGTAGGCATCACAACATATTATCAAAATATACTACCTTACCTAACACTCTGTGATGCAGTCAAAGGCCAAACACACAAGTAAACATCTCTCATTTAAAGTCTTTAAAAACACGTTCATTTTCCTTAAAATAAAGAGAATCGGGTTAGTCATAAAGAAAAGATGAAACTTTATAACTACACAGTTTCAAGGACTTAGAAACTACATCATCGCTCAACCCCATCATCGATCAAACACATATCTTCAGAGAGCTTGAGAGAGAATCCACCCAAGAGCTAGAGAAAATTCTCTTCGTCTTTTCAATTCTCGGGTGATTAGGGTTTTGATCTAACCCTTCATATTTATAGATCTTCCTACTTAGAATTCCGCATAAGTAAATCCCACAAAATTTGTATCTTAAGTTTATCTTTTCCTAATAGTCTAAGAATGAAGTTGCAACTCATGGATATTCTGAAAAACAAACTCATTTTAATCTGTATGCAGCAGTCGTGGACATGTAAGCTGTCGTCATGGCCATCCACTTCATCTATTTTGTCCAATGGTAATCTACTACATTAGCCATTATTCTTATATTCTCTATCGTCAACGTTACCGCGCTCACAAATTGTGGCAGTCTACCCTGTGAAGACCAAGATGACCCATGTGAGGGTCCAGCTCATATCACTGGAAGTGCACAATCCCACATCGCTTAGGAGAATAAAAAATACATGATTTATAAATACGATTCTCTTTCCTACCTAGTACAATGCGTTTTGAGCTAACCCTAAGTGTCACGACCCAGAGGCAGGCCGGATAGAAACGTCGGGCCAAACGACCCGATCCTCGTAGAGAACCCGATCGCTCAGCCCAAGGCTTGTTAAATTTAGCGGAAGACTTGTAATAATTTTTCCAGCCGCAACCCACATGTGGTGGGTCATGGTCCAAGTAGTGATTGCAAGAATTAAATTGCGGAAATATAAATCACATCCAAACAAACTGTGCATCCATGTCCATGCATCCAGAATTCTAAATCATAGTATATTACAGAAACTATCAGTTCTTACTAACGAAAAATATATAATTAAACCAAAGGAAGCGAACAAGTCAGCTGCAAACCAAAGCTAGAACTTCGCGAGTCTAATGTGTCCACGCTCTAGGTGTTTCTATCTCTACCTGGGGAAAAATGTAGTCTAAGGGGTGAGTGACTAACTCAGTAGGAAATTTATACTCACTTCCAAGTACATGAGAAAACTTGTTTTACCTTTTCTTTACCAAAACTTTGATTCTTTTTAGGATCTATGCATTGTAATCAAAACGTTTTCAAAATCATTTACATCCTTTTTAAGGAAAACTATCCTCGAAGGACCCCGACGAGATATCGTAGAAAACACTGTTGTTTACATAGACAACTATACTCAAAAAATATCCTCATCGATTTCACACTGAAAATCATCACCAGTGAAAAAGGGAGGTCACTCATGGACTCCTCCGGTCAATCGCACAAAATAAAGCAGCGATGGTCCGTAGACCTGGCTCGTCACCTCGGGTTTGCCGACGACCCAAAGCTCAACGCCGACCCAACCTGTATCATCACCCAAGTCCTGCTGACAAGCCAAAGCTCAGCGCCGACATAACTCAAATCACGTCCCGAGTTTGCTAACAAGCATAGCTCAGCGCCAACAAACTCGCATCGAGATAAACCCTAGTCCTGCCGACGAGCCAAAGCTCAGCGCTGACACAACTCGAATCACCTCTTTGAGTTTATCGACGAGCCAAAGCTCAGTGCCAATAAACTTAATCTCAAGTTTGCCGACGAGCCAAAGCTCAGCTCCAACAAACTTGAATAAAATCCTAAGTTTGCTGACGAGCATAGCTCAACACCAATAAACTCGGATCGAGATAAACTCTAGTCCTGCCGATGAGCCAAAGCTCAGCACCGACACAACTCGAGTCACCTCTTTAAGTTTACCGACGAGCCAAAGCTTAGCGCCGATAAACTCAATCTCAAGTTTGCCGATGAGCCATACCTCAGCGCCAACAAACTTGAATCAAAGTACACCCTGGCCAGGTTTAGGGGTTCAAACCCAAGAAAGTGTCATCACCTTCCCAATCCAAATTTTCACACCCAGCGTACAAACATTCGTCTCCACGTAGCAGGAGATGTACCGGGGATGCCTCTGATACTCTGACATCGAGACTGTCTAGAGTACCTAGAGCATTCATCGCCCCCAAAACAGATATCACATACCATGAAAACTATGCACGGAATTTAAACGTGTAAAACTCGCATGCATAGATATAATAAAATCAAATGTGTTGTCGAATAGTCCTCTTTGGTTTTTATGCATATGTGGTAATCCCCAAAATATTAGTTTTAAAAATGATGATATGGGAATGCAAAGCAAGTAGGTATAAAACCCCTACCTCGACGACGGTCCCTCCTCGTATATGAAGGAGCAGCAACTGCAGGTGCTGGCTCGACGTCCTCAAACTCGTCCGAGCCTACAATATCAAATATGGAAGAAAATCTCATAAATACGTCTTGAGGAAAAGTGAAGGAATCCTATGTCAAGACGAAGCTTAACGTATATCATCATGCTTATAATTGTAAGCAAACTCTTCTAAAACCCACCTCTAAACTCTCTAACTCCATCACTTAGTAAACGTAAACAAGGCATTCAAAGAACATTTACAATTCTTCACTAAACAATAAGTGATATATCCCAATAATAGACATTTAACATTAATCCAACTATTGTCCTCAAGAGTTCTCTTATATCTGTGAGTACACAAAACAATCCCCAGAATATACAATCATCGTCATCTTAGGTCAAAAGGAACTAAACAGTGCATCATTCAAACATTATTCAACCCTCAACATTTTGTCAATGTTATAAATGGATAGAAACCAACAGAGTTTAAACCAATGGACAGAATAGAACCCAATAAGTCAACAGTTTCCCCAATCAGCCGAGAGTATGGAAAAAACAAAGCAATAACTAAATATTCCCAACATTATTCTATAGAACAAAGGCCACCGAAATCAATTCAGAACCAAGCAAAAACAAGGACCAACTTCCAAGCAAAATCCAAATACCTAACCCAAATAGAGATCTTCAAATTCATCAATAACTAACAATAAATCAAATTATTCCTCTCTCCTACGGTTTTCAATCTTAAGCTCCACAACATTAATAATTTGGAACCAAAAACAGAACCAAAACTCAACGTACCCAAAAGACCCAACATAACCATAACAAAACAGGGCAGGTTATCGACATTTTCCATCCAACAGAATATTTACAGATCTACGGCTAACATTATCAAAATAAGGATCCAAATAAATCAAAACCGGCATCTATTTTCATCCAAAACAGCAAGGCAAAAATCCAACATCAAGTCTAGAATCCCATAACCCAACTTCAAATGAATCAAAATCAACAAAGCACACTACATTACTCACTGTTAGAATAATGATACGGCGTCGTTACTAAAGTGTGTAGAAACTTCCACACGTGTAGATTAGTTATAAGTTTGTGTATATATTGTAAAAAGACTAACAAAAATATAATATAGATTGTTTCATTTTCTCTCAATCCCTTGCTTCCTCTCTCGCTCTTTTCCTGCTTCGTCTTCTTCCTCTCTAAACTCAACTTGGTATCAGAGCCAGCAATGGCATTTTCGAGCAGCAATGTTACTCTTGCCTCTACTATGATTTCTACTCTTCCTCCTTTTCCGAACATGAATCACAACATCACTATCAAACTTGATGCTCATAACTATTTGGTATGGAAAAATCAACTTCTCAATATTGTGATTACAAATGGTTTAGAATCTTTTCTGTATGGTTCAACTACTGCTCCTTCTCCCTTTTTGCCTAATCTGGAATCAAACCCATAATATATTTTTTGGGAACGTTACAATAGATTACTCATGAGTTGGATTTATGCTTCTTTGTCTAACTCGCTTCTTACTCAAATTGTGTCTTAGACCACTGCTGGGGAGATTTGGATGGCTTTGGAAAAAATCTATCCGCTAGCTCACTTGCTTGCATCACTGAACTACGTAGTAAGCTTAAGAATTTAGCAAAGGATGGTATGTTTGCTGCACTGTATGTTCAAAAGCTCATAGGGATTTGTAATCAACTTTCTGCTATTGGAGAGAAAGTCAACCAGAAGGATCAACTTATATATTTGCTAAATGGATTGGGCAGTGAATACAATTCATTTGTTGCAGCTATTACTAGCAGGATTGGAGAATCTTCTATAGAAGAAGTACATAGCTTATTGTTAAATTTTGAGTTTCGTTTGGAGAAACAAAATTTTGTACCTATGATCAACACACTGATGCCTCAAGTAAATATTCAAACTACTTGACCTGCTTATAACCATTCTTCTCAGACTAACACTATGCCTTCGTCCCAAAGCATTCTTGGTCGTCCTACTGGGCACCAATAGTTCTCTAAATTCAATAAGAATAATGGGTTCAAGCCTAGGTGTCAGATCTATTTTAAGCTTGGTCATACAGCTGCGGTGTGTTATCATCACACAAACACTTCTTACAAACCTCCACCAAAAATTTTCAATACTCAAGTTGTGCCATCTGCTCTTCCATCAGACTCTCCACTACCTACTCCAGATGTCTCAATGCCCTGATTTATGGACTCAGGAGCTACTCACCATTTTACATCCTCCGAGACTCAACTTATGGATGCCACACCGTATCTTGGCAACGAGAAAATTATGATGGGCAATGGTAAAGCAATACCTATTGCTTACTCAAGTAACAATATACTTTCTACTTCCTACAAACCTATTCTTCTGCAAAATGTCTTGCATTCTCCTTTTCTTTCTCATAACTTAGTTAGTGTCGCTAAGTTATGTCGTGATAACAATGTCATAGTTGAATTTAGCTCTTTTTTTTTTTTGGTCAAGGATCATTCATCCAAGGAAATTCTGCTTCAGGGTACACTTGTTGATGGTCTTTAAAACCTCTCTCCGAATTCTAGTCCTGCTCCTTCAATGTTTGCTACCACTATTCAATCTGGTGTTTCCTCCATCCCTAATATTTCGCATCGGCGTCTTGGGCATCCTTCTGCAAAAGTTCTGTCTCAAAATTTTCAACTTTTATCTCTTCCTTGTCCTTCTTCTACTTCTTTCTGTAATGCATGTCAATTTGGTAAATGACATAATCTACCTTTTTCTCTTTCTACTCTCGTGCTTCTCATCCTTTTGCTCTTGTTCACTCAGACATTTGGGGCCCTGCTCCTGTTACTTCAATTACATCTACACGCTATTTTCTGCTTTTTATTGATGATTACTCTCGATTCTATTGGATTTATTTTCTGCATACTAAGGATGAAGTTTATAATTGTTTTCTTCAATTTCATTCGTTAGTTCAAAATCAATTTGGCTGCAAAATTAAAGAATTTCAATCAGATTGGGGAGGTGAGTTTCGCTCTCTCACCTCAGTGTTCCTTTCTCTTGGAATCCATCACCGAATTTCATGCCCATATACACTAGCACAAAATAGTCGTGCTGAAAGGAAAAATAGACATAGTTGAAATGAGTTTGTCGATTCTTTCTCAAGCTAGTGTTCCACTTAAATTCTGGCCATATCCTTTCCAATCCTCTGTTTTTCTTATTAATAATCTTCTTACTAGTGTTCTTAATAATACCTCTCCTTTTCAATGTTTATACAATAGGTTACCTGATTATAATCAATTTCGTGTATTCGATTGTTCTTGTTTTCTAGCGCTACGTCCTTTCAATCAACATAAATTAGAATCACATTCTAAACAATGTGTGTTTCTTGGTTACAGCTCCAATTAGAAAGGCTAATTGTATTATTCTAGGGACAATGAACGGTGGTATATCTCTCGTCATGTTGTCTTCAATGAAGTCTTTTTTCCTTTTGCTGCTTCAAATCCTGTATCTTCGTCTTCAATGTCTTTTTCTATTCCCATTTCTTCTTCTCTACCAATATCTCCACCTCCAATACCTGTTGCTTCTTCTTCCCCTTCTACTTCTTCTTCACCCTTATCTCCTTCTTCTCCTTCCTTACAATCTGCTCCTTGTCCTACCAATGCTCATTCGATGATTACTCGTGCCAAGTCGGGCATTCATAAACCCAAAGTGTTTACTCAACATGTGGTGCCCATTCCTTTTGAGCCTACTACATACTCGCAAGCCTCAAAATGTTCTCTTTGGACTCAAGCTATGCATTTTGAAAAGGATGCCCTTCACCGAAACAGAACGTGGGATTTAGTCGATCCTCTACCGGGCGCTAAAATAATCGGTTGCAAGTTGGTTTACAAGCTTAAACTGAATCTAGATGGTTCAGTTGCTCGTCATGAAGCCATACTTGTGGCTAAGGGGTTTTCTCAAACCGAAGGAGTTGATTATTTTGAGGCTTTTAGTCCCGTGGTTAAACCAGCAACGATTCGACTTGTTCTCTCTTCAAAATCAGAAAGGTTGGAGAGTACAGCTCCCGGAGCCCTCACTGTCGCAGTTCCATTCTTACACGAAGCATTCCTTTGTGTTTGGGATTTCTCATTCGACTGTCACTTCCGTCGACCAAACGGTTTGCTCGTCGTCTTCAAATGCTCTCGGACAAGAGCCCTCTCTCACACAATGCTCTGAGGTGAAGCTGTGGGAACTTGCCAGTCACCGCTCTTTCGCCCCTCTCTCTCGCGAAGTCCCCGGTTGAAGGAAGAATGAGGAGAAAAAAACAAACCCTTTTTCTTCTTACCCATAGCTGCTGCTTCTCTTTCTTGTTCTTCACTATTTTTTTTCATTTTCTTCTTTTATTTAATCATTTCCCTCTCAAATTGACTTTCCCCCTTTCTTCTTTTTAATCTTTTCCTTTATTTAAGCATTTCTTTCTTCCTTTCTATATTCCTTCTTTTCGTAGTATACATTCCCTTTTTCTCAATTTCTTTTCTCATTTTAAATCTTTTTCTTCACCTATATCTCCTCCTTTCAACATCTTTTTCCTCATTTTATTTTCAATTTCAAACCTTTATTTCACTTCACTTCATTTAATATGTAAATACATATATATTAATATGTGTATCATACATTAATTAACTTATTTTCAAAATCCTGACTCATTTCGAACATCATCAAACGACATTTATAGGTCCAATTTAATTCTCCAATTCTGTTTCTCAATTTAACTTTCCGTACGGGAATTTTCAATTCCACCAATTTGACTTATTGACCAAAATCTCACATGTGCCCACTACACATCAATTCGTATCAATTATTTAACATCATGACCAATTTTTAAGTAAAAAATTTACACGTGGAAATTGTCTATCAAAATTTTCACGGGTTTCACACTAAGAACAAAATTGTGACAGCTTCGACTCAGAGCAAATAATATTGTACTATGAGTACTTGGGGACATTTTAAATGGTATTAGAGCCAAAACCTAACAAAAAGTGTGGCCAACGAGGATTCAGGTTCCTAAGGGAGGGGGGGGGGGGGAGAGATTGTGGCAGCCCGCCTTGTGAAGACCAAGATGACCCGTGTGAGGGTTCAACCCATATTAGTGGGGCTGCACAATCCCACATCACTTGGAAGAGTGGAAAATGCATGGTTTATAATTAAGGTTCTCCTTCCTATCTAGTACAACATATTTTGAGCTAACCTCAAATACTAATGTTAATTGTATATGTTAATTACGAATAAATTATTATCTCTGATTTAAATTTTCAAAAACTCATTTTTTTAATAATTCGTCTAATACTCACCAAATTTGAAAAACAAATCTTACAAGCAGTAATTAAAGGTCGATTCTTAAAATCCTCATTGTACCGATTTTTGCTTCCAGTGTCAATGAATAATTTGGAAGATCATTCTAATGGAGTAGGAGGCCTAGATGAACCACCATGGGACACATGCATCTTCCTCTTGTTGGTAATTCGAGATGCCATTAGATGAAATTGAAAATTTGTGAGAAATGTTGAATTTCTTAAGGGGAAAGTTTGAGCCCTAGAGATGGGTCTCGGTTTGGAGCTTAGAGAAGTTTGGGAAGGTGAATAATAGTTGGGGAGGTGGAAAAATGAATTTTCGGAAGAAGTGATGCTAGGAGTGTAGTGACCCGGTTTTTCTTACATTTGAAATTAAAAACTTTTTTTTATAAAAATAGCGGAAGACTTTTCTTTCATAAAATCAATTTTACAAATCGCAGCGGAAGTATATACAATTCTTTTCTTTTACAATTAAATATTTTACAAAACCTTTTATAAATCATTTTCCTTTCAATCCCTTTAGCCTCGCCAGCCACAAGATCCGCTCGTGCAAATCCTTCATCAACTGCTGTTTAACTTGTTCTCCTGTTCTCATACGTATACCTACATCACAAGACATAAACTAATGAGCCTAACGCTTAGTAAGTTATATAAAAATAAACTATATAATGCACGCGTCATGTACTTTTAAAACCATATGCAGTTTCTGTTTTCATTTTCCTTTATCTTTTACGTTTTAGTCTCTTTTTTGTTTACATACGTTCCCAGGCCTTTTGACATATTTTCTTATCTTGGAACGCCTACGTTCCCAGGCCTTTTGGCACACAGTCTCATCCTGTAACGCCTATGTTCCCAAGCCTTTTGACACACAGTCTCATCCTATAACACCCACGTTCCCAGGCCTTTTGACATACAACCTCATCCTGTAACGCATTCGTTCCCAGGCCTTTTGACACACAATCTTATCTTGTAACGTATTCGTTTACGTTCATTTCTATTTAGTATCTGTTTCTGTTTCCTTTTCAAAACCATGCTTAAAACTATTTTCGTATCATTTGAAAACCATTATGCGTGTCATGCTCGTGAATACATACAGTTCAATCTCCTCTATATAGGCCTCAAAACATGTTTAATCTCATTATCATTATCCTTAATTTAAAACTGGTAAACACATCATTAAAAGAACCTAATTCTAGTAAATACACAGCAATCATCAATACAATCCTCAAGATATGATCACAACCTAATTTAATAATCCATGAAAGCAGTAAACAGTCAACATAAAATTCCTAACTCTTGCGATGTAGAGCCCCACAAACCAAAACACATTCAGTATCACTTACCTCGCTTCCTTAAAGCATTTCTGCACTTTATCATTCGTCTTAAATACCTTCAAAATCATTAAATACACAATCATCAACAATCACAATTCCTTATTCTTATTTCTACAGTTCATTATACCCAAATGCAAAACTAAATGACAATCATTCAGCAAGGCATCCATAAACTATCTAAACATCATTTATTAACATAACAACAACCGGATTTCAGGATAATATTCCACAACCAACAGAGGATAATTCCAGTGCTCATTACATTGCTTTATCTTACATTTACTAACTAGTATTAAATAAAACAACCTCAACAATCCCACGGCCAAGCATAAAACCCACAACTAACAGAGCAAGGCATATTTTTCAAATGCAGTACTTAAATAGAGGATAAACACTTAGCCGATGAAAACCAACCCATTAATATCCTTCACGATTAGCAAAGCAGTAAACAACATGGTATTATCTATCAACATAGTTTATATATCAAAGCCGTAATTACAACAAGGATTAATTCCATTAACCTATCCCACAAGACAGTAACTCCATAGCATAACCAAATCACAATTAGCAGTGCACAATATCCGTAAACCTCTATCATTTACTCTTAACCAAAATCACAAATCCGTAAATCCAAGAAGGAGGAAAACATTACTTGAAGACAGAAGTATGCCTGAGAGAGTAGTTGATAAGAACTAGAGGAGCAGTTCTCTTTCCCCTCTTCCTGTTTCTTCTTTCTTCTTCATTTCCTCTTCTCTTTTCTCTCTTCCTTCATTGCTTCTCCATGTTTCCAATCACCAGAGAACCCTCTGCTCTTCCCTTCTCTCCATAGTGTTTCTTCTCTGTAATCCCTCTTCCAAGTTTCTCACTTCCATTTTCTTTCACTCGACAACACTCTCTCTATCTCACCCTTTCTCTTTCTCTCTTTTTCACAACTCTCACTCGACCTTTTCTCCAGAGAACACAACTCTTTCTCTCACGCTCACCCGAGAGCATTCTGTTCCATCACACCCTTCTCCCTTTTCCTATAGCAGAGGCGGCTTGAGAGGCCTAGAAGGTCCACTGACCATCTGTACCCAAAACAAATCTCATACGATCCAAAGTTCAAACTGAGTAAATGCCCATACTCCTTATTGACATAGATGGTTCAGTAGGAGGAAACTGAATATCCATTGTCCAAAAAATATTAGACAGCAAAATATTGAAGGGAAGGGATTTTGTGCTACTGTGTGCAGCATCAACCATTTGATAGAGGATCAAATATCCTAAGTTGAATGGTGTCCCACTATAAAGCAGTTGTATGATGTACAAATCCATGTAGCTCACGTGGCCACGATGACCATCCCTAAGCAGCACATTGTAAGTCTAAGTGTGATGAATCACACGAGCACAAATATTGAAATCCTTGGCTTTAGGTCTCAATTTAAAATTCTCTCTTGGATCCTTTAAGATTTGCTTGAGAAAATAATCACCTTCCTCGTGTCATGAAACTCCAGTTCAACATTGCCATTATAATAAGGCTTGCACCAATTTCTCTCTTCAAAAGCTAAAAACTGATTAATCAATTGTGGAGTGATTTTAACCTCCTTTCCGTACAAGAAAATTTTGAATTTCAGCGGTTCTGATGAGTAAGATGCATTCGCGTAGAACATCCGAATTGCTTTTTCAATGTAAGGGCCATCCAAGCAAAACAATCTGAATAATCCCATCCGTGTATAGGGTTCTTCTAAATTAAGACAAGACAACCCCGCAAACGATATTTTTCTTGACAAAATCAAAGACCTATCCTTGAATTCATTCTCATATCTTACTCTACACGCATCATTGATATATCTCACTCTACATGCGTCATTGGCATAAAATCGAGAGCGGTAATCCGATGGGACAATGAGATTACCTGGATTATTTGAAGAATTTTGTTTTCTTGAAGGACGATTGGCCATCGAGACAGTTTTTGAGAAATGACGTTGGAGAAGAAACTTAAGCACTAGAGGAAAGTAATGCTGAGTGTTAGGGGGCCAAAATTTACGAAGAAATCATGGAAGAAGATTCGGAGTGCGCAAAAATTTCTAGAGAGGAGAAGTAATCGCGCGGTTAGGGTTTGGGTCGCCCAAGAAAAACTGATTTAAAACATTATTTTTTGGTTGACCTAATCATTTTCGGTTGACCAAAAACTTCAATTTTAGAATAGTTTTCTAAGCTACATTTTGTATTGTGTTTTCCTTACCCAATTAATTTCTTTCATCGATTCATGCTAAATGAATTTGAGTTAACTGAATTCTCCTTAAGTTTGATCAAGGTACATTAAACCTAATCGAATTTGTATGCCACAAAATGTCTTCTCGTCTAGTGGCTTAGTGAATATCCGCTAATTGATTCTCAGTATTCACAAATTTGAGAGTGATGTCACCTTTAGACACATGATCATAGATAAAATGATGTTGAATCTCAATTTGTTTTGTTTGTGAATGTAGAATTGGATTTTTGGAAATATTGATAGCACTTTTGTTGTCACACTTAATTGGAATTTCCTTGAAGATTTATCCATAATCTTCCAAGATTTGTTTCATCCAAAGCAGTTGAGCACAACAACTTCCAATTGAGATATATTTGCTTTCCACCGTTGAAAGTGTAACCGAATTTTGTTTCTTATAGAACCAAGAAATTAGAGATTCTCCAAGAAATTAGGACGTTCCACTTATGCTTTTCCTACCAACTAATCTTCCCGCATAGTCGAAGTCAATATGTGTCATGACCCGAAGACAGGTCGGATAGAATCGCCGGGTCAGGTGACCCGATCCTCGTTGAGAACCCAATCACTTAGCCTAAGGCGTGTGTTTTAGTAGAAGACTTATACATATTTAGTTCGGCCCAAAAAGAATATGGGTCTAGGTCCGAGTAGAGATGACAAGAAAGTAACAGTGCATAGATTAAATATAGATCCAAATACTGTACAACCAATCCAATCCAACAGTGTTAAGTTTTATAGACCAAATAGAAATGTCAATGCCCTCACCCAATAACGATAAATCACTGAATACTTCATCTTCTGATCCTCAGCTACTCTTGCCTTTACCTGAAGTTTTGGGGGAGAAGTCGTTTGGGATGAGTGACTAACTCAGTAAAGTATAGCTATACTAGATGCACCTCATGTAAAACTAGTTTTTCTCTATTTTTGAAAATAGGGTTATGTTTCTCATTTTATCCGTACATAAATTTTAAAATATTTCAAAACTCTTTATCATTTTATCAAACTGGCTAATAGGCCCCGATGTAGCTGTGTAAAAATCTCGTTGTATACATAGACAGCTATATCGTAAAGATATGCCAACATCATTTTCCGTACGAAAACGTCATCAATGAAAAAGGATGGTCATTCAAGGACTCATCCGACACTCATCAGAGAAGAGGTGGTCACCCGTCAATGACAGCACCTTATGAGGCAAGAATCATGACGACGATCCGTAGATTCTGCACACCACCCGAGTTGCCAGCGCACTAGGCTGCACGACACAACTCGTATAATCGTATAATCAAATAAAACGGATACGGTTGCTCGCTATATATATAAACTTGTTTAAAGCTAAGCTACTTAGAAGCCCCAAATGGATGTGGGTTGCAGACAATAAAACTCGGCCGTCACGCCACCCGTCAAATGAAACGATACTTAGGTTAAACAAGTCTCAACGACTGACAACCATCTGATCCGTGGGACAAACCCTAGCCAGGTTAAGGAGCTTGCGACCCAAGGAGACGTCGTCACTCTCCCATACTATTTACAACTTTCTGGGCTCTCGACCTGAGGACATGTCACCAATGCCCCGATCTATCGTTGCACATACAAGCAATCAACCTTCACGCAGTAGAAGGTTTCAAATGGGATAGACTCGTGATGCTTTAGCGTTAAAGTGCCTAAGACATCAAGAGGATTCATCCCCAGTATATGCACAATAATTTCAAACCATGTACATAATTAAACGTGAGAAAACATACTACTAGTAAAAACTGACATGCTGTTGAATAATCCCCGTCATTTTTCAAGTTTGGTATTCCACAAAATAATTATTTTAAAAATGGGTGCAATGCAAGAGGTATAGAAATCCCTACCTCTTCGGCGTTCCTTCCTGTTAAGCGGAGCAACTGTCTCCTCGAGAATTGTATCACACTCGTTGAAATCGTCCAAGCTTGACAAAGGTATAAACGCGGGGATTCATAAATAAATTCTAGAAAATTAAGCGGAGGGTCCTATATTGGGAATAGGAACCCAACCGAAGCGTAGGTGACCTATCTAGTAATCCCAATAAATTTTCCAAACTTTATCTAACAGCATTCCTTAAACTCAGAATCCAATTATGAACACCTACACAGTTTCAGAAATCTAAAATCTCATTTGTCAGAACATACATCCTCATCACGGCTATCAATTTAAAATCCAAGATCCAAGATAACAACCAACTCAATTTAAAATCATTCGAGTTCACCACCGATAAACTAAACAACAGCAGTAAAGCTAGAATAAATTCAACTGAACCAAGGCAATTAACAGGGAGCATAATCACAGTGAGTTCATAAAATCACTCTCCGAATCTATCAAACAAAACAACGATGAATCAAATAATTTCCCAAGTGTAGAATTCCAAAACAGTTTCTTTATCAGCCAATTTCATCCAAAGACAACAACAAAATGAAACTGTGAATTGAATTACGCATCACTGTGCATTGGCAGCAACTACATGTCAAGTTATTTGCATTTTCTTCTCCACTCAACAGCACTAAAATTAGAATCCAATACTGAAGCAGGATTTAAAATCAACAATCAATAACCTACACTTCTCAGGTCTCATCAATAATCAAATGCAGAAGTCATTACTCCGATCAACCACGCAAAAACGAATTCATGGCAAAGAAAAGGTGACCGAAAGTGCAACCAATGCAACCAGTAAAACAACAGGGCTGAAAACTCATCCAGAATCCAACAAAAACAACAAATCATTCCTACATTTTCTTCCATTCAAACAGCAACAGATTGCAAAATGAAATGGAAACAAAACTGTAAGACTCAACTCCCCAATACGAGCAGCAGAGAATGTAATAGGGTATCGCTCACCTAAATCGGAGGAATAGGGGAGCTCAACTAGGCTCTGCCCCCTTCGGACTACCCTCCGATGGCTCCCAGCCACAGTTGTCGGAAAGAATCTCTCCCCATCGTGGTTTCAATCGTTCGTTTGAAGCTCGTCCGAAGGAGACGAGAAATGTCGAGTCTCCCGCTCTCAGCCGACCCTCACTCGAACACTCGGGTTCCTTCTCTCCTGCACGGAGCTCACTGGTTGCAGTTTCGTCATCGCATCTCACCTTCTCACCTCCCTCGCGAAACCCTTCTCTCTCGGCTGAAAGAAAATAGGGGAATGAAATCCCCTTTCCTCTTCTTTTCGCGTCTGCAACAACCCACTGTCCTCTTTCCCCTTTTTATTTTTTTACTCTTTATTTTATTTCTTCCCTTCATCCAATGCCTCACCTTCACGTTTCTTTGTCTCTTTTCCTTTTTTGTCCAGCCTACTTTGGGTTATTTTTATCTGACACCCTCAACTATAGCCACTTTTTTATCCATCATCTTATGATTTTAAAATTTGCAATGAACACTCTATACTATGCAACATTTTCATCTGACACCTTCTGTGTAGCACCGTTTGTTCTAATCTCCAGAAACCTCCCAGCAGCTCCTCTCCTCTCCTCTTCAACACTCTGTCGCTCCTCTTCTCTCTGAAGCACAAAGGCGAAGATGAAGATGACGACGATGGCTTGAAGCAAAGCCCGACTCTGCGAAGCAACCTCGGCTGGGCGAAGACAAACCCTGCTCTGTAAACCCCTGCTCTACGAACCCCTGTGCTGTGAAGACAATCAATCCCCTTCTCTGCGAAGATTGAAGACACTCGTCTGGCATCCCCTTTGCAGCTCGACTCTTCTATTTCGGAGGAAGATACACATATGGTATGTACACATTGGAAAATTTCAGTGTTATGTGTTTCTGCCGAGTGGTTTTTTTTTAGTAAATGTGTATGCTTAAATTTCTGTTGTGAAAGATGGTCTGTTCTTGAGTAAATTTGTATGCTTAAATTTCTACTGTCATAGGAAAATGATGGATTTGTATGCTTAAATTTCGTGTGTAAAAGATCTGTTCAGCAGGGAGGTTTCACTTTGAGCCTGTAAATTGTGGGCATTGGATCATTGTAGGAGCAGATGCTTAATTAGGGTTCTATGTATGTAGCTCAGCCTGATCCATATCCAAATTATTTTGGAATTATGCAATTCTATTTCCTTATGCACTTTTAATTCAGCATAATCAGATATTGGACTTTGATATGAAAAGTAATGCTTAATGTGACTTTGATCATGTATGGTTGTCGATAATTGTTCAGGGAAATGTTGTGATTCCAAAGTATGTGAAAGATTGATTGAGATAGCTGTAACTTTTTTGATCAGTTATTGCTCTATGCTTGAACTATCGCATGATTCTACCACTTGAATTTCTGCTGTGAAAGAGAAGATGGTATGTTCTTCATCTGTTCTTCGTCTATAAAAGATGGTCAATTTAATGCTCTTTGTAAAAGATGGTAAATTACATCTTTGTCTGTTCTCCTCTTCTGCTGTGAAGATGTGTATGCTTAAAAGTAATGCTTTATGTGACTTTGATAATGTATGGTTGTCGATAATTGTTTAGGGAAATGTTGTGATTCTAGAGTATGTGAAAGATTGATTGAGATAGCTATAACTTTTTGATCAGTTATTGCTCTTTGATTAAACTATCGCATGATTCTACCACTTGAATTGTTGCAGAATGTCGCATGATTCTACCACTAGTAGCGGTCAGTACTCATGAAGGTCTTTTTCGTTAATATTACAGATTAGTCAATATTGTTAAAGTCTAATTTTTTATGTCCATGAGTGTGTTTATAGATGTTTCAGAAGTTGTTTCATGTGTTACTTGTTTTTGTAACATAAGAGCTGTCATACGTATGTCTTGAACACGAGCAAATCCTAGACGAAGATATTTTTGTTGCCAAAATTATAAGGTATAAATTATATTTCGGGAATGTGGCATGTAGGAAGCTTTTATACTATACTAAACAATTTCTTTTTGATCATGTTTAGAGAGGAAGTGGAGGATGCAACTTCTTTGCATGGCATGATGTAGCAATAGGCGTGCGAGAAAAGAAGATTGTTAATCGTCTACAATCAACTGTCGCACAGTTAGAGACTGTTAATAAGAAGGCTACAAGAAAGTGTCGAACTTATTTATGTGTATTGTTGATTGTAAACATTATTTGGTTTGTAGTCTTTTATGCATTTTGTGGTTATTGTAGAAGTTGAATTTTGATTAGTTGTTTATGAGAAATTGGTTGTAACGTACTATGATTTGCGATCAAAGTTTAATTATTCAGCTTTATAAATCTCAAATGGATGTTGTACAATAATACAAGAACATCATCGATTCCACTACTCAAAATTTAATACAAGAAAGAGCTTTATAAATCTCAAATGGATGTTGTACAATAATACAAGAACATCATCGATTCCACTACACCACAAAATACTAAGATAGATGTTGTACAATTCTTCAGCTTTGACTTTAAACTTCTTGTATGCCAATACACTGTGCGGCATCAACGTCTGGTACTTTCCAAAGATGAGCCCTGCAATAGAAGTACGTAGTTATAACACAAGTAAATGGATACAAGTAAATGATAATAAGTAAGACAAATGGAAACATACTTGTGTTCCAACATCGCTTTCCAAATTAAATCCCATGAAGGTGTCACGTGCGGTTGAAGTGACCAATGTTGCATCTCCTTTACACGTCCAGCTATTGTGACCAGATCCATGACATTTACCACATTTCAATTATTTATTCTTCCGACTCACTAAGGTCTGACTTTGTTGCTCATTTGCGTCCCTCACCCTTTTCTTTTTTGGTCTACCTGTCTGGCGCTTAAATGGTGGCAGGTCTATAGGATCCATGTCTGTGTGAGGCCACATCTCAAGACCATTAAGTGGATGAATGATATGAGAGTACATATTCAGAAAGGTTTGACAATGGTAATATGGATGCACAAATTCCTCAACTTTCTTCCTTATAAACAGTAGACATGGAATGATGTGTACACACGGTATCCCTGTAAGTTGCCATGAAGAATAAGTGCATGTTTGCTTTGCCAAGTTTACAACATATAGCGTGTTAGGATCACTTACCTCAAAGCGGTCTCCTCCTGCAGGTATCAGGGACCAATTTTGAGAACTATTCATGAAGTTGTCAAGCTTTTTCTTTATTCTTGGATATAGTAAGCCTGCACACTCTTGCATTATCCTATGCTTGTCATGATCAACTTTCTTATTGTTTCCAACATTGTGACAATTGGTTTATCCCAAGCAAGTATAAGTAATGCATTAAAAGACTCACTTAGATTATTGAGAGATATGTCACACTTCGGCAAATGACTGAATGCATGCTTTGCCCAAAAGTGTGGGTGTATTTCTTTCAAATGCTTGTATGCCGCATAATAGACAAAAGCTAACTTCTTCAACTCTTGCTCGAAAGCATATGCCGTTGTTGCATAAGAAGCATTCATCATTGCATCCTTGTAGATCTTTCCACGAAACTTTGTTTTGAAGTTAGCATACATATGGCGTATACAAAATCTAACCTCGGCTTGCGACACAAATTCTTGAAGTGTCGGTACTAGACCCTATATTCAAATAAAGTATATGTCAGATAATGAAAATGAAATGAAAATTTTTGAAAATTCTAAAACATTACCTTTTGTTGATCAGAGATGAAAGTCCATCCAACACCGTTAGCAATCCCCAAATCTATCTTCAACAACTCCAAAAACCACTTCCAAGAGCTTTTGCATTCACTTTCCACAACAGCGACAACTACAGGATATATTCCGTCATTCCCATCAATCCCAATAGCCGTCAATAACTGACCTGGCCACTTTCCCTTCAGGTGACTCCCATCCAAACAAAGCACTAGTCTACCACCAGCTAACAACCCTCTTTTATATGCATCAAAACACATGTAAGCTCTCTTGAATGTAGGAGGCAATGACAAATCTATCGTATCCGCACTAACAACAAACGTGCTTCCAAGATTTGCCCTTCAAATCTCCTCCGCCTAAGACTAAAGCTTTTTATAATGTTCTTCAACAGAACTATCATTCACCATCTGGGCTATCACTCTGGCCCTATATGCAATTGTCGAGTTAACACTAACATTGTAATCTCATCTCACTGTGTCAATCATGTCAGAAATTTTCCAATCCGGTTGGCCTTTAATTCTTTGCACATACTTTGCCGCCACCTAACTTGCGGAAGCATGCCTATTTTCCATCATTCGTGCGCATGTGTGAACATTTTTGTATGTCTTTATCTCATACGTAGCTTCATTATGCATCTTAGATGCATGGAATCTCCACTTATAACCATCTTCACATATTGCTGTTAACCGTGTGACTTCATTTTTAACAAATTGGACATTGTGTCCATTCCTCATAGCGCTTTCCACTACCAACTCCTTAATTGCTGCAAGTGAGCTGAACTTCATTCCTAATGCTACTTCTATGAAAGTGGATGCAGATGTGATGTCCATATAATTCTCCTGCATATGATAATCTACCTCTTCACTTGATTCATTTACCTGTAAAGTTCTTCATTTAGACTTTCAGAACTTGATGTACCCACAACAAGATCCCCAACAAGATGCAACCCCTCCCTAAAATTCCTTCCATGATTTAATTCTATTGAAAGATTGTCCATCGAATAACACCTGCCACAAAGAAAATTTAACACATGAATGAGAAGCAAAATTATTGAAAGTAGATTATACAGAAGTACAGAAGGAATGGAAGAGGAGATTTTTAAAAAAAAAATTCAGATGCTGGTTTGTTAGAGCCTGTTGATTTTTCATCAAATGGGATTAATCTTTATTTCATGAGTAAGGGTGTTCATGGTCCAGTTCGGTTAGATTTTGTGAGAGAAGCAAACCGAATAGGTAGAGTTCGATTCATGTAATTTTGAGAACGAAACTGGATTATTTTTTTGTGCAAGAACCAAACTGAAATAGAAACTAAAAGCTCAGTCCGCTTTCTGTTCAGTTATAGTTTCATTGCTAATACAAAAATATGGCCAAAATAAAGAATGAAATTAAAGAAAACTGGTATATAAATTTAAGAAATTAAATTCAATAATTTATTTTTACTAGTTTATTATGTACAAATAATAAAGAACGACCTAACTCATACACTACCAACTGCACAAAAGGCTTACCCAAATTTCTAACCATTAAAGTTGGCTCTCTTCGCGACATTAAAAACACATCCAACATCATCTTTATTGTTAAATTGCTTAGTAATAATTGGATGATAAAAGAATCTTAAGTCATGACTTTGGCAACCTCGTGAATATCTATGTCACAATCGTAAGTAGGTTCTACAATATCACATTACTTCAAAACAAAATGTGAAAAGCAATGTTTGATATGTAAAACAGCTTTATCTTCAAATATCACAATTCTTGATATAAAAATAAAACTCTCATACTCAAAGTCAACAAATTTATATTATAAGATGGGAATTGTTATGAAGCTCATGACTTAATTGGAAGTGTAGTCGATCATGATTGACGGAATCTAAAGATGATGTGATAGTTCATTTTCGTGAAGGTTTGGCGTTCAAGAACAAGCAAAGATATCAGAATTCCATTATATTACTTGCTTGAATTTGGAAGATTAAAAGTGGTATCGAAGAAAAAGTCCAACAAAAAATGTGGCAAATAAGAACATTGGCCTTCTGAGGAGGGGTGATTACGATATTTTACTCTTGCGAAGAGTTGAGACCCAAGACCAAATGAAAGTAACACAAATCTACGTTAGGTATAGTGTAAATATAATTTAGAAATAGAATTGCATAATTCCAAAATAATTTGGAAATAGAATTGCATAATTCTAAAATAATTTGGATATGTAACCCTAATTAAGCATCTGCTCCTACAATGATCCAATGCCCACAATTTACAGGCTCAAAGTGAAACCTCCCTGCTGAACACATCTTTTACATGTGAAATTTAAGCATACAAATCCATCCTTTTCCTTTGACAGCAGAAATTTAAGCATACACAATTACTCAAGAACATACCATCTTTCATAGTAGAAATTTAAGCATACACATTTACTCAAAAAAAAAAAACCACTTGGCAGAAACACATAACACTAAAATTTTCCAATGTGTACGTACCTTATGTGTATCTTCCTCAAAAATAGAAGAATTGAGCTGCAAAGGGAATGCCAGACGAGTGTCTTCGATCTTTGCAGAGAAGGGGATCGATCGTCTTCACAGCGCAGGGGTTCGCAGAGCAGGGGTTTACAGAGCAGGATTTGTCTTCGCCCAACCGGAGGTCGCTTGGCAGAGTCGGGCTTTGCTTCAAGTCGTCATCGTCGTCTTCATCTTTGCCTTCGTGCTTCGGAGAGAAGAGGAGTAACAAAATGTTGAAGAGGAGAGGAGAGGAGCTGCTGGGAGGTTTCTGGAGATTAGAACAAACAGCACTGCACAGAAGGTGTCAGATGAAAATGCCCCAAAATACAGGGTATTCATTGCAAATTTTAAAACCATAAGGTGATGGATAAAAAAGTGCCCATAATTGAGGGTGTCAAATAAAAATAACCCACATACTTTTCTCATTTCTTTGACTCATCTCCTCTTTTATTTAAACATTTCTCATCCTTCCATCTATACATGTCCTCCTCCTTTGAAATCCATTACCTTTTCTTCCTACATGTCTTTCTTTCTTCTCATTTTTTTATTCCCTTAATTCCTCATTATCTCAATTCTTTAATCTCAATTTCCCTCTTCATTTATTCTTCCAATCCACATGGCAGGATCTTTCCCCCTTATTTCTCAATTCTATTTTTCTTTATTTTTATTTCATATCTTAATTCCTTCATCCAATTACATAAAGGCCCCTAGATATCAACATACATACCATACATCAAATAATCACCTCTTAATCTGACTTATTCCGGTCATTGCCTAACAACGTTCGTAACTCCAATTTAATTTTCAAATTTCCATTACCCAAATTAAATTTTTCGTTCAAAAAAATTCTATCTCCACTAATTTGACTAATTGACCAAATTTGCATACGTAGCCACTACACGACAATTCGGGTCAAACTTTCCACAATTTGACAGATGGCAACGCAAAAAATTTACATGTGAAATTTCTTATTTAAAAATTTCACGGGTTTTACAATATGCCCCACCAAATCAAAAGATGCTCATTTGGGATACCATAGTCCAAGACTACTTGTCCTACTTAAATATTTAAAAATTCTCTTAACGGCATTTACGTAAGACTCTTTGGGAGAAGATTGAAACCTACCACATAAGCACACACTTAAGAGAATTTGGGCCTACATGCGGTTAAGTATAGGAGTGATCCAATCATGCCACGATATTTCTTTATATCAACATCTTTTCCATGTTCATTTTTATCCAATTTTATGGATGTGCTCATTGGAGTTTTAGAGTGTTTAGAAGAGTCCATACCAAATCTTTTAATGAACTTCTTGACATATTTTTCTTCATTTAAGAAAATCTCATCTTGAGATTGTCTAATTTGTAAATCAAGAAAGAATTTCAATTCAACCATCATACTCATCTCAAATTTACTTTGCATTAAGTTTGCAAACTCTTTGCAAAGTGTTTCATTGGTAGAACCGAAAATAATATCATCCACATATATTTGCACAATTATAATGTCTTGATCATTGTGTTTGATGAACAAGGTAGAATCTACTTTTCCTAATGTGAAATCTATTTCTTTTAAGAATTTGCTTAATCGATCGTACCATGCACTTGGTGCTTGCTTGAGGCCATAAAGGGTTTTATGAAGTTTATATACATGATCAAGTTTATCATAGACTTCAAATCTTAATGGTTGCTCCACATAAATTTCCTCCATAATATATCCATTAAGAAATGCACACTTAACATCCATTTGGTAAAGAGTGAAATTCTTATAGCAAGCAAAAGCCAAAAGCATACGAAAAACGAGCTAGCGGTGCAAAAGTTTCCTCAAAATAAATTCCTTCTTCTTGATTGTACCCTTTTGCAACAAGTTTCGTTTTATTCCTAACATCAACTCTATTTTTATCCAACTTATTCTTAAACACCCATTTGGTTCCTATAATTGAGTGATCTTTAGGCCTTGGAACAAGTTCCCAAACATTGTTCCTTTCAAATTGGTTCAATTCCTCTTGCATGGCCATTAACCAATTTTCATCAAATTCGGCTTCATCGAAATTCTTAGGCTCTATTTGAGAAATGAAGGTCATATTGGCACACATGTTTCTAAGGGAGGACCTAGTTTTGACACCTAGTTTGGGTTCACCTAGAATATCGTCTATTAGATGACTTTTGGCATACCTCCAATTTTTTGGCAAGTCATCATAAGTATCAACATTTGATGTTCCCACTAAGAATTGATTTTGAGATTCTTGAGAAGGACTTTCAAGAGTCTCCTTTCCTTTTTCTCCTAAACTAAGACTTTCTAGATCACTTTCTAACTCGATGATTGGTTTCTCAACACTAGGGGTAGAAATAGATTCATAAAAAGTAACATGCATAGATTCCTCTACCACTAACGTTTTTTGTTGAAGACCCTATAAGCTTTGCTAAAGGAGGAGTATCCGAGAAAGATTCCCACATCCATCTTAGAATCGAATTTACCTATATTGTCCTTGGTATTGAGAATGAAGCACTTGCATCCAAAGGCTTTGAAATAACTAACATTTGAAGTCCTACAATTCCAAAGTTTGTAGGGAGTCTTTTCTAAGATAGGACGGATGGAAACACGATTAAGAATAAAGCATGTCGTAGCAACGGCTTCCTCCAAAAAATATTTGAGAAGATCATTCTCATTGAACATAGTCCGTGCTAGTTCTTGGAGAGAACAATTTTTCCTCTCAACAACTCCATTTTGTTGAGGGATTCTAGGAGAAGAGAAGTTGTGTTCAATGCCATATTTTTACAAAGAGCATCGAATTGATCGTTTTCAAATTCACCACTATGATCACTCCTTATTGTGACAATGGTGAGTTCCTTCTCATTTTGAACTTTCTTCCTAAAACTAGAAAACACTTCAAAGGTTTCTTCATTTGTTCTTAGAAAGAAAATCCATGTATGTCGTGAAAAATTGTTCACAATTACATATGCATAATGTTTTCCTCCTAAGCTTGAAACCTTAGATGGACCAAAGAGATCCATGTGAATTAGTTGGAGAGGTTTAGAGGTAGAGATATATTGTTTGGAAAATAATGAGCCTTTAGTTTGTTTTCCCTTTTGGCAAGCATCACAAACTCTATCTTTTTCAAACAATATTTTAGGAAGACCCCTAACTAGATTGTTTTTCAAAATCCTAGCTAACGTATCAATTCCTAAATGTCCTAATCTTTTATGCCAAATCCAAGAATTGATAGAATCATTTGCACTAAAACACTTTTCATTATTGCATTATACACTATTCAAATCAATTGCATAAATATTCTCATGTCTATATCCCATAAACAATATTTTTCCATTTGATTCATCAGTAATCATGCAAGACTTAGATTCAAAAATAACTTTATAACCTTTATCACACAATTGACTAATACTCAACAAATTATGTTTTAAATCATCAACTAATAGAACATCCTCTAATATGGGATTAAAAGAGTTACCTATGTTGCCAATCCCAATAATTTTTCCTCTTTGCTAACCTCCAAGTGTAACATTTCTTTTCTTGTCCTTGATGGAGGTGAACTTTGAGAAGTCTCCCGTCATATGTCTTGAACATACGTTGTTCAAGTACCACTCATCCTTTGCGAGAGAATCTCCAACCTACAAGCACAAGCCAAGTTGACATTTTGGGTACCCAAATCTCTTTGGGTCCTTTGGGGTTAAATTTGGTTCCTTTTGGAACCCACACAAATTTATCAATTTTTCTTTTGTTAATCACTTTTGAAGGACAAGAAAAAGACTTTTGTCCAATTGCATTACATGTAAAGCAAGTAGACGGTTTAACAAAGAAATTTCTATAATTCTTTTTCTTTTGAAGGGGTTGATATCCCAACCCGGCTTTGTCAAATGTCACTTTTTGTTTTCCTAGGAGCATATTCAAATTTTTGCTCCCATTAGTGAAGTTAAGCACAATAGTATTTAGCTCATCATTTTTTGCCTTCAAACTACTAATATCATTTTCAAGTGATTTGATAAAAACATTCAATTCATTATTTTAAGTTTTCAAATCACTAATTCCTTTTTCAAAAGATTAAGTTATACCAATATGCTCTTTCACAATACTATCATTTTCCTTTTTCAACTTCTTATACTTAGACTTAAGCAAGTTAAACTCCTCATGTAATTCATCAAATTCATCAACTAAATCATCATCATTATTATAAAGAGATTCGTGTATCTCATCCTCCTTAGCCATGAAGCACATGTTGGCTACTTCTTCGCTCTCGGATGATGACTCTTCTTCACTATCATCTCATGTTGCTTTTAGTGCCTTCTTGTTGAAGCCTTTCGTTATTTTCTTTCCTTGTAACAATCGGATTTGACATGCTCGGGTTTTCCACATACATAGTGACACAAGACGACCTAGAAAAGGAAGCACGTGTTAGAAACCCACGATGAGCGACAGGGGAGGAGATGTAGACCCTTGATCGGATCCGGGAACTATCTAACGTGTGGTTCACGGATTCTGGATTTTCGAAGAAAATCTACCAATCGTAGGCAATGGTTTGGTTTTCCCTCGCTCAAACTCCCAATGGAAGTTTGAGAAGGGAAAACTTACGAGTTAGTTCAAGCACCACGAGCTTGCTAACAAGGAAGTCCTCTACTTCGTCTCGGATTCGAAAATCCGAGGCTGAATCACGACAGGGTCGAGATTTCTCTCACAGAGGAGGAAGCTACTAATATATTAATCTGATCAAAAGTTTTTCCAATGCATCTAATCCATGGATTTTTATAAGCCTAGGTGATGATGAGTAGGGGATGATGGACGGCCGAGATGAGGTAGGTGGGTGGCAATATGTATGACGTGCATGTGGCAGCTCCTGGATGTTTTCTTTGGGTGGCAACATGCAGGCCCTTGGATGAATGTGGAATGAATGGCCAAGATTAAAGCTGGTGGGAGATAACATGCATGGCATATACGTGGCAGCTCCTTGATGTTTTCTTTGGGCTTGCTCTTTCCTTGGGCTTGAAATGGATTGGACTTGACCCATCAACCCATAACTGAATCATCACCATCTAACCTAACCAACAATCTAAATGCATGAATGAGTAAAGCTTATAACCATGCCTTACCCTAATAAAATAGGCTCAATGTTTGCCATGAAAATAAAATAAGAAATGAAAAAATGCAGAATTGAAAGGTTACACGTTTGGGATGTCGGGAAGACAAATTCCCATCTGATGAAGCTCACAACACTCACGTGTCTCCCAAGTCAAGACATGCACGGGCTGCTCCCTATCCGTTGGGACAACATCCCAAATGGAACCATCCTCGAAGTTAATACCTACAAAAGAAACAAGATCATCAGTAATTTAGTTAAGTAAAAGTAAGGACCTTGTTTGCGATCGAGTAATAGGCCTCGGCCCCTGAGGCATGTCACATAGCAAGTATTCTCCTTATCATTTTGTTGTCTTTCTCCTTGGAATTTTCTTTTCCCTTACTACTTTCTTTGTTGGAGGAGTTTATTGATTTTCTGAGATAGGAGAGCGATCTCATCATCATCTTCTTCCTCCTCAAA
This sequence comes from Begonia loranthoides, assembly GCA_022433065.1. Lineage (NCBI taxonomy): Eukaryota > Viridiplantae > Streptophyta > Magnoliopsida > Cucurbitales > Begoniaceae > Begonia > Begonia loranthoides. The sequence goes on along the minus strand of CM039479.1, from coordinate 9,671,791 downwards.
TTCCTCTTGTTTGCTTGAAGTGGCTTTGAGAGCTGTTGCTTTCTTCTTGGGGATTTCCTTCTCTTCGTGCTCCTCCTTCTCATTGGCTCTCATGGTTATTTCATGCGTCATGAGTGAGCCAATGAGTCCTTCCATTTTAAGAACCTTGAGATCCTGAGCTTTTTGAATAGCCGTTACCTTTGGTTGCCAAGCTCTTGGTAAACACCAGAGGACTTTCCTTACAAGTTCTTTATTGGGGTATACTCTTCTACGAACTTTCAAGCTATTAGTAATGTTATTAAATCGAGTAAACATTTGACTAATAGAGTCATGTTTTTCCATGCTAAAGAGTTTATATTCGTGTAAAAGCATGCTTAATTTATTTTCTTTTACTTGGTTGGTTCCTTCATGCATAATTTCAAGAAGTCTCCATATTTCATATGCGCTTTCACAAGCTTGTATTCTATTAAATTCATCCATATTTAATGCACAATATAACATGTTAATGGCCTTAGCATTTAAACTTACTTTTCTCATATCTACTTCATCATATTCATCGTCTAATATAGGAACATTCACACCATTTTCAGTTTTAATATGAATGTATGGTCCTTTTGCAATAATATTCCACAAAGCATAATCACATAGATTCTCATTCTAGCTTTCCAATAAACATAATTACTACCATAAAAAAAATGGTGGCCTAGAGGTGGATTGCCCTTCTACATTCATATTGTTCATGTTAAAAAACCCTTTAATTTTCTTACACAATATCACAACAAATAATCACACAAAGTTTGTAACCTGTTCTGATACGGGGAAGGGGGGGTGGTGGTTTGAATTAGGTATTTAAACTTTTTCGTGCTAAGCAATTCTCAAAAATAATAATGAGCAACACGAGATAAGGGATAAGAAATATGAAACCGAGTTGTTAATGCAGTTCGGCAAAGCACACCTACGTCTGCGCTTCAAGGCTCCCCCTTGAAGATCTGTTACCGCAACCGTTCAAGTTACAATTGATTGAGCTTCACGGGCATCAATCCAATAGTTACAACAACTGATTCTTAGGGTGTTACCCTTCTCGTTTGATTTCAATTCTCTCGTAATGAAACACTCAGACTTTACAACCAATGTAACGCCCTGTTTTCGAAAAAACATATTTTGTGGTAAATTCTAGTGATATTTTTTTTTTCTTTAAAACCATCGTACTAAAATGATATTACTTAAATTCTTATTTGCGATAAAACCATACTTTAAAACCAAATACTAAACCATACATTTATAAAACATTTGCAGCAGAAGACTTTATGAAATTAAAATATATTTCTTGTCAAACTCCTGTTTTAACATTCCTTTACAAATTTTTCATATAAATATTCATTCTATAAAAATAGTGAGATAAACCATAGAATTACCCAACAACCGCCAAGTCTTCATCATGAGCAAGCTCCCTCAACGTGTCTTCGCATTTGCCATTTTCTTTATAATACCTGTACCTACAATGCAAAGTTCATCCATAAGTCTAAGACTTAGCAAGAAATGCATGTGACCGTAAACATGACATGTCGTAACATTTGTTTTCTTTTTCCATTATTATCGTTTCTTTTCTTATCGTTTCTTTCTCTTTTTCTTTTTTTTTTTTTCATTTTTCTTTCACTTTTCATTTTCATTTCTTTTTTTCTTTTCGTTTCTTTTCTTTTTGTTTTGTTTTCTTTTCTTTCCATTTCTTTCCTTTCGTTTCTTTTCTTTTCCTTTCGTTTCCTTTTCTTTTCTTTCCATTTCTTTCCTTTCGTTTCTTTTCTTTTCCTTTCATTTCTTTTTATTTCGGTTCCTTTTCTTTTTTGATATGAGTAGGCATGACAGGGGCACACACTATGTTTTTCCATGCCCTTTTGGGAGAATATGACTCCACACCCTTTTGGGAGTTCGGACTTCACGCTCTTTTGGGAGTCCTCCGTTAACTGTTGGTGCACTTAGTGCACAACGACCTAGCAAACCTTGTGCCAGTAAGCCCCAGGTTGCGCAGGAAGCAAGTTAACAAGCTTACATCCCACTGGCCCACTCTTTTGGGCAACCTATCCTCAATCACAATTTATGTACTTTCTTTATTTCTTTCTTCTTTCTTTGATAGGGGTTGGAGATGTCAAAACTGGATGAGGGTGCGCAAGGCGACCAATCATAGCACACACCCAAAGGCGGCCAATCATACCACACACCTAGGTGACTGACCCAAGAGTTCTCACCTCCAATCATCTATTTACGTACCTTTCTTTCACTTGATATTAAGTGGGTAACCATTCAGCCCAAGTAGGTAGTACGATTGGGTGATCGGCGCACACGAACTTGTTCTTGGGCTAGCGTCTCATACCATTTGCCTAGAACTCATCCACTTGGTATGGATGGGCACCCAATCATATCTCATGCATTTATCCTTGTTTTATCTTTCTTATATGTTGACTTATGCATGAACATACATTACCATGTAACTTGAACAACTCACATCATGCGCAACGATGATAACAATAATAACAAACCTCCAAATACCTATCCATTATGAACAGACTTATCTATAGCTATAAGAAATCCCTCCAGAATAGATCATCATCATCAATGAGACTATAAAATCAGTCATTACTCAATGAACATAAAAATAAACGCTGTAAACAAGGTAGTATATTCTCAAGAAAACCATTAGAGAAAGAACAGTAAGCAATACATCTCCAAGAACAACCATTAACTAAAACCAAACAATCAAGTCCTCGAGAGTTTCTATATATAAGCAATGAACATAGTCTCAAAACTACTATCAGTCAATAAAAGCCGTAATGAAAACAGGGAAAACAAGGCAAACCATCTAGCACTTTGCATTGTAGGTCCGAAAGGCCAAAACACAAACAACATTTCTTAAAGTGATCAGAAATATGGAAGAAAACCCTTGACCCAGCTCAGCCCAACTTCCCGGCGTTGAAATACAATCTCCTTTCAACGCTCTCAAATTGGAGTTAAAACAGCTACCCCTCAATAGAGTGATTCTCTTTTCCTTAGAATGTTTGCTATTTATACCCTCTGTTAAGGCGTAAAATTGCCCGTGGGTTTCTTCGTCCACGACGACATCGCCTCGAGGAAGTCTGAGCTTGTATTTCGCTATCGGGCATCCCCCAGCCTTTGAAGGACGTTCCTCGAGCGTATCCAATGGTCCTAACTTCGTTCATCCCCTCATCCGATGGTCATCAAATGCGTCTATTTCCATCACACGTAGCGCTCCTCCAGGACAAACGTCCCTCTTAAACAACAGATGTCCCTCTTGCACATCTTACGGTCTGAGCTGCCTTCGCTCCCTCATCTGACGACCATCCTTGTGATTCCTTTCCCTTAGATCGCGGCATGCCTTGCACGTGATCTTTCATACTCCAGCGTCGGACGTCCCTTATAACGACAAATGTCTCTCGCTCACATCCTGCGGTCTTAACCTCGTTCACTACTGCATCCAACGGCTATCCATACACGTCCATTTTCATTAAGTTTCTTGCGTGCCTCGCACAGGACCCCCCCCCCCCCCCCCTCTTTTCTTCCTCTTAGCAGTGGACGCCTTCGGCGCTAGAACGGACATCCCTCTTAGATAACAGATGTCCCTTTTGGACAATGGACGTCCCTCTTGCTAATCCAAGGGTCCACAGTTGGTCTGATCTTTCCGAGTCCCCATCTGACGGTCATCCAATGTGCCCTTTTTCCATCTGGGTTCCTACGTGCCTTGCACGTGGCCCTCTTCTTCTCTGATTGTTGGACGTCCCTCGCTGCTATACGATGTCTCTCTTGGATAATGGACGTCCCTCTTTCTGATCCAACGGTCAGCATTCCGTCCGGTAATTCTCAAGCCTCATCTAGCGGCCCCCTTGTATTCCCCTCATATTTACCTACGCTGCTCTTCAGCGGATGACAAACGTCCCTCTTAGCCCACGAATGTCCCTCCTAAACCCCTTGCATACTTACACTACAATAGTCTTTCCCTGTTGCAAGCTTAAAACATATATATTAACAAAATCCCTATCCAACCAAGCATTCCCAGAAATGAATCATAAGCCACAAAATCCAACAGTATATATATATATATATCCTCCCAAATGTTTTCTTAATAATTCCTTATATTTTGACCCAGTATTCCCTTCCAAAAATTCACCTAATTCCACCCACTGCCAATAATCCACGTACCAAAATAAACACATTAATCTCAACATACTTTCCAACTCTTCTTTCAATTAAATTGTTATAATCCCACTTAATTTCTCTAAATATTTCTTATCTTTCCCTTATAATTAATACTTTCTATGTCGATAATACCCACCATGAAGTCCTATAAATTCCTATTTAATTTCCATAATCATAGAATAATATGCCCTATCAATTAGTCGATTCCATAATTATTAAATACTTTGAATGAATTTTAATCATTTTAAAATTCGTTCAAAAGGAATTTCGGTCGTTACAACTAACCTCTCAAAACAACAAATCTCAATAGACTTATGTGAGGGTTGAGTTTTGTACACTTTTTGTAAGCTAGAGTTCGAGTCGAGAATTCGGCAAAATTTTGGCGCTTTTTCACATTTTTTCCTCCATCCACGGAGTGTCTTCTACTTATAGATTTCCATACTTTCGGTCAACCCAATCAGTTTCGATCGACCTCATCCAACCGTTGAAAACTAGCTGTTGCGTTGTTCTGTGCATTTTTTATCGCAATCCTCGACCTGGCCTTCGATTGCGTCTCAACCGAAAAACAACGGAGTAATCTGTATACCATTTCGATCACCTTCCTTGACCGCGTCTTGACCGAAAAATCATGGAGTGCACAGCAAGCAGAATTTATTCGGTCTCACCTTGCAGCCTCATTTCATCCAAAACTTTGAGGACTAAACTGTTTGTGATTTCGGTCACACCTTTTGACAAAGGCTGCGATCGCATTGCGTCCGAAAAACTCACGGAGAAATATGTATACCTTTTCAGACGAAAACTTCGACCGTACATTCGACCGTGGTGTGTGTAAAATCTTCAAGAGCAATCTGTATACCTTTTCAGACGAATATGGTGACCACACCTTAGAGCGTAGTGCCTTCGAAATCTTTCAGAGCAATTTGTGTATGTTTTCGAACAAAATTGGTGATCACATCTTCAACTACGGTGCGTCCGAAAACGTCCAAAGTGAATTTCGCCTATTTGATTTGCATTCCTTGATTTGTCTAAGTCCCAAAATAATATCTACTCACTACATGGACTTAGATAAACTCGTTAGTCAATCATTAATACCCTAATTAAGGGTCTTTCCAATATCAATTCCATATAAACATTATATTTGTATAATTAATAAATTCACCAAATAAACAACTTAGAAATACCATTAATATAACTATCATTAAAATAAATATGTCTAATTCACTTAGGCTAACAACATTGTCCCATTCATAAACACACACATTCATGGATTCAAACCCTTCTGTAGACACCTACACTCCTGCAAATTCAAACACTTCTGTATTGTCAGCTAATAGCTATTTCTCACATATACAATCCTTTGCGGACATCTCACTTCCGCAAATGACAACGTTTCCAAGATTCAACTAATCCTCGAGGCAACCTACACCTCACACAGATTTTCCTTAATTCTAAGACATGTAATATTATAATTAATCCATCAATTAAAATACACTCTTATGTGAACTATTATTCTTTCTACCATATCCATTTCTAAATTTCTTAATTTATAATTTACTTAATAAATCTCATCTTTTAAAAGTATAATCTTTCAAATATTGTAATTTGCTTAATAAAATAAATTTTATATTTTAATACATCATTAATCTTTACTATACTGTATTTATATTTCTTATTGTGACATTAATATTTTAAAATATCGCATCACATATAAAACTATTCTTAAGAACTTTTGAGGTATTACTATGTGCCTTTTTATCATCAAGTTCAATCTGTTAAGCTGAAAGATCGTGATCAGCTCGTATTTTTCACTGAGTGTGAGAGATTTTAAGGGTTTGTTTCTGTTTAAGGAGAAAAAAAATATTCCATAATTCAAAATTGAAAAATTACAAGTCTTAATACATTACAATATAAATTTTAAATTGATAATAATTTTAAAATACAAAATTTAAATTGACAAAATTTAAGTATAAATATATTTATATGTATATAAAGTGAACAATAGCGTTACCTTATCCCGGACTAGCTCACAGAGTGAGTGGCCATAATCCACCCACATCACATTCAATGGCTGAAACCACCTCTCCAAACCCAATATCGCTGCACACACCATCACTGCAAAGCTCCCTGCTCCCACTTCGTCCCCATGGCTCCCTCAGTGGCTGCCCCCATTGCCTCTTCCTTCTCCTCCTCTTCCTCTATTCATTCTCTCCGGTGTCTCAGAATCTCAACACCTCGCTTCTTGGCTCCTATTTCTTCGCATCCTTTTGCAGTTTCGCAGAAATGGCGAATTCTGAGCGTAACTGCCCCTGTCGCCCAAGAAGAGGCTGTAATGGCGGAGTTTGAACAAGGGTTGGTGGAAGAAATACCGGAGGTAACTGATGAAGTGGTGGCTGTTGAAGAAAAGGCGGTTACGGCTTCTACTAAACTTTACTTTGGGAATTTGCCTTATAGTGTTGATAGTGCGCAGCTTGCTGCTGTAATTCAGGACTATGCTAGCCCTGAGATGATTGAGGTATGTCGAACGATCAATAATTTGATTATTTATATTGGATTTGTGAACTCGACTCGGGAAAGGAATTAGAGTAGGAAATGTGTTTGTTTATCATTGATTGGGAGGCTGATTTTAAGTATGCTATAACCTATTTCCAAATGGGACTTGGATTGGAGGCGACAATTGTCCATTTACTCACATTTTACTTGATTAGTTGTGCTTAACTGATTGTAATCAAGACTAACAAATGGCAATGGTTCTGCTCCTCACGTTTTATTGGATTTTGATGATGCTAATTGAATGTGATTTTAATGTGTTGGTCTCCCATGGTGGGGGAGTTCTTTGAGAGCTTCTTATTGAATTAAGTATTCCATCTTTCAAGTATACCTACTGATTCCTGCAACTGTTACAGGTTCTTTATAACAGAGACACTGGCAGAAGTAGAGGATTTGCTTTTGTTACAATGAGTAGTATCGAAGATTGTAACAATGTTATCAAAAATCTCGATGGAAATGTAAGAAAACCTGATTTCCTAACGGGGTTTGGCAATTTCTATGTCTCGTCTTTGCATCTTTTGATTTGACAAAATGGCTTTTTTTTTTTTTTTTATGATTTCAGGTTTATATGGGAAGAACGTTGAGGGTGAATTTTTCGGATAAACCAAAACCCAAAGAACCCTTATATCCAGAAACAGAGTTTAAGCTTTTCATCGGGAATTTATCGTGGTCCGTCACGTCGGAGAGCTTAACACTAGCTTTTCGAGAATACGGAAATGTGGTTGGAGCGAGGGTTTTGTACGACGGCGAAACAGGAAAATCCCGTGGATATGGATTCGTAAGCTATTCGACAAAAGCGGAGATGGAAAGTGCCCTTGAGTTTCTCAATGGAATGGTGAATTTCTCTCAGTAAATACCCAAATCTTTCATCGGCTCACAGTAGATGCATTGACAGAAGGATTATGTTATGTTCCTCCATTTTTACTTGCAGGAACTTGAAGGAAGGGCAATACGGGTGAGCTTGGCGGAAGGGAAACGAGCTCAGGGCTAATTGTGGAGGCTTTAATGGTGGCGGATGGTGGTCAGAGCATCGATCCAAGGCTCTGCCGAACTGAGATAGGGAGAGAAGAAATGGATCTGCCATTAATTAAATGCTGTCTAAAAAGGGTTCGATCGATTGTAGTGAATCTTAGTTGAAAATGGATTCCTAAGAAGAGTGTGGACGAGAGACGTTTGTTAAAGTAGTTGTTCTAGAAAAATGGTTCCTTTATTTTCAATTTTTGTCGCTGAATTTAAAAAATAATATAAATCTAAAATTAGAAAAAATTGGTAGCTGTCTCGTTTTCCCGTAATCTTCGTCTTTCTCCCTGGAAGACTTACCAGGCAGACTCGTTCCAATCTCTCTCTCTCTCCTCTTCCACCTTCTCCCCATTTCTTCTCTTTTCTTTTTTGTTTGACGATTTCTTCTTGTTTTCTCTTCGACGTAGGGTGGGGTGTCTCCATTTCTTTCCTTTTCCCAGAAATCGAACGCGTCGATTTGTATCGATCTTTGAGGGGAACGATACAAATTGTAAGACAAATATCGAGTTCGATTTGTTTTAATGACTCTTCGCCTTTTGGGCGGAGGAAATTAAAGTAAGAGGTTCGCGGTAATCTTCCACGATGTCGATTTTAGCTCCGTTCCAACTCCTGGAACTGAATCTTATTTCCGCTCAGGATTTAGCCCCTGCTTCTCGCTCTATGAGGACCTACGCTGTCGCATGGGTCCACCCCGACAGAAAGCTCTCGACCCGAGTCGACACCCACGGCCACAACAACCCCACTTGGAATGACAAGTTCGTCTTCCGCGTTGACGACGAATTTCTGCACACCGATACCTCGGCCGTCATGATCGAGATCTACGCTCTTCATTGGTTCAGGGATATTCACGTCGGAACCGTTCGTATTCTGGTGGGAAATCTTATTCCCACTCCGCCTAGGCTCCACCCTTACAATCAACAGCCACAGGTGGGGATGCGGTTCGTGGCCCTCCAGGTCCGACGCCAGTCCGGTCGCCCGCAGGGGATTTTGAACATTGGAGTGGCGTTGCTTCATAGCTCAATGCGGAGCATGCCTTTGTATTCTCAACTAAGCACCTCAGCCGTTGGTTATCGCCAGCTGATGGGAGAGAATTCTCCTCATCACAATCATCACCATAATAATAACAATCCTCACACCCATCTAATGAATAACAGCAAGCCGGAGCTCCGACGAACAAAAAGTGATACGAGTTCTATGATTGTCGGTTCCGAGCTTAGAGGATCTCAGTTATTGGGGATTAATGGGAGAGTTGGCACTAAATCAAAAGCTAGCTCCATGATCAGCGGCGCAGAAATTGCCAAGAAGAAGAAGAAGAAGAAAGGAGGATCAAGGGCCAGTTCGTTTATCAGCGTCTCTAGATCTGTCATCAAGGGCAACAAGGAGAAGAAAGGGAAATCTAGATCGGTTATTAGCGCGTCGGAGCTTGAGGACTGGGAAAAGAAAGAGAAACGTTGGAAGCCGAGATCCATTCTCAACGGCATAGAAGCAACAGAAACTCCTAAGAACGGCAAAAATGAAGATTCAAGTTCCATTAACAATTCAGATATAGCTCCAGTGTACGAGCCCCCGCCGAAACAGAAGACGGTGAAAGTGAAACCTGAATTCATTGATTCGCCACGGAGAAAAGTAGGAAATGACAAGCCACAACCATTTGCTAAGATAAACCCGATTGAATATGTAGCCCCACGGAAAACTCCGACAAGGGCTACGCCGAAGGGGACACCGCTGCATGATAAATATGCGACTCCACAGAGAGGAGTAACGCCACTGCATGGAAAGACCACAAAATTTCAAGATTTAAACTACGGAACTCCAAGGAAATCTTTCTTGTCCAAGCCTTTCTTGACGGAATCCGAGCTTGGTCCGTCGCCGTCTGAGGTTGCAGCGGCCATGGCGCAAGCTCCAAAAGTTGACGACGGTGGAGAGAGCTCAGTCGCTGGCGGGTGGAGTCTCGACGGTAGCGTGGAGGGATTACAATCCAAGCTTGAGAGGTGGAGAACGGAGCTCCCACCGGTACATGACCGCGGTGAGTACTCAAGTTTCCAGTCAAGCGAGACCCGTCACGCGAGGCGGCATAGTGACGGCGGGAACGGCCTCTTCTCCTGCTTCAGCAACATCTGTGGTTGCCAATGCTCCATAGTCTGCGGAGGAAAGACACCCAAGAAAACTGCTAGCGGGCGAGTCCACCGGAGCCCCTCGGCGGAAAATTTGAGCTATTCGTAACGTTAACCATCTAATTAAAAATTCGGGTCGGGTGAGAAGATGAGGACCAGGAATGAAGGTGGAAGTTGAAAGGATAAAGAAAAAACCGCTTCACTTTTGCTAACATGCACCCAGACGTCACGGAATGGCTAATTTCTCCCGTGAATAAAAAACACCTGATGGGCACAGGATAAGAGAACGGTTGATGTTAGAAACTGTATTTCAGTTATACTCTCTTCCCCTCAATTTGCATTTGTTTGTATTTATATGTTTTACACTATGAACGGTGGTTGTATTATAATGTACGTATTCATTCCTATAATATGGCTTTTACTTTAGGACAAGATTTTGATTGGCAAATTAATACATTATTACTCGCCATGTCTATTCAATAAAAATGTTAGTTTGATTGGGTTTCAAAAAGTACCTTCCAACTTCCATAATACACGAAGTAAAAATGTTTTTTTTGACAGATTCAAACTTCATTTCTTCTTCTTCTAATGATTTGATGAAAAGAGAAGCTTTGACTTTGCCAGCTGTAGACAAGAGGAAACTCTGTCTCCTTCTTCAGTTTTCTCACACAAGGACATGACAAAAAGTAGACAAACAACATCTTTAATATTATGGACATGACAAAGATAAATACTTTCCAATATGTATTATTGTGTGGACATATAATATTTATACAAATCATTTGTGGCAAAAAAAAATCTTGGTAGGATGAAGTAGATGATACTTATCAAATGAAATCCAAGGTCAATTCAAGTAAAGATACATGGCATGATCCATACGTGTCATGAAGAGGTTGCATCTAGATAAGATTATGTTATGCTAACAAAAATAAGACCCATCATCATAATTGCACCAACTTGTTTAGGCCTAGTTCTCTAAAATGCAAACTTTGTTAAAGCATCTAGCACATCTCTAAATTCCACCCTTACTTTTTCCAACGGTATATAATTAAAGTATTGGAGAATAAATAACGATCCAGATTAGAGAAATAAACATATAAACACAATGCTTAGAAAAATACTAAAACTAACTCCAATTTGATCAAGCTGCTAGAGATCGTTTCCTGGTTCAATGGATGAACCAGGGTAAAACATTCTCTATCATGAAATAGAGCTTTAATGGAATCATGAATCTATCAAAAATGTTGTACTAAGATTACCGCACTAAACAACAGGCGTTTACAATTCAATTTACTGCTCAATATTGCAACAATAGAAGTCGAACGCTAAATGAATTGTCTTCAATACTTCAAATCTCAAAGTCAGGTCCTCATAAAACGACTATCATTTCGATAGATTAACATAGCTCAATGTTAATTGAAATATGTTCTATATAGAGATCTACCACAAGAGATAGCTAGTTTTTGCCTACTATGCCAAGTCCTTATAAAACGACTATCATTTTGATTGATTAATATAGCCTAATGTTAGTTGAAAATGTTCTACATAGGGATCTACCACACAAGATAGCTATTTTTGCCTACTATTTTCTTGAGCCTCAACACTCCATAGTAAATACCTTTTTAGGCTTCTATAAATGCACATATAAAATTGTGTATGTATGTATACAAACATGCATGGACCTAAAAAAATTCATTCAAGTTCTAGGTAAAAACAAACACCCCTTAGAAGCCAAACAAAGATTGGGGAGAATTGGCCAAGTTCATTCAATGAACTTCTTCCTCCAGAGGCTCTAACATGGACATGTGAGAGGCGATCCAGTGCAGCTTCGTCTATTCCACCCATCTGAATAAAGGAAGAGCATAAACATTTCACAAAGGATTCGTCAAACGAAACTCCTCAAGAAAACAAAAACAACAAAGCTTACCATGTTCCAGAAGAAGATTATCCACCACCTTCAACAAAGTTTTGCATCACGGATTCTCTCCTTTGGAGAAGGTTGTATACGCTTCGTTCCATTCTAGGGAAAAAATAGTACTTCATGAATCATGAGCCGCTAATGTAACCAAATCAAAGACAACAAATTGAAGAAGAAGATAAGAGAACTAAAGAAATGGTGGACAATTACTTCTCAGACAGCACAACCCTTTTCTTCAGAGAAACATCGCAGGGCAGTCGCAAATCATCCTTGAATGCTGAGACCTCGTATTCTAAAATCTTGAGATCCCTATACCCAAATGCAGCTTCTCACAGTGTGTCTGCTTTTTTCTCAGGCAAATCAAAGTGTTTTATGACTACCCTTTCATCCACCTAAAAGGATTCATCAAAATATAAGTTTACATTTGAAATGTTTTCACTGTTATGTACAAAATATGGACTGTTCAAACTCATTTGATGTAATTATAATGATTAGTGAGTAACGCACAAAAAAGCAAAGCTCATCATCGAGCCACTTCACAAATGCCACGACATCTTCGATGTCTTGAAAGACTGCATCATTCACCTCCTGTATTAATGAATTTACAAACTCTCCCTGGGTCTCAAAATCTGCTTTGATCTAGAAAGAAAATGAAGGGTAAAATTAAAATCAAACACATATTCTTTCAAATATCTCTTTATTTACAGCATTAATGGCCTAGTGGAAAAAGTTAAAAAGGTTTAAGCCTTTAAAATTAAAAATGAAACTTCCACTCTGCCTAATAACTCCATCACACATTCTCCATTTTGTAAACCATCAATTTCTAAGGATTGAATCGTCTCCAAATCGAATGCACGAAAGAATAATCCATGAATAGTGTAGCTATTTTTTCGAAAAAGTAACCTGCATAAGCATTATATCTTAACTAAAAACAAACCTGCCATAACTTAGTACTTATAGCAAGCAAATGTGATGATCTATTCTCAATTTCTCCAATCATGGTGCTACGAGCATTTGCAAAATCCAAACCATTCCCTTTGGCTCCATTTGAAGAATCCTTTCTAGAATCCCTCTTCATGAGTGAATGGTAAAATTCAACTACTTGAGGGGCCTGCTGCTCTGTTCCTGACGTACTTCTTGCCATACTCCTTACCGGCATTTTCGGAGGGGTGGTGGAGGAGGGGGAAGTGGTGGTGGTGGCAGTGGAGGTGGAATTTGCTTAGTAAATTCCTCTTTTGTATTGAACAAAGCTGCAGATGAAGGCCTCGGAGGAGGATTGGCTACCCTCAATGCTCTTTTCTCCACATCTAAGCAAGAAGGTAACTTACTAACCTCTTGACAATTCCCAAAATTATACTTTGAGAAGAAAGAGAATCAGCTTCCTTCATATCTTTCGAGCAGATAAACCCGTTGGATTGCTTTCTCGTACTTGGCTCTGGTTCTTCTGCCCACCATTTGACTCCACTTATGGAGTGTCTTCTCTTGGGACTTCTCCCTTCCTCTGAATCACTCCAGTTTTTGTCCAAAATTCCATCTGAACATTCTGAATTAGCCATATCCTCGTCGGTGATGGGCCACTTTTTCAGCTTCTTAATCAGACTCAGCCTCTTTGCATTTCCATATTCCATGTCCTCATTGCTTGGGCAAGAGAATGAGCTGCTAGAATGGCTGCTTCTCTCGACTGAGCAGGGGCTTGAGTGGCTATCCAAATTCGGAATTGAGCACGGGTTTCGTAATTCATTACGCAAACACGAGTTTACCCACCTGAGGTAGGCAAGCTCCTCCACCTCATTTAGTTTACTCATTTGCAGACCTTCAATCTGCTTGCACAAATCTTCATATGTATGCCTCAACGAAGAGGCCTCAGCTTTAATTTTCGCTACAATTTCACTCTGCTTGAAACAAAAAAAGAGAAAGATTTAACAAACCGTAATTAAAGAAAATAGAAAGCTACTTCCAACTTAAAAAGAGAAGGCTTTTATTGTTTCTGATCATCCAAACATATGGTGGAAGTTAAAATATGTATATTACCTCTGAACTTTCTGCTAAAGAAGCCAATTCAGATTCTAAGGATGCAATCTTGCAAACAAGATTTCTCTTTTGTTGCTGAAGCTCGTTATTCAGACATTTCAGTTCAACAACTTCGACCTCTACTTTTTGCGATCTTGATTGTAAAAATCTCTAGGAAATCGTAGTTATCGCCACTAAATGCTCCGTTAGCTCTGTTTTCTCAGCCTCAAGAGCGCTAACTTTTTCAACCAGTCCATCTACTTTAGTTCTCTTGTCTTCAAGCGCCATTTCAAGATCAAAACTAATTGGATTCCGCTTATGTTCATCCAACTCTTCTTGAAGTTCGAATTCCTTCTGTCTAGATTCCTCCAGCAGGGTTCTCAGGTGATCGAGTTCCGTAAACAAGTCACGTGACGATTGCCGACGATGGGTCTGACATACTTGTGGATGAACTTGATTTGCCGAGCACGAAAAATCGGCGATCAGTGACTGTTTGATGCGGGAGTGGGAAGGGTAGTTTGTTCGAGAGGATCCTAGAAGGGTCGTTCGCTCGCATAAAGAAGGTTGCAGAAGAAGAGTCATGATTGAAAGGAAAGAAAGTAAAACAGAGAGATTTGACAAAACAGAATGAAATATCTGTGTGGTGCACATTTAAGGGGCGGACAGGTCGACTGTGTATGTTGACCGGCGCCATTGGGACCGGTCGACATGCACAGTCGACCGGTGCCGTTAAGTTTTGCAACCGAGCGACATACACAGTTGCCCAGTGCCGCGAACAGTCGACTGTGATAGAAATTCCTCTCCAATAGAATGAAATAAGGAACTGTAGTGATAGGCAAAAATAGATTACAATTAGCATAAATGATTAAAAAATAGAATTAATGAATTCAATTGAGTAAACTTAAAATTATTTAAGTACCTGGCTGACGTGGATCAATGAAATGAAGGGAATGAACATTTTTCTCAGATGGAGCTAAAAGGCCCAGATGTTGTCCGAACAGATTGGTTGTCCGATGTAGCAGGAATTGACCAGAGATCTGTAAAAACACACAAAAATTAGTCATTTATCTTCACAAGCATAACAAGCAATCGAGGATAGTAAAACATACATCACAGTGCAATACTAAATTTAAATTTCAAATAATTAAAGTTGGTTTCGATAACAAATGACCATAATTCAGACATAAATATATGGAAACAAACAACCTTTTACGTTTTACCAACATGTTTCTACCTGTTGAGAAACGCAAAACGCAAAAAAAAAACTGCGGAAGCAGAAACACTAAGATTTACGTGAAAAACCCTAACAAAATGGCACATTCTTGAATTAATGAAACGTAACATATCATCCAACCATATCATCAGCCATAGATGCAAACAATCAAAACATCTCCAAAGTGATTATCTTTCTATCTTAATGTTATATGTTTCTAAGAGAAATAACAGTAAACACATCCTCAATCTACTTCTCATCATAAACATATTTTTAATTAGTAGTTTAATGTTTTAAACATAATAATTGATCATCATCACATAATATATTGTCAATCACATCCCGTAGGTATCATAGAGAAAACAATTATCATAACATAAATACCCTAGCATCTTTGTGATGCAGGCCAAAGGCCAAACACATACAAACATCACTTATATGAAATTCTCTAATGGAGGTCTGACTATTTTAATCCCTTTCCATATGCTGACTTATCCCTTTTAAATAAACAAAGAGTTAGCTAATAGAGAATACCTTAAATACTACTTACTATCAAACGTAAATTCCAGAAACTAAATGGCGGAGAACCTACCTTGAGAAAACCTAGAGGAAAGTTTATCTAAGGGCTTGAGAGCTACCTGAGGGCTTGAGAGAAAGCTCTCTCGTCCTCACGGCTTCAAGGGTAAAGAGGGTTTCAACCCCCACATTTCCTATTTAAAGAACCGTAAATAGAGAACCTTGCAGGAGTTAATTCTATGAAAATTGTATCTAAATTCTATCTTTTTCTCAATCGTTTAAAGATTAAATGATAGCTCGCACATAATTTGGAAAACTAACTTAAATAAAACATGCCCGAGCTACAGCCGATGCATGAACAGCCAAAGCGGATGTCTATACAACCCGCTCAATCAATGGCCAACAGCCCAGTCAACCCTAAAACTTACATTTGGGATCGCCAAAGCAACCGCAGATGCCAACACTTCAGCAAAAGCTAATACTCTAGCAGAAACACCAATCTGCAAGCTTGTCCATCACTCATCATCTGCAATGTGTACTAATCTATTGCGAAAATCCTTTACGCAGACGCTTAAGCTCCCGTAGACTGTGAATTCATTAAATCGAATGACGTCGTTTCACTTCATCCAATAACTTGATTGCATACACCAACCTATTCGCGGAAGCGAACGCTCTCGCTCTAACACTAATAACTGAGACTTACTTACCTAAATGACACCGTTTCCATCACTTAAAACATTGCCGCGAACAAAAAACGCAGCCGCGAAAACATGTTATAACTTGAAATGACAATGTTCCTAACTTACTTAACGCTCCCAAATGACATCTTTCTCTCCCACAGAAGAATCGTTTCCTAATCCAACCACTCGCACTTCTTCTGCTAAACTAAATCTAACAGCTTGACACTCTTCTACGTTTGAGTGACATTAAACGCTCCCGCATAAGCATCTTTTCTTAAATCCAACGATCTATGTTTCTTTCGCTAATCTAATCTTATGATCCAGCATTCTCACGCACTCAAACAACATCAAACACTCCCAAGGAAGCATCTTTTCTTAAATCCAATGAGCAACGTTCCTTCCGCTAAACCAATCCAAAGGTCCAATGTCCTCCCCATCAAACACTCCCGCAGAGCTTCTTTCTCCATCCTAAATGATGACAACTGCTCCAAATCAAGAAACAATGAGTTTTGTGACTCAAGCATCAATATATAGAGAAACTAAATAACCCTAATATTGAATATGGGCCCGACCCGACCCAACTAGAATTCGAGTCACTCCGAACTCTAACAATCTCCACCTTAACACGAATTCCACCTGAGAGATCCAATGCAGGCTTCTTGGCCCACCCCAAAACGAATCCAGAACACTGAACTCTGACAATCTCCATCTTCAAAGAAATTCCAATGTAAGGCGAACGATATGCAAAACTCCAATGAAAAATAACCTCCTCATCTACAAAGGCCCCATAATGGGCTAACTCAATATCTAGTACGGATCAAGTTTAAGCCCCGCTTAAACTTGAGAGACACACTCGGAGAGAAATCACATCTTCTCCATTGTACTACCGAATTATCAGAGATGTCGCAACGAATTGTATGTGAATATGCTGAAGATCCCCCACTGGAATCTATACCCTCAAACACACTCCATGCGTAACCCATTGTAGATGTTTCACCATATCGCCGTAGAGCTTTACCCTTTCTCTTAGTTCTGCCTCTGACGATACCACTCTGTCTTGAAACTGTAACTGAAACTGGTGACGATGTAGTGACTGCATCACACTGAACATCTGTAATAGGCTGAACTATCGGCTCTGATGTGGATTCAGAACCCAACTTGAACTTCACCTGAGAACCTGACTTCTTCTGAGTCTTCTCCAAACAACCTTTAGAAGGTGAATCCACAAACTTTGTAGCCTTATTACTCATCACTATAGAACCCTGTAACACATACAAATTTGCAGAGCTTCTGTGTCCCTTTAACTTGATGAGAGCACCCCTACTGATCTTTATACATCCACCTACAGCGCTGTACTTGTACCCTTTCGAATCCAGAGTACTCAACGAGATCAGATTCTTCTTTAACTCGGGAACATGTCGCACTTTACCCAGTGTCCTCAAAACTCCATCAAACATTCTGATTCGGACGGTACCAATACTAGCTATTTTGCAAGGTGTGTTATTACCCACTAACACAGCACCTCTTGAAACGGTCTCATATGTCGTAAAGCAATCCCGATTGTAGCACATATGAAATGAACATGCTGAATCCAGAATTCACTCCTTGTTTGGCTTTGAGTTTCCCTCTGACACTATTAGAAGATCTCCATCACTATGGTTTTCTTTTTCTGTGACAACTACTTCACCGGACGTCATCGGTTGTTTTGCCTTCTCTATAGCTCTCTTTACCTCATTCTGCAATTTATGGCACTCGGCTTTGATGTGCCCCCTTCTTTAATAGAAGTAACAGGTTCTATCTCGGTACCTTGACTTTGATCGGCCCTTTAAACTCTAAACATTATCACTGCCTTTGTTGTTTGAATCTCTTGTTCTACCCCGAACGACAAGTCCCTCACCTCGAGATTCGGATTCCTTAACAAGTTGCTTCATCTTTTCCTTTGATAACAAAGAACCATAAACCTCTTCCAGAGTTAGACTGTCCCTACTGTACAAAATCGTATCTCTGAAAGAACCATATGAAACAGGCAACGAGCATAACATAATCAACCCCAAATCCTCCTCATCGTACTTGCATCCCATAGTCTCCAAATCTGAAACTAACTCCTTGAATGCAGCCAAGTGCTTTGTAATAGAGGCTCCTTTCACTAACTGATGAGAATAAAGTCGTTGTTTCAAATGCAACTTGCTAGTCAGGGTTTTCTTCATACACAACTACTCCAATCTGAACCATAAGTCAGCGGCAGATTTCTTGTTCAAAACATCCTGCAAAATCTGATTTGACATATGCAGACGTATCATAGATAGGGCTTTTCGATCCTTTCAGAGTTTCTCCTCTTCACTCAATAACGTGAGCATTTTATTGAGCCATAATAACGCGTCGTTTAAATCCATCTGTGCGAGCACATCTCGCATATTCACCTGCCATAACTGAAATATCGTATTCTGATCCAACAACGAAATATCGAATTTCATTGAACTCATCATGCCCTAAAATTTCAGAAATTTCTTCACAATTTCTGAACCCAAAAATATCCGCCTTTGCAATTAGAATAAATCTCCTCAATTTATTCAACCCAATCAATCTCCAGAAAATATTTCAACCAATTAATCCAACCAAAAATTTCAGAAATGCAACCCAAAAAATCCAAAATTTTGGCAGAGTCCAAGTCGGCGGACTGTTTCTTCACAGTCGCTGTTCACTAGTTGGAGATCGGCTATGGACGGAGACACCGTGGTGCGATCTATTTCTCTGGACGGACAGCAGTGGCAGAGGCTGGTTTCTGTCGGCTTCTGTTTGCAGCACACGGACGGAGGTCTCGGCTGGGAGACAGAACGGCAGCAGACGACGAACGAACTCTGTTTATCTCTCTGTTCTGGGTCGAACGTCGACGGTTGTTCCTCGCGACACAGAAGCGGACTGGGGAGGACGGCAGCAGGTAACTTGACGGACGGCAGCCGGCAACAAATGGCGGTGCGGCGGAGAACGGCTCGACGAAGGAGGACTTCTGTCCCTCAGCTGGTAGACTCGGTCGGCGGTCGTCGTTTGTCGGCAAGGTCCTCTTCTCTGTTGAAGATGGCAACGCAGTAGGGAGGATACACGAAAAAAAATTCTTTTTTTTTTTTTTCCAAATTTACAATTTTTCTCACAAAAATTGTAAACCCTAACTTCGTTGGATCCGAGTACGAAAAACTCTAACTTCACTCTGATATCAATTGTTGAAAATTGATATAAAGAATTTCACCTGGGTTTTGATACCAATTGTTGAGAATCGAACGCAAAACGGAAAAAGAAAACTGCAGAAGCAGAGACACCGAGATTTACGTGAAAAACCCTAACGGGAAAAAACCACGGGCAGAGGAGAAATCACTAAGTTGAAAATCAAGGTACAATGAGTTTTGCCACTCAAGCATCAATATATAGAGAAACTAAATAACCCTAATATTGGATATTGGCCCAACCCGGCCTAACTAGAATTTGGGTCACTCCGAACTCTAACAATACCAATAGAACAAATATTATGCGCAGATGTTTCGGACAGCAAATGCACTAATAAGTCACATATTAAACATGAAGTAGTTCAAGAAAAAAGGAAATGCATGATGGTTAGTATTCTTTCAGCGACATCCTTAGAATCAAGAATTGGTTCTCATACAGGTAGCCCATTGGTTAAAAGAGGTATTAGGTGTCGGGACTCGTGTTGATGTGCGTACGAAATGAATTTATATCTAACCGTCTTAAATCTCGAAATAGAATATTGGAATATGAAAGTTGGCAACTTTAAACTGCCGATGGATGAACGTGATGAATAAACGCAACGCTTCTCACCTTCTTGGATAAGGATGCGACTGCAAGTTTCTTTGGTGATATAACTCACACGAAAGAGACTTTAGATATTACGCACCAAAGGGTCTTTGGATATCACTCACCAAAGGAAGAAAATGATCCCTTCAATTCTCAAAAAGCAAAAACTTTGTTTTACAAAAATTCAACAACTTTAAAAACATAAGCGGTGATGACTTTTAATAGCTGATTGAAAACATAAAGTATAAAATTAAATAAAAGATAACCTAGATAAGTGGATCTAGATATTCTAGGTAAGTGAATCTAGATATCCTAAAAAAGTAGATCTTTTTAGAGATACTATCTAAAGAGATAATATCTTTCTCTCTTTTGTCCTCCAAGTTTGTCTTCGTGGATTTGCTCTTGGGCTTGTTTTCATGTTGAAATTGTCCACTTGGATGACTTCTAATCTTGAGTTTGTTGATAACTCGAACTTCCCTTAAACTTTTGCTCTTTGTTCTTTGGGTTTTTACCATAGCAAATAGACTCCGAATTAAACGATCTAACATGGGTTAGAAAGCCTAAGAAATTGGTTACAATTTTCATGAAGAACACTTCTTGAAAAGATGTTGTCTTGATTTCCAAAATAAGAGAACCATTGGTAAAGGTCAGAATGAAAACAGTTTTAGAAAGATCTTCAATTATTTTCTTGGCCTTCCACTTATGCTTGATGTTCATGATATTCTTTGAGTCTTGATAAATAATAGAATGGTCCTATTTTGCATCACGTGTCTAGCAGATGATGATAGATCAGCATCTTCTCCACGCCACTGGCGTCTTGCCCTGCTATTTCCTTGCCCATAATTGAACTCATTTTCAATATCATCGACATCATCCTCATCATCAACTTCGTCAACTCTCGGACTTCCAGAAAAAAATCATCCAAATGGGTTTTTCCCTTGAGCAAATAATCAAACGAGAGAGGATTTAGAAAAAAGCAGTTAATAACCTTTGTGCCTTTAGTATCTAGTCTTGCACCGGGGGCAAGATTGGTTCCCATTTTTCCTCTCATACTCGTAACAAGGCCGGCAAATAGGAAGGCACATTCATTGCATGCGACAGATACATCACCTGAGGCTGTGAGTCCAACAGTATCACCACATATCTGGCAAATTTGGCCGTTCAAATGCTTCAATGGTTTTGGCTGCAGCATTCGAAGAACACAGATAAATGATAAATCAAAACAGTAGAGACCATTACAGAGTAACGACAATCTTCAACAACTACATGATATGTGCAATTAGCTCGTAAATGGGCCACTAATACAGACCAAGACGAGAGAATTACTAATAATACAAATCTAACAGTGAAACGAGAAAAAAAGCAATTTCACTGGAGAAGTAATACACTTCCCAAGAACAAACTCCCATCTCCCAGATCCAGTGAGCAGAAAGCAAGAGGGACAACAACATCGTAGAAATGAAAATAGAAAAAACAGAGTCAAAAATTAAAGGAGTAGATACATCTGAAGACTAACCCCGCCATAGGAATCGTGACGAATCCGAACAATCTCGTTTCTCTTGTAAGAGGCAGCAGCCAGTCCTGCACTTGCTTCCATTGCTCTGAGGATTCCTCCGCCTCAGAAAACAAAAGCAGATCGGAAAAGACAAATGGCCGAAATGCTGTTAGCGAGTATCTCAATCTGAAGGAGGAGGAAGATGAAGAGCGTCAGTGAACTCTTCGCCCATTCAACACACCATATCTCTCTCTCTCTCTCTCTCACTCAGCTCTGTCTCTTCATCACTCTGCTTCGTTTCCATTTATTAAACGTGGATTGGATGTTTATAATGCAGGGTTGGGTGTTAACAGTGTCGCCGGTCGACATGCACAGTTGACCGGTGCGCTAAGTGTAGTCTTCTGTCGACATTATGTTGATCGGAGTGTTGTGTGTTTGGGGAAAATATTGCTTGTGCCAAAATCTCCACCGATAAATTTGATTTAATATAAAAGACATTAAAATAAATCAAAACATTAAAAAAATGTCTCCTGTTTTTAAGAATAGAATGATATTTCTTTTTTTATATAATTATTTCAAAAATATTAGTGTAACTACCCAATTTTTATTATTTTTTAAAACGCGTAAAATTTAAAATTTTTTTTATTTAAAAAAAAAACAACGGAAGACTTAATAAAACAAGTAAGTTGAGAATGAAAATAATAAAACTCCTTTTTTGAATCACAACGGAAATAAATAAAATTATTTTCTTTTACAATTAAATACTTTACAAAATTTTTTTTCGAATCATTTCTCTTTTTAAATCCCTTTAGCCCAACCAGCTACTAGATTTGTGCGTGCAAATCCTTCATCAACTGCTCCTTCACATTTTCTTCTGATCTCGTACATATCTACATCAATAAGACTTAAACTAATGAGCATAATGCTCAGTAAGTGATATAAATAAAACTATATAATACACGTGTCATGCCACTTTAAAATTTGTTTTCCATTTTCCTTTATCTTTTACTGTAACAACCCGATTTTTATTTACTTTAAAATCGCGTGAAATTTAAAACTTTCTCTTTTATAAAATCAGAGTATCCTTTTTCTATAAAAACCCGAGCGTTAAAACTCTTTACTTAAAATATTTATTAATCTCAGAAGAAGTAATGAACATCCTTTTTATAAAACGCAACGAAATTTTAAAAAAAACATTAAAGAATATTAAATAATTTACAAACTATTTTACAAACCATTTCCTTTTAAAACTCTTTAGCCCAGCCAGCCACAAGATCCACTTGTGAAAATCCTTCATCAGCTGTCTTTAACCTATTCTCTTGTTTTCTCGTACAATACCCTACATCACAAGACCTAAACTAATGAGCCTATTGCTCAGTAAGTAATATAAGAAGATAAAACGCAGATATGATGCATGATCATGCGATGCATTACAGAGGAGAACCGTATCTCATCTGTTAGTCGGGACGATGGATAAGTCAATTGCTCTTGTTGCTTAACCTATGGTTCCGACAAGGAACCACGCCAATCGGGGTGTCACCACGAGCCATACCCAGTCATTTTGTTAAAGACGTTGGTGTTTCAGAATGGGGTAAAGGTGAACCCTAGCTTCCACGTAGCTAACTCTAAACCTACCACTCCCTATGTGGGAGGAATACTACCGTATTGAAGTGTCACCGATCACCCGAACCCCCACACGCCTATTTACATATATTAAGTATGACATACAATATGCCTATGAGAATACCTACAGTCCTATATGATCGTACAAATGTCTAATAAACATATCATTAAAAGAACACACAACATGCAAATCCTAACTCTTGCGATGTAGGGTCCAAAGACCAAAACTCAGTAAATATCAACTTACCTGGCGTCTTCAATACGATACTATCAATCGCCATAGTACCTTCAAAACCATTAAATAAACTATTATCAAAATCTAAAATTACTAACTTCACTTTTGCCGTTCAGTCCATAATGATTTCTAATGAGCCAATAATTAGACTAATAACCATATCTCATAGCAGCGTAAAGGATCATTTAACTCTTTCTATTACTTTAGCAACCTCGCAATAACAAATTCCAATATCTCAACATGTATAACGAAAACAGTATTCTATCACCGAACTCATAAAGACTATAGACAACATCAGTGCTAAAACCATTGTACTCAACAGCTTCTTACAACACTTTTAATATTCAACTTAAACAATCAACAACTCCCATATTCTCTTTTGATAGCAACTACAATACTTTCATTTGACAACAACTACAATAACACTTAACCACATCAAGAAATTAACAGCCCAATCTTGACAGTCCACAGCCCAATCTTGACAGTTCACAGCCCAACCTTGACAGTTCAAATCATACTGGACAACAACTACATTTAGCATTCTCTGAAAGGAAATAAATCGAAGAACAGAGAAATCAAACTTAATAGACAACAAAACCCAAACAATAGGAAAACAAGGAGCAAAATTCAGAGTTCTCAGTCCAAACAGCAACAGGGAACCAATATCACACAAAACAACTTACATCCACAAAGCAGCAGGTTATTCACATTAACAGATTCTTCAGAAGCCATTTAATCTCAACGATAATCCACAGAACCATTTATTTCACAATACAGAACTACAAATAGCACCCAATTGACTAAACTTCAGAAACCTTACCTTCACGGCCATTAGCTCACGACCTTCATCACCAACACAACAGCCAATGTATCCATAGTGTCTCTCAATCCTTCAAAAGTTTCCTTCACAGTGCAACACTAAAAGTGAATCCCACTACTCATCACTAATTCATCCAAACTATTGAAGGTTAATCATTAATCAAAACCACTTTTTACCTTCACGGTGGAGAAATCTTTAGCAGCAATATCTTCAAAAAATACACTAATCATACTACACCTTTTAGCACTCCACTCACAATTTCCTCACTTCACACAATTTTCCTCACAGCAGAATTACACTCTCGCAGTTGCTAGACCAAAGTAAATTTTTGTAGGAAGCTTACCTATATAGACAAAGAAGAGAAGGGAGCTACAATAGCAGAAGATAAGCTGCAAGGGCAGACTGTCGATTGCCCAATTCAAGGAAGATATGGTCCAACGCTCCCATGCCACGTGGAAAGCCTTCCAAGTTGCAGGGGAGGACTGGTCGATGCAGAAGGAGGCTGGAGGAGAGAGGAGTTTGTTTATTTCCGCAAGAAATCAGAAGAGAGAGAAGAATTTATAAAATGGGTTTCACAGATTTCTGACTTTTCGGATGTTACAAGGTGTCCGCGCCAGATTTCGGACAAGATCCATGCGTCCAAAAACTCATAAAATTCAATACAGATTCGTTTTCACAATGTTCGTGTCGTTCGCGCCAGATTTCGGACGAGACCGAGGCTTCCGAAATCACACAGAATTGAATACAGATTCAACTTAACAATGACCGCATCATCCGCGCCCGTTTTTGGATGAGTCAGAGGAGTCCGAAAACTCGTTGTACATATTTTTCTTAATTTCCATACTTAGATTACTTTTCCAATATTTAACCTTATACTTTTTTAACATAATTTATGCGTAATATCTCGCAACATGACATGATACGCATATATATTACTATCCAAATTTAATACATCGATTAACGGAAAAAACATATTTTTGAGGTATTACATTCCTCCCACATTATATAAATTTCTTCCTCGAAATTTGCTCAGTGTAATTATTCATTTGATCAACAACTCAAAGTAACTTCTCGTATCCTACTTTTACATGAATGTCCAAAAGATTATATCACATTTAGTTTTTATAGGGCACAAGAACTTAGCAGAAATTCCTATTTCACATCCAGGTCACCAAATTGCCAACTTTTTTGTCATGATAGAAAAACCTTCATCCAGTTTCTTTCTTTTCATCAAATAGTTTGTGTCAATTCACTATAACGTAGACAACTTTATCACCTTTTTAAGAACCTTACCCTCCTAAATCTCGTCCTCATTCATAAAATTCCACCTTTCTTCGGGTCACTTCCAATAAAATATAGCCTTGGGCAACCACTTCTGGTTTCGTAAGTCACAACATGACATTTGTTGACAAAAGAACCACTTTCATTTCTCTTAAAACATCACTTCGATTCGGTATGACACCTATCAAATTGATTTCCTCATTACCCAACCATTTATTGAAGCTGGCATTCCTACTCGACCAATATAATTTACTAAAACTTCATCCGTTGGTAGAGCCAAACTTAAACCCAAGTCCTCTAGCCAAATCTAATAATAACAAATTCGGAATACCGATCGCATTCGTAACACGATTCGCCCGGTAAACCAAACCTCCAAGTATTTGAGGTACCAACTTAATGATTCTTCAAACTTATATCTTGTCTTACGAAGATAACCCCTATTTTCCACTCCATATTAAAGCAAAAATTGAATTGTTCCAAATTAACTTTCGACCAGAGTAATTTATTAGTGTTAGTTGTATAGTATGTTATTCAAACTCTTAGACAGATCCTTCATCCTGTAATTCAACCAAGCACGCAACATACTCTCCTACCACCCGAATATTAAGAGAATGTTATAGATCCATATTCAAAATCTTCTGGCCTAACAGTCTCCAAAATTTGTAATTTACAAGAAGCAATTTGAAATCCAACTTATAGGTAGTAATTAACTTCTTATACGCAACCTAACTGTTTTCTAAGTCATAATGTTCTCCCATATTGTACACCCCTATACATTCTTACCTTAATTCCTTGTACGAACTAGTGTAGCTCATGTTCATTACTGCTCAAATGATCCTAGGTAAGCCGTAACATCACTTAATTAACTTAGACACACTGTAGCCGTTCCTTCCAACCGAAGTTGAGTAAATCTTATTAGCTTATATGTCTTTATTATGTGAGCAAGATCCTCGCCTTAATGACTTTTTCCAAATTTTATCCTTACCATCGTTAGTTGTCCTGATTGGGTCCCGACCGAAAATAAGAACTTAAACAAAACCCAACACAGACCCTACAATTCATTTTAAATTTCTTCTAACTCAACCAATTACCAAGATATTATTCCTAACAAAGCTTAAATTACAACTCAAAATGACAAATAGTGAGTATCTTAGTTGTCTCAAAATTCGTCCTCAATTTTAATCAAAGTCAATTGTACAAACAAATTATGTTTCTAAATTCCCAGTTCATGGGAAAAATCTAATCTATTCAGGAAGCAATACTTAATTAATTTCTCGGTCCCACCAAAAATGGTTCCTTATCGTAGCTTAAGATAGATTCCCAATTTAACCCAATGGGTAGTGATAACAGTATCAAATACTCAACGATCTATTGCTAAAGATCAAAAACACTCTCTTTACAAATCTTTAATAATCATGACCAGTGGATAAACACTTGACTAATCATTTGTCATCCTTATAATTCGACGTAGCCACTTACCTTCCTTCTCATAATAAGTCTACCCTTATCTAACTCCTTGTAGCTTAGGTTATCTTGTTAAAATACTCATCTAACCTAATTCGTGCCGAGTTTGTTTTTCACTTATCCACTTTCCAATTTATAAAAATTTGGGCAGAGTCTCCCCTGTTTCTTTACTCCCCCAAAGCTAATTCCTGCACTCAAAACCCAAACAGTTCCAGTATCATTTATCTTTCATCACATCTATCATTCTATTCAAGCAAAAGAATCACAATTGCTACATCCATTACAAGTATCCCAATTGCCGTTTCCTTAATTCTCCAAGTGACGGGATTATTGTCTCACCATTAAATAATTTGATAAAGAAAGACCTAATTGTAATACTTACAATCGATGGAGTATTTTCACGTTGAAGCTTGTGCTGGCAGGCAGTATACAGAATCGATTTTAAAACCCGGGACACTCTGATACCAACTGTAACGACTTGGTTTTTAATTACTTTAAAATTGCGTGAAATTTAAAACTTTCTCTTTTGTAAAATTAGAGTATCCTTTTTCTATAAAAACCCGAGCATTAAAACTCTTTACTTAAAACATTTATTAATTTCAGAAGAAGTAATGAACATCTTTTTTATAAAACGCAGCGGAATTTAAAACAAAACATTAAAGAATATTAAATAATTTACAAACCATTTTACAAATCATTTCCTTTTAAAACTCTTTAGCCCAGCCAGCTACAAGATCCACCCATGCAAATCCTTCATCAACTGTCTTTAATCTGTTCTCTTGTTTTCTCATACAATACCTACATCATAAGACCTAAACTAATGAGCCTATTACTCAGTAAGTGATATAAGAAGATTAAACGCAAATATGATGCATGATCATGCGATGCATTATAGAGGAGAACCGTATCTCATCTGTTAGTCGGGACGATGGATAAGTTAATTGCTCTCGTGGCTTAACCTATGGTTCCGATGAGGAACGACGCCAATCGGGGTGTCACCACGAGCCATACCCAGTTGTTTTGTTAAAGACGTTGGGGGTTTCAGAACGTGGTAAAGGTGAACCCTAGCTTTCATATAGCTAACTCTAAACCTACCACTCCCTACGTGGGAGGAATACTACCGTATGGAAGTGTCACTGATCATGCGAACTCCCACACGCCTACTTACATATTTTAAGTGTGACATACAATATGCCTATGTGAATACCTACAGTCCTATATGATCTTACAAATGTCTAATAAACATATCATTAAAAGAACACACAACATGCAAATCCTAACTCTTGCGATGTAGGGTTCGAAGACCAAAACTCAGTAAGTATCAACTTACCTAGCATCTTCAATGCGATACTGTTAATCGCCATAGTACATTCAAAACCATTAAATAAACTATTATCAAAATCTAAAATTTCTAACTTCACTTTTAACGTTCAGTCCATAATGATTTCTAACGAGCCAGTAATTAGACTAATAACCACATCTCACAGCAGAGTAAAGGATCATTTAACTTTTTCTATTACTTTAGCAACCTTGCAATAACAAATTCCAATATCTCAACATGTATAACGAAAATAGTATTCTATCACCGAACTCATAAAGACTACAGACAACATCAGTGCTAAAACCATTGTACTCAATAGCTTCTTACAACACCTTTAATATTCAACTTAAACAATCAACAACTCCCATAGTCTCTTTTGACAGTAACTACAATACTTTCATTTGACAACAACTACAATAACACTTAACCACATTAAGAAATTAACAGCCCAATCTTGACAGTTCACAGCCCAACCTTGATAGTTCAAATCATACTTGACAGCAACTACATTTAGCATTCTATCATTCTCTAAAAGGAAATAAATCGAAGAACAGAGAAAACAAACTTAATCGAAAACAAAACCCAAACAACAGGAAAACTGGGTGCAAAATTCAGAGTTCTCAGTCCAAACAGCAACAGGGAACCAATATCACACAAAACCACTTACATCCACAAAGCAGCAGGTTATTCACATTAACAGATTCTTCAGAAGCCATTTAATCTCAACGATAATCCACAGAACCATTTATTTCACAACACAGAACTACAAATAGCACCCAATTGACTAAACTTCAGAAACCTTACCTTCACGGCCATTAGCTCACGACCTTCATCACCAACACAACAGCCAATGTATTCATAGTGTCTCTCAATCCTTCAAAAGTTTCCTTCACAGTGCAACACTAAAAGTGAATCCCACTACTCATTACTAATTCATCCCAACTATTGAAGGTTAATCATTAATCAAAACCACTTCTTACCTTCACGGTGGAGAAATCTTTAGCAGCAATATCTTCAAAAAATACACTAATCATACTACACCTTTTAGCACTCCACTCACAATTTCCTCACTTCACACCATTTTCCTCACAGCAGAATTACACTCTCATAGTTGCCAGACCAAAGTAAATTTTTGTAGGAAGCTTACCTATATAGACAAAGAAGAGAAGGGAGCTACAATAGCAGAAGATAAGCTGCAAGGGCAGACTACCGATTGCCCAATTCAAGGAAGATATGGTCCAACAATCCCATGCCATGTGGAAAGCCTTCCAAGTTGGAGGGGAGGACTGGTCGATGCAGAAGGAGGCTGGAGGAGAGTGGAGTTTGTTTATTTCCGCAAGAAATCGGAAGAGAGAGATGAATTTATAACATGGGTTTTGCAGATTTCAGACTTTTCGAACGTTACAAGGCGTCCGCGCCAGATTTTGGACAAGATCCATGCGTCCAAAAACTTATAAAATTCAATACAGATTCATTTTCACAACGTTCGTGTCGTCCACACCAGATTTTTGGCAAGACCGAGGCGTCCAAAATCACACAGAATTGAATATAGATTCAAATTAACAATGACCGCGTCATCTGCACCCATTTTCGGACGAGTTAGAGTCGTCCAAAAACTCGCTATACATATTTTCCTTAATTTCCATACTTAGATTGCTTTTCCAATATTTAACCTTTTAGTTTTTGAACATAATTTATGCATAATATCTCGCAACATGACATGATACGCATATATATTACTATCCAAATTTAATACATCGATTAACGGGAAAAACATATTTTTGGGGTATTACATTTACGTTTTAGTCTCTTTTCTTTTTCCGTTTTACTATTACCATGCACATCAATGCACCCGGTTCCAAGATCAATTGGTAACCCAATAATTGTGTATATCAATGGACCTGGTCCCAACATCAATCGATGACTTGCTATGTGATAAAGGCTTGGCATCGACCGAACTGCCTGATAGCTACTGTGTACATCAATACACAGTAACCCCACACATTTGGTATAGCAGCTCTAGCATCAACTGAAAGCTCTGCTAGCGGTTGTACGCATCAACGCACAACAATCGGCTCCGACATCAATCGTAGCGCACTAGCGACCGTGCGCATCAATGCTTAAACGGCCTCACATACACCGTTGCGTCAACCAACCTTGACATCAATCGAGGACCAACTAACAACTCACATCTCATATCATCTCTTTTACATTTATTCTGTTTAATTCATTTACATTCTGTTTTTATTTCCTTTTCAAAACCATGCATGAAAATTATTTTCGTATTCTTTTGAAAACAATGATGCATGATGCTCATGAATAGATACATTCTATCTCCCCTATGTAGACCTCAAACATACTTAATCTCATTATCATTACCTTTAACTTAAGACTAATAAACATATCATTAAAAGAACTTATTTCTAGTAAACATTCAGTAAGCAACAATATTGTAATGTCCCAATTTTCGTAACAGAATTTACTAAAGATAATTGAGAGACTAATTGGATGTAATAATATTTCATGGATAATTATGGGAGATTTATTTGATGAAATAAATATATTGTGGGACGGTATTTTGTTGGGCTAATGCCGTGTAAATGTAAGGAAGATATTATGGGGTGATTAGGTATAAATTTGTAAGGGAAAAAGTGCATTCTGGGTTGCTTCTTACATTTTCGGTCTTAGCGAGGTTGAAGTTGGAGTTGAGGCCTTCTTGTCCGAAAATGCAATACAGAATGCATTTTGGGTTTTTGGTCACACTGTGGTCGAAGACGCGATCGAGGTTTATGTCTGAAATGCGTTACAGATTACATTTTATGGTTTTTGGATGCAATGCGGTTGAGTTGCGGACGTGATGGTTTTGAATCTATCAAAATTGGACATTTTGCGGTCGAATCTTTGGTCGGGACATGGTTGCAAGATGCGACCAAAAACGTGAGTCTGAGGCAAAATTGGGGATTCGGACGCAATGCGGTCGAGGGTTCGCTCGGCTTACTCGACCAAAAAATGGAGGTTAAGTGAAGAATGGGATAAAACAATGGGGAGAAATATGAACTGAACTGGTTTGGTTCGGCTCAGTCTGAAAGTAAATGGGTGGCCAGTTTTTAGTTAAAAATAGAAAAGAAAATGAGATTAATTGGAATTAAAAAATAAGGATTATTAATTAGGGGGATAATTAAATGGAATTAAAATTTAAAGGGATAAAATGGAAAGGAGAAATTGAATGGAGATAGAGGGGAGCTGAACCGGTTCAGCCGAACCGGTTCTGTCTGTTGGTTCGGTCTAGAGCTTAAGAATGGCCTTGGGCCATTGTTTGAAGAGAGAAAGAGAATCAGACAGAGAGGGAGAGCGAAGGCGAGGGAGAATGAGAAATACAGAGGGAGAGCTCCGTAGAGCTTAGGCGAAGGCGAGTCCTGGGCGACGATGTCTAGTGAGCTTACGGGTTGCGTCGTCGGTCTTAGGCACAGGTTGGACAAATCCCATGGGACGATTTGGAGCTGTGACTTTGTTGTCGAGGGATGAATTGGGCAGGGACTATTTGGCGAAGGTAGGGGATTCGGTCGGATTGCAGTCTGGCTGCGGTATGCCTATGTGACCGATTTCTATGTGAACCGCGACCTGTGCGTTTCAAGCTGAACCGGGCCAGAACGGGTTTTTCTTCAGCAGCTTCTCTGATCTTCACGTAATTCTCTAGTGAGGATAAGACACTCTCCACGTGGTGGGGGCGAATTGGACCACCTCTGTCAAAGTGGGTGATTGTTTATCAGCCATCACTTCCTCTGTGAAGTCTTCCCTGTCTATAAAAGAATGGCAGCAATGATGTGATATTTTTATTTACTGAGAGCATTGGAGGGAACTCTCTAGTGAGAGAAGGAAAATGGCCGAATATGCTTCTAGAGAATTGAGAGTGAATGGCCTTGAGAAAATGAAGTTGGAGGAGCTGGAGGTCCTCTCCGTGCTTCTCGTGATTGTTTAGGTAAGAAGAATTTCCCTCCATCACTATTATGGATTTTATGTGGATAAATATATAAGATAAAAGATTGAATGGATGTTGTGCTCTAGATGTTTGACTTCCAGTTTTGCTTCTGCTTAGTATGTAGATAGATTACTCTCTATTTATAGTTGTTGTGGAAGATGATATATGTCGATGCCTTGTGATGTTATGGGATTGTGAAATGGTTAATGATATTTAGTCTCTGATGGTTTAATGTGCTCCCTGTAATTTGTTGTTAATGGTGAAACTGTGACCTCCATTAAAGTATGTAATCTGCTGTTGTTGAATTCATGCTTTGGATTTGGTTATGTTCTGTTTGGTTAAGCTTGGGGAGGCTCCACAGTTGGTTGGTTATCCGGCAATTGAGGATAATATTATTGGACGTTGAAGAATATGAATCTACTTTGTGGTTAGTTAATGCTCCACCGTAGGTTGCGAAGTTATGAATATTGAAATTGTTAAGTGTCTCTTAGATTGGGTTAAGAATTCTACTGAATAGTGAATAAAGATTTTGTTGAGATTAATGGACTATGAGTTGATAATTAAATGTTATTATTATTTTGAAGGTATTGAAAGAGAGAAAACTATGAGTGCTACATTGTAGCGAGGATGTCAGGTAAGTGATATGCATGTGTTTTGGTCTTCAGACCATATATCACAAGAATTAGGGTTGTATGTTGACTGTTACTGCTTTCATAGAATATTTAGGTTGTTTAGTGCTTTACCAGATATTGAGCATGTTTCCTAAATTATACTGCTGCTTGCTGGGTGTTTATTAGAATTAGGTTCTTTTAATGATTTGTTTAATAGACGAGCATGTTAGATGTTATAGCACTGGTATGATATGAACTGCATGCATTCACGAGCATCATGTATCATGATTTTAAAATGGTACGAAAATAGTTTTTCATGCATGGTTTTGAAAAGGAAATGAAAAGTAGTGGAATGGATGCTCATACATACTAAGTGAACGACATTTTTGAGGGCTGATCACCCAAGCGGACAACCATCACTTGGCTGTAGGAATATCCATTGTATCATTAAATAAACATAAATAGGCGTGTGGGGGTTCAAGAGATTTGGTGACGGTTCATCGGTGGTGACACCCCGAATGGATGTATCTCCTCTCACGTAGGGAGCGGAGTGACAGTTAGCCACATGGACCATATGATGTATCATATTCTCTTGTACAGAAATCCCCAACGTCATCAACAAAAGAGAATGGTGACGGTCATCGGTGGTGATGCCATAGGATGTATCTCATCGCCGAAGTGACGGATAACCACATGACCATAGGATGTATCATTTCTCTTGGTATAAGGAAATGATAGGTTCCTTTCCTAAAAATGAAAAAAATAGAAGAATACATACGGATTTTAAAGTGGCATAGCATGTGCATCGTAACTCTTATATTTATATCACTTACTGATCATTAGGCTAATTAGTTTAAGTCTTGTTGATGTAGGTTTGTTGAGAACAGGTAAAGGAACAGTTGTTGAAGGATTTGCACGGGTGAATCTTGTGGCTGGGTAGGCTAAAGGTAGAGAGAAAATACAAAGAGTTTGAAAATGATTTTGTGAAGTGCTTAAATGGCGAACAAAAAGATTTGTATTTAAACTACTATGTTTCATTTATTTAGTTTTCCGCTGTATTTATTTTATAAAATGTTTTATGAAAAGAATTTGAATTATCGTCTTTAAATGATTTTAAGAACAAGAAGTCTTCCGCTGTATTTGTAAAAGAAAAGTTTTAGATTTTGCGCAATTTTTAAACATAAGAAAAAAAAACTGGGTCGTTACAAATACAATCCTCAAAGTGTATCAATAATAAATCCTATAATCCTTGAAACATGAACTATATCGATCTTTAACATAGAAGAACCTAAATCTAATAAATAGTCAGTATACAATCCTAATTCTTGCTATGTAGGGCCTGAAGACCAAAGCACATACGTATAACTTACCTCGAAGCTTTAACGCGTATCGACACTTAATCGTTATCCTTCTTCCATTTCAATACTTTCAATATAATTAAATACATAATCATCAATAATCACAGATTTCTAGTCTTTATCTATACATTTATTCTTCATTCGTTACTTAACAGCATTTTTGTAATGACTTAGTTTTTCATAAATCCTTTTAAAAATACGTGAAATTTAAAATTTTGCTAAGACCATTGAAATATCTCTTAAAACAAATATAAGAGTGCGTCTAAACCAGACCGCTACCAACCTTTCGTTAAACTCGTATTGAAAATCCAATTAATAAAAATGCGGAAGCGTTATAAAATCATTTGTTTAAGGCATTGCGGAAGCGTAAATAATTTAATGAAAGAACCTAAATATTTAATTACAATTACAACCGTGCTCTCTTCTACTCTCTTTAGTTTGGCCAGCCACGAGTCTCGCGTGTGCAAATCCTTCATCCCTGCTTTTTATTATCTGTTCATCGTTTGTACCTTCACCACAAGTAATACGTGAGCCTAATGACCCAGTAAGGAAAAAGAGTTTATGCAATATGCTTATGACTCTCTTTAGTTCTTTCTGAAGTGGGTATCGCCCCAAACTAGTCTCTTCATAAAGTTCGTTGGTTCTTTACTCGTACTTCGAGTTGGAGATTAGAGAAATTTGTGGCGGTAGGGTAGATCTTTGTCGGCTTCAACCACCTAGAGCAGACAGTCTCGTGGTTCTGATAGGGGAAAGGTAATGGTGTCTTTTAAATCCTGTCTACCTGGCTGATCCGTACTTACCCTACCATCCCCCAACTCCCTTTTCTTCTTCTTTAAGTTCTTTTTCCTCACTTATGCATGCGAGTACCACCCCCGGGCGGCACTCCTTATTGGTTTCTATTAGCATGATGCATGACGATATATTCTCATCCTAATATGATGCATGATGCAATATAACATAACCTTAACAATAATTGAAGTGTGCATATAAAGAGTGTAAATGACAATGCATTTGAAATGAAAGCAAACTGTAATTGAAATTGCGCATAGAATGAATGACAATAATTGAAAGTGCACCACAGAGAACAATTATAATATTGAGTTGGAAACAATGAAACACAAGGAAATCAAACCACAAACATTAAGGAAATGCGAATCATGAAGAGATCACAAAAATTGAACACCCATCTCACAAGAGGCAATGAATTGAAACAATGAGGGCATGCTTGAACTTATAGAACATAGAACACAACACCACGAAATAGGAGTCGGAACGTGCTATTAATTAACATGCTAGTTATCATAGTAAATTTCCTAGCCAGTTTACATGCTCCAAAAAGGTTACCTTTATTATCCTAATTAGTTATCATAGTTACTTAGCATGCTCAAGGAAGATTACCATCGTTATTCTAGTGAGTTATCCTAGGTAATTTACATGCTCAATGATTATTTACGATTATTATTATAGTCAGATATCCTAATTAAATTACATGCTTTTATCCTCGTTAACTGATCATGCTCGGGTTTAGTAGACGATGACATGCTAAGGACAAGTAATTATAAGCAGAATTATGATGTGCCCCAAGATCCCGTCACCTGAGCCCAAGCCAAGGGCTCCTTTGATTCCTAATGTTTTTATTTATTTTGTAGGTTTTTCTTCTCTAGCTAACTTGGAGGAGAGCTTTCGGTCAATTCAACAAAGAGGAGTTGGTACATTTGGGCTAGTGGAGGTCATGCTTATCATAGG
Source organism: Begonia loranthoides (assembly GCA_022433065.1). Classification (NCBI taxonomy): domain Eukaryota; kingdom Viridiplantae; phylum Streptophyta; class Magnoliopsida; order Cucurbitales; family Begoniaceae; genus Begonia; species Begonia loranthoides. The sequence goes on along the minus strand of CM039479.1, from coordinate 9,635,851 downwards.
AGAAAATTGTGGGCTTTCCTTTCCGCCTTGAATCTGACCTCTGAAAGTTCAAGGGCTATTTTCACAATTGGGATGACTTCTTTTCAAATTTGGTCCTTCATACATATTGTAGCTGACATCCAGAGCCTTCCAAAGAGGTATTTAACGTCACATTTGGATTCATTTGCTATGTCAAATGTCCCATTTACAGAGACCAAAATCCAAACTCAGAATTTTTGTTCTTGTGTTATTGTTAAGGGCAGTTTTGTTATTTTCTTTTAGGGTATTTTTGTAAACATGTAATGTTCCATTAGAGAGGTATTTATTCTCTCTAATGAACCCCTTTTCGAACTAGTTGACATTGTTAAAGAAAAACCCTAGTGTTCCTTGTGGTGTGTGGTCCACGGCAACCTCCCATCTTGGACGATCCCCCTCTTTGCCCGAACTCGGCTCTCTTGGTACTTCTTGGCCGAGTTGGAAGGGTTGCTACTTCTTCCAATACTCCCTTCTAGTGGAGATCATTGTGGTGTGGAAGTAGGAGAAGTATTCAAGCCCTTGGAGAGTGCTTCCTTAACCGGTCAAGCCAATTGAAGTCGCTCCTCTTACGTTAGGAGGTATAGCGGACTCCTCCGTTGTTCTTTGTGTTTTCTTACTGTTTCATCAAAAGAGTTCTTGGTCCTTTTGTTATATTTCCATTGTTAGCAGAATACCCTGATCTTGAAAGGTGATTATGTTTGAAGATTTTAAAGTGCATATATTTTACTGTGGAATGCTTACTTGCCGTTGAAACTGTCCTTGGAATATTGCTGCTTGAATCTTGCGATTGTGGCTGGTTTTAGGCATCCTTGTGCGCATCCTTTTAAGTTCCTTTTTAGGTGAGTTAATCTTCAATGTATTAAGATATTATCCTCCAAAATTGACGTTGTTAGGTCGTATGCACGTTGAGCGCTAATCATATCTTATTTAGTCGCCGAATCTGTTCTGGGCAGAACTCTAACTTTTGTGCTGCCTTGTTATTGCTATATCTGGAGATTATGAAGAGCTTTTGAGCTAAATTTTTACATGTAGAATCTGAGTCTATTGATGATATGTCCTCCAAAATTTAGTTGTTGATCACTTTTGGTTGAGGAGATATATCTGATTGAAGCAGGTTGGGCAGATTAATTTAGGGTCTCTCTAGCCGATTTATTTTATTGTTCCTTGTGACATTTGGAGCACATCATTTGGTATCAGAGCCTAGCTCACGTTTTTGCTATGATATTGGGACTATTAACTCATTATTATGAGTACAAGAAGTGGAGCTCAGTATCATAATAATAAAGAGATGAGGAACAACCCGAGTGCATTACCCGAGGAAGCTCATGAACAAGCCGAGTCTAGTTTGCATGGAAGGTTGGATGACATGTTAGAAATGATCCATAAACTTCAGCAAAAGATGGAAGCTTCCAAAAACGATCATGTGAGGGGTCATAGAACACCAAAGCCTAGGAGGAGGCTTAGTACATCTATTGATTCACGGGGTCGGGATGCTAGTGTATTTGATGAAAAATGGGAGGAATCCAAAGAGAGGGAATCACTTAGTCCGAGTAGGAGACCACGTATCAAAAATGAAATGAGACATGTTAAGGTCTCTATTCCTCCTTTTAAAGGCTCTAGTAATGGTTGTGATTTTCTAGAATGGGTTGAGAAGTTAGATCAGATTTTTGATTGCTATGACTATTCCGAAAAGACAGATTCAAACGGTTGCATTAGAGCTTTCAGGTTATGCTAGTATATGGTGGGATGACCTCAAGACTCAACGGAGGCGAGTTGGTGGTGGTGAAGTGCGTAGTTGGGTAGCAATGAAGGCCCTCATGCAAAAGAGATTTGTTCCTCCCCACTACAAGCAAGACTTATTTCTTCAACTTAAAAATTTGAAACAAGGCTCACAATCGGTTGACAAGTGTTTGACCGAGTTTGAGGTTTTAAAGATTTGTTGCAGTGTGAAGGAACCAATGGAGCAAACCGTTGCTTGGTTCATAAAGGGGCTACATAGAGAAATTGGAGACATTGTGAAATTACAATCGTATGAAACTCTTGATAATGTTATACAATTGGCTTTGAGAATAGAAAGACAAAGAAAAAGAAGGCTTAAAGAAGGCATATCTCGGCCTTTCCAAAAAAGCAACAATCCTCCAAAAACAATTCCAAAGGTGGATAGCAAGTTTAATGCCGTGAAGCTTAATGAAGAGAAGAAAACCTTTAATGACAATAACAAGCCGAAATCTAGAGATGTCAAGTGTTTCAAATGCTTGGGGTTTGGCCACATTGCCTCACATTGTCCAAATTCAAGGGTAATGATTCTAATGGGAGAAACTAATGAAGTGGTTAGCGAAGATGAGGAAGAGGGATCTTTTACACGAAATGAAGAAAAGAAGATTGATGACTCCTTGGTAGTGGCTAAATTTAAGGAAGACAATTCTAAAGAGTCGCATAGCCTGAGTTGTTCCATCCAAACTCTTCCTATTTTAAGAACAATCGAAGAACCACTTCATGAGGAGGAATGTAAAGATATCTCCTTGGCAGCCACCATTGAAAAGGAAGAAGTGTTGATCATTGAGATTAAGTTTGAGCTTGCTGATCAATTATTCAAGAAAAGTTCAGAGTTACAGAAAACTACAGAAAAAGAATAAGAACATAGAGAAAAGATTGTTTTGCCCAATCCGAGAGTAGACTTGGACTTCATCCACCCACCTTCACTCATTGATACTGAATTAAAGTGTGCAACATGCGAAACTCCTTTAGTGATAGCAAAAAGAGAACAATTAGTGTTGAAGAGGGTTCAACGTGAGATTGATGCATATGGAAGTAAATCGGTGCAAAATAATTTTCCAGGGAAGCAAATTTTTCTTCACCAAAGTATAAGCCAAGAATGGTACACTCCATCAATTTCCTTAATTGATTGATTATTTAAAATTGGATGGTTTAGAAATAATGTTATTATTGAATTTGTTATGGCACGGTTGGATGATAATGTTGTGGCTATTATTATTGATTCTCTTTGAATCCTGGATTTTTAATTGGAGATGATAACCTCAGCATGCCTAGTGGTTTAATGGAAAATGAGTTGATAGGCCATCTGAATATTTGGGATGAGAATTATGTTGACTATATTTTACTATTATCACATCGTCTTGTTTCTGATTGTTGTGGATCCAATCCTATTGAGCATGCACCCCAAGAAAGGCACATGATGTTAAATTCCTTACTCACTTGGTTCTTTAAAATCGGTTGGACGAGAGATTCCTTTGTGGTTAGTGTTGTTTTTGAATATTGGAAGGAAAGTTTCAATATTGTGGGTGTGGAACTTTCCTATTATTATGATGGTAGTTCATTTGTGGTTAACAACTTGTGGATGCCTAGTTCTGGAGATAGAAAAATTTTATCCTGGGCCATTCTTAGCAATGACCTTGTGAGCTATTCTTTTGATAGAAAAACAAATTTTAGTTTGGGGTCACCTCTGAGTTTTATTATATTTGATACTGATATGTCTCTCGGACATGAGAATTGTAAGATCATGAGTTCCGAGATCATGAATGAAAGAGTTGATGTTCATTTGATGATTGAAGACTGTCTTGTTGTTGTTTCATTTGGCCAACTTAACATGGAGATCATCACGTATGATGTCAATCAAAATTTTCTATTTGACCCTGGAGGAGGACCATCTACAGAGGGTAGAGTTGGAAGACTCCCTGGATTTGAGGACAAATCCTTTTCAATTCCGGGAGTATGATGTGCCCCAAGATTCCGTCACCTGAGCCCAAGCCAAGGGCTCCTTTGATTTCTAATGTTTTTATTTATTTTTTAGGTTTTTCTTCTCTAGCTAACTTGGAGGAGAGCTTTTGGTCAATTCAATCAAGAGGAGTTGGTGCATTTGGGCTAGTGGAGGTCATGCTTATCATAGGAGAAAATTGTGGGCTTTCCTTTCCGCCTTGAATCTGACCTTTGGAAGTTCAAGGGCTATTTTGACAATCAGGATGAATTCTTTTCAAATTTGGTCCTATATACATATTGTAACTGACATCCAAAGCCTTCTAAAGAGGTATTTAGCGTCACATTTGGGATTCATTTGCTATGTCAAATGTCCCATTTACAGAGACCAAAATCCAAACTTGGAATTTTTGTTCTTGTGTTATTGTTAAGGGCAGTTTTGTCATTTTCTTTTAGGGTATTTTTGTAAAGATGTAATGTTCTGTTAGAGAGGTATTTATCCTCTCTAATGAACCCCTTTTTGAACCAGTTGACATTGTTAAAGAAAAATCCTAGTGTTCCTTGTGGTGTGTGGTCCACGGCAACCTCCCCTCTTGGTCGATCCCCCTCTTTGCCTGAACTCGGCTCTCTTGGTACTTCTTGGCCCAGTTGGAAGGGTTGCTACTTCTTCCAATACTCCCTTCTAGTGAAGATCATTGTGGTGTGGAAGTAGGAGAAGTATTCAAGCCCTTGGAGAGTGTTTCCTTAACCGGTCAAGCCAATTGAAGTCGCTCCTCTCACGTTAGGAGGTATAGCGGACTCCTCGGTTGTTCTTTGTGTTTTCTTACTGTTCCATCAAAAGAGTTCTTGGTCCTTTTGTTATATTTCCATTGTTAGTAGAATTCCATAATCTTGAAAGGTTTTGAAGATTTTAAAGTGAATATGTTTTATTGTGGAATGATTACTTGCCGTTGAAAGTTTCCTTGGAATATTGCTGCTTGAATCTTGCGATTGTGGCTGGTTTTAGGCATCCTTGTACGCATCCTTTTAAGTCCGTTTTTGGCTGAGTTAATCTTCAATGTATTAAGATATTATCCTCCAAAATTGACGTTGTTAGGTCGTATGCACGTTGAGCACTAATCATATCTTATTTAGTCGTCGAATCTGTTTTGGGCAGATCTCTAATTTTGGTGATGCCTTGTTATTGCTATATCTGAAGATTCTGAAGAGCTTTTGAGCTAAAATTTTGACATATTGAATCTGAGTCTATTGATGATATGTCCTCCAAAATTCAGCTCTTGATCACTTTTGGTTGAGGAGATGTATCTGATTGAAGCAGGTTGGGCAGATTAATTCAGGGTCTCTCTAGCCGATTTATTTTATTGTTCCTTGTGACATTTGGAGCACATCAGATTATAAGCAATACCAAGTAGACAATACCAAAGGAAATATAAAAACATCTATTCACATAGTCAATGAAATTCTAACTTCGTTCCTACTTAGCTCATTCTTCTTTCATCTTCTCCATTCTTTTCTAATAAGGTAAAACATCTTTAATATTTTCAATTAAAGTAAAGCATTGTAAAGGAAATTGCAGCAAGAGACAATGTAACTATATTAAAGGACATTGTGGTAAAAGAGTGATATACAGATTATTCACAAAGGAAGGATTAACATGTTAATCTAGTTAGTTAATCAAACATGCTAGTAAGTTAAACATATTTTTAATAGCTTAAAGGATGAAACATGCATAGCTAGTTGATTAAGCATACTTGACTAGTCGTGTTTGAGTCTAGTTAATTAATATGCTTGTCTAGTTAATTATTTTATTTAGTTAATTGCTCTACTTAATTAACATGTATCAAGTTAAGTAAATATGCTCAACTAGTTAATTAACTTGCTCGCTAGTTAGTTACTTAACATGATGCTAATTGATTTACTCACGCTAATTAATCATGCTAGTTTGCTAATTGATTAATTTAAACATAGTAGTAAATCAATTTAAACGTGTGAGTTAGTTAATTAAACATGCTAGTTATTCATTTTTTAGTTAATTTACATGCTCAATATTAGTAGTTAATTAACATGCTTGTCTAATTAATTATCCTAGTTAGTTAACTATTCTAATTAATTGTCATGGATCAAGAAATAACCACGTAAATTAAACATGCTCAACTAGTTAATTAACATGCTCAACTAGTTAATTGAACATTTAAACGTGCTTAGGCCTAGGTGAGTTAATATGCTAGTTAATTTAACATGGATATCAAACAAATGGAATGGCAAAACAATTTACGGCAGCACAATACGTGCATTCGAAGGAATGGAATTGATAGTTTATTTAACTATTATGCTTAACATAGAGATACTTAACTAAGCAGAACCGATGGCAGCATATGAATTATGAAAGGAAATGACAATTTAATTGACATGTAGAATTTAAACTACAAGCAAATTAATAGAATGTCTAAGAGAACTCTTAACTCCTTTCATGATTCTCACCATTCATGCATTCATCATTCTATACCCATCACATTCGGACATTGATCATTCATCACAGAAGGTAAATAATTGCAGTAACGAGAACAATTAACAACAAAGGAATCTACACTATCACAAAGGAACTACAAATAGCCTAGAAGTCAACAAGGAAATAACAATAAAAACTCATCTAAGGAAAAATAACAAACAGCCAGGAACGAACAACCAAAGAAACACTACATAGCATTAATAAATCTACCACTCACGCACTCTACTTGTGGTGTAGGGCCTCCACTGGCCAAGACACCCTTATTTCCTTACCTAAATTGGAGAACTCAACTCACGGACAACACTCCAGTTCACGGGTCCACAGCTCACACCAGCTCCACGTTCGGCTTCCAACTCCTCAGGAGCTCCAACTCCAATCTCCACTCACACTCACTACTCACAACTCTCAGCTCACACCTACAACTCACAAGCATAGAGGATCCTTCTTCCAGGAAGGGACTCTCACTCACTCTCTGGAACTCTCTTCTCTCGCAGGAAATGAAGACTACATAGGAGAGGAAAAAGGGCGAGAGAATGACTGGACATAATGGAGAGGGAAGGGCTTTACCTGAGAGAGGGAGGGGACATCGTACACGTAGGGAGGGAGAAGAGGTCGGCTCGCCCAGGAGAGGGTGGGGGAGAGTGATTTGCTGTCTGGATTTAATGTCTAAATGACAATTCTTCATCATTTTAACCTTAATTTAATCGTAGGTCTGGGCTATTTCGGACGAGTACGGACTCACAGGTCTAGTTCGTATTCGACCGCAAGAGTAAAATCCTAAGGTAAAAATCATGCCTTTGGATGAGAAATGGCGTCCTCGCCCATTCCGTACCGTCCGAAGGTGAAATTCGGACGCAAAATGGCGTCCGCATAATGCGTCTGAATGTGCCCAAAAATCAAACAGAGTCAAATTGGACGAGGCATCACCACATCTGCACTCGTTCGGACTCGTCTGAAAGTCCACGACACAGTGAAGTCAGGACGTGAAATCGCATCCTGAGTCGTCCTAAGGTTCAGGGGCGACATGGCTATGCATTTGCGGACGACATCTCCCGTCTACAAGTCGTATGCATGCATTTGAAAGTCCAGCATCAGATGCATTTAAGATGCAAATTCTCATCCCGCTGCGTCCCAAAGTATAGGGATGCCACGCAATGCACGTGTGGATGACATATCTCATCCGCAGGTGTCCGAAAATGCCCAGAACAACCTTTCTTCATCTTTTTCCCACTTAAAATTTATCTCCTAATATATTCCCCATAAATACACGTCATAAAATGACACGTATAAATACGCATTGTAATAGCCTAATCACCCCCAACACTTGATTACATCGCGTAAACAGGGAAAACGTTATCAAAAATACCCCCTTGACTTAACGCTCTTACTACTTCCTTGGTAATACACCGATATAAAAAGTCGGGGTGTTACAATTTCATAACCCAATACAACTGAATCACAATCCTATATCTTAATAACTTATTGACCATGATAGCTTCTCAATAATAATTCTTCATATCCAACTAGCAGAACTTCCAATCACACAAATTTCCTTAACTATTTCCAAATAGAATATAACTTCAACAAAATGTAATCCAAAATATCAAACCGACATATCCATCCCAACAATATCCAGTAAGCATGATACAGTCCTAGAAATCCCCAATATCTATAACAAGCAGTAATGGCTTCCAATTAAAATTCATCCATAAAGGAAGAGCATTGCCAAGAAAACAAAGACAGCCTCAGACGCAATCACAAAAGCAGTATGAAAACAAGGTTTATTCTCGATACACCATCCATTCATTTGCTACTTATCACAAAGAACATATATCCAAGGCAACATCAAAACAACCAACCCAAGTACAAAATTTATCAACAGAGCATAACATTCGATAATCCTTTATCTTTTACAATTATCCTTAAAATCCACAAACTAGGAAGGGAAATCAGGGCATCACCTGTAGCACAACCGAGACCTAAGAAGACCACAGACCTCCCTTCCACTTCCTTCTTCTTCTTTTTCTTCTTTTCCTTCTCTGCTGCTTCCTCTCAGTTTTCACTCTCTGTAACTCCTATTTCCCTTCGTCTCTCGCAAGCAGCAGCACTCTCTCTCTCCTTATATTTATACACAAAAGCTAGGGTTGTCACGTGTAAACATCTGTTCAAATTTTACAATTGTTATCCAAGTATCCCATATATCCAGGCAATTGTTAACTAATTTTTTGGGCGATATTTCGACGTTCCTGCCAAAGACCCCCGCTATATAGAATGTTTGTTTTCCCTAGGAGGGATGTCCTTCGCATCAAAGCAATGTCATTTTCTACTTACTCTTAACAAACCACGCTGTCCGTTTTCCATCTTCGCTACGAGGGACGTCCGTTCCTCAATGAGGGATGTCCGTTCCTTCTCAAAAGCCTTTCCTATTCATTCTAAACGACATTGTCCCACTTAAATCTTAACGTCATTTCCTTTATTTCTATTTTGGACGTCCTTTGTCCAAAAAGGACGTCCCTTCCTTCCATTACCTTCTTCGTTCCAAACGATGTCGTCCCACTTAATACTAACGCTATCATCTATTCTTCCATTTCGGACGTCCCACTTTCCATTAGGGACATCCCTCACTTCCTAAAATGATGATGTTCCCTTTTCATTTCAAACGTCCATCCAGATAAAAAGGCATCCATTTCCCCATAACGAACGTTCGTTTTCTTATTACTTTGAACACCAGTCTTACCTTAGCGACATCCACCTTTCCCAAAGGCATATGTCGACCCCACACTATAAAGGACGTCCATCCCGCTACAAGGGACATCCATCATTCAACAAACTCTTAGTTCTTCATTTATTGTTAATTCCTTTAGCGTATAATAATTACACTAACGCCATTATCATCCAACTTAGCTCCAAATACTCTATTACACCAATTAATTTCCCAATTATCTTTACTTAATTCCGTTTTGGGGTATTACAATTAGTCTATAATAATAAAACTAAATAATTTATTTTTAAAAACTATTTTGAAAAAAAAATTAGTTATTAACAAAACAACCACTGAACTATAAAATTAGTGACAAGACAATCACTAAACAATTTTTACTAACAAATAAAACACTAAACTATGAAAAAGTAACAAGGGAAACGTTGTTGTCACATTTTACATTGAAAATTTAAATTGTTTTCCATAGCGGATAGGTTGTCTTTCGGCAGCGGACCCGTACATGAAGTAGTTTTAGTCAAGAACTTATTTTTCACAACAGAAGATAAGTATCTGTTGTGGCAAATACCCTTTTCTGCAGAGGAAACATGTCTTCCACTATGAAAAGTAAGCCCTAATTCAAGGATTTGCTTTCTGTAGCGAAAGACAAATATTCACTACGAAGGGTATTCTCTACAGCGAAAAGAATATTTTTTGCAGTGGAAAGGGTAAATTTTCACAATGTATACTTGTCTTCCTTTACCTTAGTATATTACTTCACATTCTCTCCAAAAAGAGGACTCTAGTCAGAGCGATTTTCTTAGTGAACTCCGAACGCTAACCCTTACCCTCATTGTCTCATCTAATCTAATGGATTCTATAAGGCCTACAAAATTGACTCTAAAGTGTAAAGCTGCTTTCTCTAAATCTCAACATCAATTAGAATCTCAATTGGCCTGTACCCCATAGTCAAATTGCAACTGAGTTCGTTTGCACTCATTTTCGGCACAAAGCACAACTTGAGGGTGAAGCACAATGTCACGGTCCTACTTTTTGAGAGACTTTGTAAGAGGGCCGTGCGACACTCGTTGTTAGGGGGAACAACGAGTTAGCCTACTGAGTGTGCCAATGGCACCGGTTGCCCACGACGTTAGAACGAGCTTTGGTGTCTAACGAGCAAGCGGTGAACGAGCGAGATTCATCGAAAGCGTCATTGAGTATAAAGAGTATAGTTTGAATGTAAAAAGCTTTATCATTGATTGCTAGCAAATTACATTGGTTCGGGGGGTCTACGTGCAGTCATGCCTCTCCCCCTAAAGAGCATTCTGGACCATCTCCACTATGGCAGTAGTGAACATGCCATAGTGGTGAGGAGTCACTTTCCTAAAATAGAAATAAAAGGAATACAAAGGGATTGCCAAAAATAGAAATAATCTAACTTAACAGCAAGGGCGGCCATCGACAACATGTCCTGGACAAGCCCAGATTGTTACATTCTCCCCCAACTGAGCTGTTGACATCCTCATCAACTTGCCTTCAACTCAAACTCTTCAATCTTCTGCGCAACATCTTCTAAGTCTTCAGCTTTTTCCCAAGTAACTTCATCATCTCCAAGTCCTGCCCATCTGACCAGATATTCTTTGCGTTGGCGCCTCCCTGTCTTCACACTTCTCTCTACTAGGATTTCTTCAACCTTGTTTGGACGCTTATACTTACTGAGGATGATCTCCGGCTTGGTGATGTTGTTCCGCTGCTGATCTTCTTCGTCTGGGTGATACGGCTTTAGATTGCTGACGTGGATGACTGAGTGGATTTTGAGCCACGCTAGTAGATTAACTCTATAAGATGCTCATCCAATTTTTTCAATGACTTGGACTGGACCTTCGTACTTCCGAATAAGTCGTTTGTCTCTTTGACCTCTGAAACGTAGTTTTTCTGGCATCAACTTTACTAGTACAAGGTCTCCAGCTTTGAATTCCAGTGGCCGTCTTTTCATGTCTGCCCATTTCTTCATGTGTTTAGATGCTCGTTCTAGGTAGGCACGAGCTATCTCTGTATTTTGCCGCCACTCCTTCGTGAAGTTGTAAGCTTTTGGGCACTTCCCTGAATATGGTGGTCGAGGGTGTGTGGCATAGTTGGTTTTCTTCCGCAAACACTTCGAATGGGCTCATTCCCATAGCAGAGCTTTTCTGGCAATTGAAGCAGAATTGTGCAGCATCGAGCAAATTTGGCCAGTTCTTTTGATTGGTGTTGATGAAATGCCGTAGATACTCTTCCAGTAAACTGTTAAAGCGTTTCATCTGACCAGCCGTTTGGGGGTGGTAACTGGAAGAGATGTTTAGACTAGATCCCAATAGCTTGAATAGTTCCACCCAAAAAGCACCTGTGAATCTGGTGTCTCGGTCACTGACGATACTTTGGGGTATCCCCCATAATTTCACCATATTCTTGAAGAAAAGTTGTGCTGTCATCTCTGCAGAGCAATACTTTGGGGCAGCAATGAAAGTGGCATACTTGGAAAATCGATCGATTATTACTAGGATTGCTTGGAAGTCATTTGAAGGCGGTAGATTGGTGATGAAGTCAAGAGAGATGCTTTCCCACGGCTTCGTTGGTACCGGTAGAGGTTCCAGTAGGCTAGCTACCTTGTCCCTTTCAACTTTGTCTTGTTGACACACCAAGCAGGTCTTGGTGTATTGCATCACATCTTCCTTCATCTTTGGCCAAAAATATCCCCTTTTCAGAAGGGCGTAAGTTCTTTGCCACCCAGCGTGACCAGCCCAAAGGGTGTCATGGCATTCTCGTAATAAAGAATGGCGCAGCTCATTGCATCTGGGAACATAAAGGCGGTTTCCTTTGGTTAACAACAATCCATCTTCAATCCAAAACTGCCGAGTCTTCCTCTCTTTCACCAGTTGCATGACAACCCGAGCAGCAGGGTCATCCTGCAAGCTGTTTCGGATGGTATCCTTCATGGAGCCGCTGATTCTGCTAGCTTGGAGTTGAGCGAGGTAAGAGAGACTCGCGCATTCTATTTTGCGGCTTAGGGCATCTACTACCCTATTTGAAAGACCTGCCTTGTGTTCGAACTGGAAGTCAAATTCTGAAATAAGCTCGTGCCAGCGAGCTTGTTTGGTGGACAATTTTGGTTGGTCGAAGAAGTGGCATATGGAGCTATTGTCCGTCTTCACCGTAAATTTGGAACCCAGCAGATACTGTCGCCATACTCGCAAGCAGTGAATTACTGCTAACATTTCCTTTTTCGCAGCAATGTATCTTCTTTCTGCATCTTTCCACTTATGACTTTAGTACGCAATAGGGTGGCCGTTTTGCAGCAAGACCCCTCCTAGTGCGTAGTCAGACGCATCTGTTTCTACTTCAAATGGCTTTGTAACATCAGCGAGGGCTAAGATCGGACTCTGCATCATTGCATCTTTTAAGTTGGTAAAGGCATCTTGACATCCTTGGTTCCACTCCCAAGGTGTACCTTTCTTCAGCAGTTCAGTAAGAGGAGCAGCCCTCTTCGAGAATCCATCAACAAAGCGTCTGTAATAGTTTGCGAGTCCCAAAAACGAGCGTAGTTCCGTAACAGAAGTGGGGATCTTCCAATCCCAGATGGCTTTCACCTTGTCAAGATCCATACGCAACTGCCCTTGTTCTATGATGTGACCAAGGAATCCAATGCTCTTCTGGGCGAATGAGCATTTCTCTCTCTTTATGTATAGCTGGTTCTTCCTTAGTTTTTCGAGGACAAGTCGAAGATGGCTTTTATGTTCTTCCAAGGTCTCACTGTAGACCACAATGTCATCTAAGTAAACCACCACAAACTTGTAGAGAAAATCATGAAATACTTGGTTCATAAGGGTGCAGAATGTTGCTGGTGCATTTGTTAGTCCAAATGGCATTACCAAGAATTCAAAGGCTCCATAGCAAGTCACACATGTTGTCTTTTGCTCATCACCTTCAGCAATTCAAACTTGATAATAACCCGATCTTAAGTCGAGTTTGGTGAAGTATTTTGCTTTATACAGCTGGTCAAATAGATCAGTGATAAGTGGAATTGGGTACCTGTTATGTACCGTGACCTTGTTGAGTGCCTGATAATCAATACATAGTCGTAAGCTACCATCGTTTTTCTTCTGAAACAATATAGGTGCTCCGAATGGTGCTTTTGCAGGTCTGATGAATCCAGACGCAAGTAATTCATTAAGTTGTTTCCTTAACTCAACAAGTTAAGGTGGAGCCATTCTGTATAATGGTATCTCTTCTTTAGTTCCTTCATCTACAATCGAGGGAACCAAGATGTAGGTCGGATCTTGGTGTTTCAGCCCTTTATTGAATTGCATTGCTGAGATCATCTTTGCACCATTAGCAGCAGGTTGTCGGAGTGTTGCAGGGACCACTGTTGGATTGTTTCTTGTGATTACCAAGCACTTAGTCAAAGGAATGGGAATCACTTTGTGCTCCATCAAGAACTCCATCCCTAGGATGATATCAAAGTCGTCCATCCGTGCAATGACAAAGTCAATTGGTCCTGTCCACGAGTTTAATTTTAATTGAGTCCTTTTCACTACTCCCACTACCGGCATTGCTTTAGCATTTACAGTTTTCATCTTGCCTGCTTTTTCTTCCAACTTTAGGCCTAAACGGCGAGCTTCCTTTTCAGTGATGAAGTTATGTGTGGCACCCAAGTCAATCATAGTACTTTTGGTGGCCCTATTATTGACAACGCTTTCTACATACATGAGGCCTTTATCTGGGCCTTTTTAAGCTCCTCCATTTCTTGTTGGACTGCCGACAAGAAAGTCATGGTCCCAACTTCTGTCACTTCTGCGGGCGCCTCCTCAGAAACTCCTTTAGTTGAGCTGTCACTTTGAATGTACGCTCGTACAGCTGCTAGAGCTGATTTATGAGGGCACTGGTGAACTCTGTGAGGACCCTTACACAAGAAGCATGACATTGGCCGCTGCGTATTATTCCCTCTCCATGTTTCTTGGCCTTCCCTTGGGGTTTTCCATGCTTCCTGGTTTTCTTTGGGTGCCCTCCACGTTTCTTGGCCCTCTCTTGGGGCATATGGCTTCCTTTCCAGCGGACCCGTGTTTGGCCTTTGTGGTCTTGAATTATTTATAGTAGGAGGGTTTTTTCGAGGACTAGGATTCTCACTAGCATAGGCGAATAACCGTTCTGCCGCTGCAAGCGCGCTTGAGATACTCTGGACCCTTTGTTCGTATAACTTAGTTCTGGCCCATAGTTTGAGTCCCTCAATGAATGTGAAGATTTTGTCCTTCTCAGCCATGTCATGTATGTTCAGCATTAGGCTCAAGAACTGCTTCACCTAGTCGTGGATGCTACTTGTCTGTTTCAATTCTCGTAATGATCTACGAGTGTTGAACTCAACATTCTCAGGGAAGAGCTAGTCTTTCAACTGTTTCTTAAATTCGTCCTAGGTGTCAATAACACATGTGCCATTAGATATGTCATTGTACTTTGATCTCCACCAAAGTTTTGCATCCCTAGTAAGATGCATTGTGGCCAGTGTCACTTTAGACTCATCATTAGTCTTGGTTGCTTTAAAATATTGCTCCATATCAAAGATGAAGTTCTCTACTTCTTTCGCATCCCGAGTCCCACAGAATGAGTTCGGTTCTGGTATCTTTACCCGACTAGACTCAACTACAGTCATAGCTTGAGTTTGGTTTCCCATTGCTTTCATGGTGATGTTCAATTTTAGGTTTATCTCGGCAATTTTAGCTTTCAGAGATTCGAACATCACTTTGAAGTCTTTTGTTGCATTGGCTATAGTGTTTGCCAATTGAACGCGAGCATGGTCTACTTCTTCTATGCGTTCTTGTAGCCCAATCATCGTGTTTGTAGAGCTTTCTCCACTTTCTATTCCCTTTCCCTTCTCTGGTTGAGATTCGAGGTTTTCCATCCGATCCATCAGCTCTTGGATCGGGATAGTGTCTATCCTGCTATGAATAGCAGCAATCTCACAAGGAAATTTAGCCATTTCCTTCATTCGTTACTCTAGGAAACGAACATTATCAGGGATTTCTTGGAGATATGTCATCTCCTCTTCCAGCGCGACAAGCCTTTCGAGCTGGTCCATCGACGAGTTCGCCTTCTCTGACGGAGTCTTCCTCGGCATGACTTTTCTTGCAACTTGAGCTAACCTGGCTCTGATACCAACTGTCACGGTCTTACTTTTTGATAGACTTTTTAAGAGGGCCGTGCGGCACTCGTTGTTAGGGTGAACAACGAGTTAGCCTACTGAGTGTGCCAACGGCACCGGTTGCCCACGACGTTAGAACGAGCTTTGGTGTCTAACGAGCGAGCGAGATTCATCGAAAGCGTCATTGAGTATAAAGAGTATAGTTTGAATGTAAAAAGCTTTATCATTGATTGCTAGCAAATTACATTGGTTCGGGGGGTCTACGTGCAGTCATGCCTCTCCCCCTAAAGAGCATTCTGGACCATCTCCACTATGGCAAGAGTGAACATGCCATAGTGGTGAGGAGTCATTTTCCTAAAATAGAAATAAAAAGAATACAAAGAGATTGCCAAAAATAGAAATAATCTAACTTAACAGCAAGAGCGGCCATGGACAACATGTCCTAGACAAGCCCAGATTGTTACACACAACCTCAACGGCAAACTCAAGAATGACCAGTATCTCATATGGTGTAACACCCCATTTTACTTAACTATTTTTATAAAAAAAAAATTTATTAAATGACTTTAATTTGCTTCGAAAATTCTTAGCATAGCAGAAGACTTGTCTTTATAAATATAGGAAATTCATTCATTCCATTTCATAAGCACCAAACACATTTACATGATATTATTATAATTCATGTCTTACAATACAGTATTGCAAAACAATCATAGTTTAATACATAAACTTGTTTCCAAAACATCTTATACAATAACAAAATATGGTACATAAAGGCATACTATCCTAAGCAATAACCCACAGTCAAATCACCAAACAACGCAAATGCTCAATATAGCTATGCTTCATCAACTGCATCCTCGGTATCATCAGTCGAAAACTCTCTCCCCAAATTAAGATTCTCACCTACATTACAAGATTTCACTATAAGTCTAATACTCAGTAAGAGATACAATAATGTTATGCTCATGTTATGTAGTTTTATAAACTTATGCATTTTTCAATTTTTCAGTCTTTCTTTTCTTTCACTTCATAGTCTAGCTGTAATACCCCGATTTTCGTAAATAGAATTAATTAAGGATAATCGAAATTTATTTAATAAGAAAATTGATTGAGAAAAATATTTGCAAAATAATCAAGGGTTTATTTAACAAGAAATTAATTGGGGTATAATTAGATTATTTGGAGAAATTTTATTATGGAATATATTATCATGAAAATAAGTTTAGAAAAATAATTATTGGGAGATAATTAAATCAATTATTGGATAATTGATTTGGAAGCCAAATTGAAGAATTTTAATTAGACCGGTAATTATCATTAAGTAATATTCGGAGAAAAGAAAATTAGAATTAGGATGAAAATAATTAAATTGAGAATTTAATTATTTTAAAGGAGGAGAAATTGAGGAATTAGTTAAAGGGTGAAATGAAGGATTAATTATTAAATTGAGTTTTATTTTAATTTGGTGATTTAATTTGAAGAAAGAGAACTGAGAAAGGAGGGCCTTCGCCCATCCTTCGCTGGCGACCTGAAGGAAACGGCGAGAGACCGAGAGGGAATCGCTAGAGACGGAGATGACGGACATTGCGGCGTTCGACTCCGGGCTCGCGTGTGCGTTGTCCCGCGCATGGCAGCGACTAAGGGCTGCGGGAGGCGAGCGAACAGCGAGCTAGGGCTCAGTGTTCCGCGACATTCAGAGTTGCAAATCGGAGCTACGAAATCGCCGGTGGGGGTAAGTCAATGCTTTATGTTTGATGTTCACCTTCTTGGCTTCCGATTTTGGGTTGATTTGGCATCGGTGGAGTGGTGTTTTGCCGTCGGCAGGGGAGGCGTGATCGGTGAAGGCTGGAGCAGGGATACGGATATGGGTCCGGGTCTGCTGGTCCACAATTAAACGAGTTTATTTCTCCTCCCAAAACGATAGCAACTTTCCACGTGGAGATTGAGCAATGGACCACTCTCCTTGGTGTGGGTGTTCTTCCCATCAGCTTGGCGTAACCAGTCTCATCTGCTGCCTTTAAAATTGATGGATACAGAAGGGAGTGCCCTGGATGTTAGGGAAGTATTGGTGATGCTCTGAAGGTGTGTGGCCGAAGTTGTGAAGGGTGGTGAAGTCTGTGTGGCCGAAGCTGTGAAGAGTGAAGTTTACTGGTAATGGATTTTCCCCTATTCCTTGAATTAGTTTCTGGTTGATGAATATGTTATTAAAGCTACTCTACTGTGGGTTATTAAATTGCTTGTTAAAGTGCACTAATGGTGCTTGAAATGGTTATGTTGTTGGACATTCATATATCCAGTAAACTGGATGTCCATTGTTTGAATTTGTATTATGTATTTTGGGTAACTGTTGATTACTGGAAGTTATGCTTGGACATGGTTGCTGTTGTCTGTTTGGATTATAATAGTGAGGGACGGTTCATGTTATTTCTAACCCTTAATACTAATGGAACTTTGTTGAGATAATGGTTAAGCTGCTGTTTGAATGAAACTTGGTTGCTTAATTTTATCCTTTTGATAGCCTTGCTGATAGTTTCATATGTTAAGGTTGAGTTTGTCTTGAAGAATTATTGTTAAGTTGGATTTTGGCTTATGCTACTAAATTGGTTTATTGTGAATGTTATGTTGTGATTACATTGAGTTATAAATTAATGAAAGGTTTGAGAGGTTTCGAATGGTTGGACGGTTGGACTATATGAATGCCAATGAATTGCTAGTTTTTAAGTCTTCAATTTGGAAAACTGTCGAGTGTGATTTTGGAAAATAGTTGAGTGATTAGTTGGGTGCAAGAAGGCCTAAATAGGCATGGTTTAATTTTGGGTATTAAAGTTAAATAAATGTTGTGTTGCTTCAAATGGATTTTCATTAAAAGATAATAAATTGTATTGTGAAGTAAATTCTCTT
Source organism: Begonia loranthoides (assembly GCA_022433065.1). Lineage (NCBI taxonomy): Eukaryota > Viridiplantae > Streptophyta > Magnoliopsida > Cucurbitales > Begoniaceae > Begonia > Begonia loranthoides. The sequence continues at coordinate 9,617,839 of CM039479.1, read as the reverse complement.
TATTATCAGGTCACATGGATGGAATGAGCAACTATTATTGTCTATCGTTATCTAGTTGCACATGTTTACTGTGTGGTTGCTAAGTAATTAGGTCGACTGATGAGATTTGCTAAGCGTTAGAAATTATGTGATCAATGAATAATTATGGGTTAAATTGGATAGTTGTGATTTATAAGGGGAAAGTATAAATTAAGGTTATTTGTTTATTGACTATAAAATTAATGAAGATAAATTAATAGAAATTTGTCAAGCGATAATTAAATTATTAAATAGTAAACGAGGAGTAACGATAACAAAGTTAAGGTTTATGATGGATAGAAATATTAATAAATAAATTATAATTATTTTGAAGGTATAAAAGGAAAGAAGGACAACGTTAATTTTTGAAACGTGCCACAGACTGCAGGTAAGTGATACGTATGTGCTTTGGTCCTTAGGACCCAACGTCGTAAGAATAGGAGATACATGTTTATGTGTTTACAGTTTTAAACAGCATGTTTCGATGTTTATAGTTTTAAATAGCACGTTTCATTGTTTACAGTTTTTATAAGCATGTTCTATGAATTGTATGTTGGTTGCGCAATTAAATTTCTCTAGTAGAGAATGTATGCATTCACGAGCATCATGCATCATAGTTTTCAAAAGAGACAAAAATGGTTTCCATGCATATTTTTGAAAAGGAAACAAAGAAGAAACAAAACGATTACAAAATGACAAGAAGAAAACAAAGAAGAAACAAAATGATTACAAAATGACAAGAAGGAAACAAAGAATAAATGAGACGGTTGTGAAAAGTAAAGAAATAAATGTAAATGCGTGTGACAAGATGTGAGGTTGGGTTAGCCGCCCCTCCTCGTCAAGTTTAGACATCTCTAACACTTTCAAGATAAAGATAAACATAAATGGGGTCGTCTGGGGATGTGAGGTTGAGTTAGTCGCTCCTCCTCGTCAAGTTTAGACATCTCCAATGTCTTTCAAGATTAAGACACACAACAAACATAAACGGGGTCGTCTGGGGATGTGAGGTTGAGTTGACTACTCCTCCTCGTCAAGTTCAGACATCTCCAACGCCTTTCAAGATTAAGATAACGATAAACATAAATGGGGTCGTCTGGAAATGTGAGGTTGAGTTAGCTGCTCCTCCTCATCAAGTTTAGACATTTCCAACGCCTTTCAAAATAAAGTAAATATAAAGATAAACGGGGTCGTTTGGGGATGTGAGGTTCTCCTCGTCAAGTTTAGACATCTCCAACGTCTTTCAAGATAAAGTACAGTAACAATCAAGTAAACAAAAGAACAGTAAAGAAAAGTCAAGATAAAGTAAAGTTAAGATCAATAAAACGGTAAAAGAAAATAAAAGAAAGAAAGAAGAGAAACAGAAACAGAAAACGAAAAGAGATTTAAAAGTTGCATGACATGTGCATCATGTCTTTTATTTTATATCATTTACTGAGCATTAGACTCATTAGTTAAGTCTTGCGATGTAGGTACACGCACAGGTGAACAGACTAAGAGGCAGTCGAAGAAGGATTTGCATGAGTGGATCTTGTGGCTGGCTGGGCTAAAGAATTAAATGAAATTTATTTGTAAAAGGGTTTGTAAACTATTTAGTATTCTTTAATGCTTGTTTTAATTCCGCTCCGTTTTCAGAAAATGATTTTATTATTTTCGCTGCAATTGATAAATATTTTAAATAAATGGTTTTAATGACCGGGTTTTGTAAAAGATAAATACTCTGATGTTTTTATAAGAAGAAAAGTTTTAAATTTACATGATTTTCAAAGTAAATAAAAACCGGGTCGTTACACTAGCCACTAGAGGAAAGACAATATAGGGGAAAGTGATACCTCTTGAGCCATTAAGGGTAGCCAACTTGAAACTCCACCCCACAACCCTATTTAAGTTTATTTAGTCTATTTTTAGTTTATCAATCCAAAAACATATGCAATGAAATTCTTTTCTGTCATTTCTTATAAAACATTTTCCTGATGCATGAGAGAGAATGCAAATGAACATGATAATACACACAACATCTAAAGATCCTATAATATAATAACATATCACATTTTATCATTTATTATAGCATATCAATTATTAAACAACCAACATTTTGTTCATCTAAATGATCAATATTATGCTCATATATCTCTTGACACAAATAACCATGTGATAGTATACAAACAACCATTTGAATCATAATACTATCCTTATATAGCACAACATGTCAAACAATATCACAATATCAACACTATACACAATAATTCAACCAATGTCATAATCCTACCCTAACATCTAGTGATGTAAGGCAAAGAGGCAAAAAACCAATATCTCTTATTTTGTGATCGTAAGACAATCACAACAACTTAACAAATATCCCCTTGAATTGCAAAACCTAAAGCATGTTAAACTTTTCATTAGCATCCATTTAAACACTTGTAACTTAAAATGTGTATAACTTTTAATATACACAACCAAATCCCTTAATTCCAAAACTCAAGCTTAATCAACATCTTGTATATTAACATAACCATTCTACTTGAATAACTTTGGGAAATTAACAACACAACCATTGAATATGGGTTCAGTGACAAGGCAATCACTAAACTATTTTTGCTAACAAACAACATACTAAACTATGAAAAATGAATATAACAAGCATCACTATCACATTTTTTTTGTTAAAATTTTCAATTTCTTTCCACAAACCTATATGCAACGGACCCATACATGAAGTAGGACTTGCTTTCTGCAGTGAAAAATAAAAATTCTACTGTGAAAACTATTCATTCTGCCTCAAAAACTTGTCTTCCACTGCGGAAAGTAAGTCCTACTCCATGGTGCTCCTAGTCAGAGTGGAAAGAGTAATTTTCGTTGTGGAATGAATAGTTTTCACAGCAAAATGAATACTTTCCTCTACAAAATTAATACTTACCTCTGTAGAATGAATACTCTTCTCTGTGGAATAAATACTTTCTGCCTCGGATGAGGAGCTGAGAGTCTAATAGAAGCTTGACAATGTCTACAATAAATTGAAAGTGAGTCGTATGGGGATCAACAGAGTAATAGGAGAATGGGTATGCAATTCTCCTCCAAGTCCACCTCAAAGACTCAATCTAAGCTTGCCTAGCCTCCCGCCCCCTTAGCTGGACAACCTCCATCCACCTCGGCGAGATAGCCTCCATCCACCTCGGCGAGATAGCCTTCATCATCACCTCTGTAGCCCATGTAGGATGATACTCCACAGCCTATATCTCAGCCCCTTCATCAATCATCTCACTTTACGTCAATGGCTGAGGAGATGGTGGTTAAGAGGATTGTCGGGTGGTTGGGCAATCAATGGCAAAGAATGGAGGACCAAGTGAGAAATGCCATCAAATAATGTTGGACCGATTGCAAAGAATGGAGGACCGAGCAGAGGAGAACCAATAAAGAGTGGAAGATCGATTGCAAAGAATGGAGGTTTGTATACAAAGAATGGAGGATGGATTGCAAAGCGTATAGGCATGAATGAGGAGGTGTGCACATGATCAAGCAGCCCCTCCAACAGCATCTCAAACAGCCCCTCCAGCATCCTCTTCAACAGCCTCTCCAACAGCCCCTCCAGCATCCTCTCCTACAGCCTTTCCAGCATCTGAACCCTCAAAATGCCTTTAAGTGTTTTAGTTTATACACAAAGTCCATATATGCAATACTTATTTTTTCATTTTATTTGTATGTGATATAATAATGTGTCTCAAATGTGCAGCGCTCATGCCATGATACGCCAACCTTCTCCTCTTGCTATGCTTGCCAAGATGCAATAGATAGTTGCTTTCATTCCTCCATCGACATTCATGTCGAGTTGAATACAATTTCCACTTTGAACTTGGCTATCTATACGTTTGTGATTATTTATGCCTTATTAGTCTAACGATTTGAAAATGTTCATTTCAGCCATGTGACAGGATGAATACTTTCTTTAGACTAGTTCATGCAAATAAGAATAAAACCTCGAGACATGCAATATTCTTGCAAGGGTAATGGTAGGCTATTTCATTTTCTAGCATTACATGTTTTGGGTTTTACGCTTAGGATATTTTGCTTCCTGTTTTCATTTTTAGAGAGATGATTGGTACCACATCACTACTCTCATCATTCAAAAGTAAGAAGCAACAGAAAACATGGTGAGAATTACATTTTGTTAAATCTTGAGCCAAAAAGTAAGTCTTATGTGATGATTCAGATTAAGGATTAGCACTAATAATCATACTTAGAGTAATTAAACATGATAAAGTAATAATAAGTCATGAGATGACTTTGAAAAAGGAAGAAATTGACTAACCAATTGAGGATATTTTTCTAAAGTAAAAATAGATATAATAGTAGATATCTTATGCTATCGAAAGATGATGAAATTAGATTAATTGGATGTATGCTCAATAAGATATGAATTTTGCACGAAAGTGGTAAATGTGCTATAAATGAGCATAGTTATATTGTTTGAGGTTAATTAGATAAGTTATTGTAATTACTAATTCAAAGCATTTTAAGGACATAAATCAGACACTTAAATGAAGTGTTTGGCTTTGGATTGAAGGGATTTAGATGTAGGCAATGAAAATTATCCATGTTTGAGGTTGGTTTAGTCTTAAACTGCACAGTTTTGGAAAATATCTTTAAATAGGATTTTTGAGTGGGAATTTGGAGAAGTGTATGGAAGACAAAATGTTCCTAAGACATTGATGTAAGTATCCATGTAATAAAATTGGATATCCAATGAGGTATGGATACGTGTCACTTGTGGATTAGTGACTAAGTGTCTGATTAAGGTGTATTAGTGAATGATTAAGGTTAATTAATTGTGATTAATTATGATAATCGTGAGGATTAGCTTAGAACTAAGTTAAGGTGATTAGTTGAAGTTAAGAATGGTTAAGGATAATTAACCATGGTATTTTGGTGAATTTCCATTGAATTAAGGGTAAAACATAAAGTTTGAAGGACAAAATTGACAAAATGGTCTTTTCACCCTTGGAGTTCTCTAGAAACTTGAGGGAGTTTGAGAGATCATCCTCATTTTCGTGCTGAAATAGTAGAGGAACAGAGTGGAAAAGGGGAAAAAGAAGAATGAAAATGAGATAAGAGAAGGGAGAAAAAGGTGGGGGAAAAAGAGGAAATTGACCTTCAATCCCTTAGGGAAAGTTGTTCCTCTCACCCAAAGCAATCTTTTGAGCTAAGAATCAAGAGGAGAAAGTGAAGAATAAGTTGTCTTCAAGAGGTAAGAACCTTAATCTTGGTATGTTGTAAACTATGTTAACATTACATAGTTATGGTGAAAGAAATGGTGGATTAGGGATTATAAAATGAAATTTATGTACTATATGTGGATATATATATATATGGATGAAATGGATTTGTTGAGGATTAAATAGGTAATCTTTAATGTTGTGTGATGAAATTGAATGAAAGAGTATTGGATTGGGGTAGACTTTTGGATGTTGATTTAATTTGATTAAAGGTGATTATGATCTTGACATTGATAAATTAGTTTGTAAAATAAAGAGAATTGGTTGAAGTTTGTTGAAAAGCTTATGGAATGGGATAATATTGGTAGAAATATAGATGTAATGCTTAAGTGTAAGCATGAATTATAAAATAGATAGTAATATCTAATGACATTTGGGATAAATAGAATAGAAATGAGACATATGATTAATGTTGATCATAAATGGTGGAATTAGTTAATAATATGGTTTGGTTTTAGCATAAATGGTATGTTTCATTTGTGAAGGAAATTGGAAATATAATGTATATTGCTAAGCATTAGAAAAATGTAATGCACAAATTGTTTTATGAGATAGAAATGTTTATTTGATGGTTTAATATAATGTGAATATAAGCCATTTTGGGGTTGATATGGCTTAAGTATGGCTTAGTATTAATTTGGTATGAAATGGGTTAGGATTTTCGTATGTATTGAATGTGTTAAATTATGGGAAATTGAGAAGTGAAACTGAGGTGGATGACTAGTGATCGATTGCAAATGGAAAGGGTTGAATCTGTAATGTTAGTGATCGACTGGTGTTGAGGAAGTGATCGACTGCTTCTCTAAAATAATTGAATCTGTAATGTAGGTGATCGACCGATATTGAGGGTGATCGACTAGTGTCGAGGGTCGAAAATTGAATCTGTAATTTGAGTGATCAACAACTACTGAGGGTGGTCGATCATTGTTGTTGAAATGGTATAAGGAGGTCGACCGGTGCTGAGAGAGTGATTGACTGGTTCTTGTATTTTTGGATATTTTCCTTGGACTTTTTAAACCATTTGTTCACCCAATGCATAGACCCTTTGGGAGATGATTGAGATATAGATAGAACATGTCTAGATAGATGTATAAGACCAATTCATGCATCATTTATGTGTGTTTAATAAAAAAAATTTGCATGATTCATTTCACATACATTACTAGTATGTTTTATATGCATTTAATATATGCATAGTGAGGATGCCTTATCTTAGTGGTATTGTTGGTCATAGAGGAACCCAATATGCCTCTCCAGATTATGTATTATGTGACATATGTAAAGTGGGAAAATAGAAGGGGAGTGACTATAAGTCTCCCTTGGGTTGAGAGTCCCTAGCCCTCCAGAAGTTTTTATATTCATGGACACACCTTTTGGATACATTGGCCAATATGGTAGGGTTTCATGGTCATGTTTGACTTTACATACGATGGTATATGATCATTTATGTTAATAGTCATATAAAGGTTAACATTCACGTACATGTTAATAAAATGGTACTTGTTAAATATACGATAATTTAATAATAAATGAAGCATTGCACTAATTCATATCATCACTGTATCGTTGAGAAAAGAGTTGTGGTATGCATTTCACATTTATTGCATAATTATGGATCATGGGATGACATAGTTAGATAAATTGTCATAAGTCTAGGCATTAATATGTGCATCATACTGAGAGATTCCTTCATATAGAAGGACATTAGTAATAGACATTAATTGTAAAGGTCTAGATAGTTTGATGTTGAGTAATTTCTTCATGTGGAAAGATCCATTGTGTTAGACATTAACTAAAAATGAGAAAATTCTTCATATAGAGAATTAAGTGATTGAGACATAGATTATGATAGACATTACCTATAAATGTCTAGATAGCTTGAGAATAGGCACATTAAGAGTGTCTAATGATGGTAATTGTAACGACCCGGCTATTCATTTGCTTTTAAAAATGTGTGAAATTAAAAACTTTTGTAAAACAACTAAATCTTCATTAAAACCTTTTAAAAATATAATTAGAGTGCTCTTCTTATAACCAAACCGTTAAAACTCTTTTTACTTTGACTCGTTATCAAAATCATTATAAATAGTAAGAAACTATAGTTATAAAATCTTTTCTCAAAATATAGCAGAAGTGTAAAAATACTAAACAATGTAAGACTGATTTGATAAAATTCTTTTTCGTTAAAAATGTGGTAGAAGCATAATTAATTCATTTAAAGACAATTAATAAAGTATTACTGTATATTTTACAAAACTCGTTACTCTTTGCATTTACATTAGTTAGCCTAACCAGCCGCAACTCACACCTGTGCAAATCCTTCATCAGCAAATCCTAAATCTGTTCGTCATTTTTCTCTCGTAATTGTACCTACATCGCAAGTCGTAAACTATAAGTCTAAGACTCAGTAAGTGATAATACCTAGCATCCTACATGCTTATGTTGAGCTCTTTAAAAATCATATGCAGTTTAAGTTCTCATCTTTTTCTTCTTATCTTTTATCTTTTACGTCTTAATTATTATCTTTCATTGGTCGTTCTTTTTGTCATCTACCTTCGATATAGCAACAAAGACATAGTCTAAAAGCTAGCTAATCATTGGCCGTTATGCCCTGGCATATTCCAGGGACTTTGCAAAAGATATGAGCAACAATGACATATTCCGAAAGCTCGCTAGCTACCGTGTCCACGAAGGACTTGAACGACCTCTCATAATATCATTGCCTTTTTCTTTTCTTTACTTTTCTTTATTTATAATTTCTTTTCTTTACTTTTGTAGCTTATTGTTCGTTCGTCATCTGTTTCTAAAATCAAGCATAAAACTCATTTTCGTATGCTTTTGAAAATCGTGGTGCATGATGCTCATGGATACATACAATTTCTGAAAGCATAAACAAACATTCAACATGCGATTCACAGAATGTGCTATAAAACTGTAGACATGCTGTAAAAGCGATAAAAAATGAAACGTGCTATTAATGACTGTAGACATGCTCTAAAATAGTAAACAACGAAATATGCTATTAAAACATGTAGACATGCTTGGAAAATGGTAAGCAGCGAAACATGCGATTAATAACTGTAGACATGCTAGAAAAACGGTAAGCAACGAAACATGCATCTCCTATTCTTGCGATGTAGGGTCCAAAGACTAAGACACATGCATATCACTTACCTTGATTGCTTAGGCGTTCTCACTTAATTGCTATCTTTCTTCTTTTTAGTACCTTTACAATTAGAAACATTTGTTCATTAATATAATCAATTAATCTACTTATTAGTCTCAACATCTTTTCTATTCTAATTTCTCGTTACTTACTAAAATATCCTAAACTTAGCTTAATAATCCTCACATTCATTTCCAATTCTTATCATGCCTTCGTCCAATTATTAGCTCAAATCTAACTAGTAGAGCATTTTAACAGGTTTCTATCCAAACAAATATCCAAACAAAATAACACTTTTCTATATCCAATTTCCAACAACATCCAACAATTGGTTAATCAATTCCATTTTTAACATTTCATATAACTTCCACAGAGAACAAAATCCAACTTAACACACACTTATAGTTAGCAGATTATTCATCCAATAAAGTCATTCGGAATCCAACAAAGTATTAGCTTATCATTCACACAACAGGCTAAATCCAATATATCTCTGCTTCACAAAACGACAAAGGCAGTAGCTAAACAAATTATCACAGGCATTCCAACATGGAGATTCCACAGAACAAAGACACGAAACTCCAACAGAAGCGTCCCGACCTTCGTCCACACTCGTCTGAATCTGTCATTCAGACGAAGAAAGGCATCTGCATGCGTCTGAAACTGTCCAGAAATTGGACAAATTCAAAATCTTCCCATCCGCAGGCATCTGCACTTGTCCGCATGCGTCCAAATTCACGCGTTGAAGGGGGAATTGGGACGCAAAACGTCATCCTGCATCATCCCAAACTCGGGGATGACGTCCAATGGGCATGCAGATGTAGATCCTCGTCCGCATGAGTCCGAAACTCCAATACACATGATTTTTCCCTGCGTCCGAATTTGTCCAAACACACATTTTTTCATCCAAATTCCATACTTTACTTATCCCATGATATCATCCCATAATTACATGGCATAAATTAACATTCTCCGTCATGCCACGTAATATACGATTAATTCCAACAATTAATTACGTCGCAAACCTGGGGAAAAATATTTTCTAATGAATACATTCTTGGTAATACCCCGATAATTTTTCAATTAATCCAAATATCTTCAATTACTGTCCAGTTATCCTTATTAAATTCTGATAAAAAAAAGTCGGAGTATTACAGTAATAAAGAAACCATAGAAGTATACAAGAAATGGTTTGGGGAATTAGATATTAATTAAAAATGTCTAACCAAGAATGATGATAGATAGACCAAAATAGAAAGTTATCCATAACATGAGTAATCAAATGGGAAAATAGAAAAAAAAAAAAAAAAGAATTAAATATTCTATTAAGTTTAAAGGTGTTTAAATGGAATAGCACATAAAAAGGAATTATATGGAGTTTATAATCCATTAAGTGGTGGTGCTTATTTGTGATAGCACATAAGTTGGATGATTAATGTAATTACATATAAACACATATGAGGATTGTAGGTGCATAAAGAGTAATTGCACATGAGAATTGAAAAATGTAGGCTATGATTATTTAAACCATAGGCCTAAGCATTATTACATATGCACAAAACACTTCTTATATAAAGAAGTGTAGCACATAGTTGAGACATTAATGAGAAATATCTAAAGACCTAGATAAAATGTAAATTCTGGAGTATGTGATCATAAGAGTTGATCAAAAATTATTTGTTAAAAGTTATGGATGTAAGGACTAATTATGTTGGGTTTAGTGTATGGTTAATTGTGATATTGATATAGTTTATTGAATCCTTATATTAGGATTCTTACTGAGTTCATAAAGCTCATGAATCTTTATGTTGATATTTTTCAAGAACAGGTGGTAGCAGCTCAAGCTCGGAAACGTAAAGATCAGTTGGATCCATAGTTTGCACAATATAGATGAGAGTGTGAGTTTGAGTTTATATTTTGATGTATTTAGTTTTAATTCAGCCCATGTTTGAAATAATGGTGTGCATCTTTCCTGTTTTTGTGGATTTTTATTTTTATGTGGCCCAAATTGTGCGAGCGCATTGTATTGCGTGTGAGTTGTGAGCTTCCACTGTGAGATGTGAGAGTTGTGTGATCTTTCTTTGCAAGGATAATCTGGTTCATGGCATGGTTTCCTAGGGGATCAGGGGTCGGGTCGTGACATCCTACTCCATGGTGCTCTTAGTTAGAGTGGAAAGAGTAGTTTCCATTGCAGAATGAATAGTTTTCGTAGCAAAATGAATACTTTTCTCTACGAAATTAATACTTACCTATGCAAAATGAATACTCTCCTCTATAGAATGAATACTTTCTACCTCGGATGAGGAGCCGAGAATCCAAGAGAAGCTTGACAATATCTACAATAAATTGAAAGTGGGTTGTATGGGGATTAGCAAAGTTATAAGAGAATGAGTATGCAAGTTTCCATCTAAGTCCACCTCATAGACTCAATCTAAGCTTGCCCAGTCTCCTGCCCCTTAGCTGGAAAACCTCCATCCACCTTGGTGAGACAGCCTCCATCCTCTGTGAGACAACCTCCATCATTTCCTCCATAGCCTATAGAGGATGATACTCCACAGCCTATGTCTCAGACCCTTCATCAATCATCTCACTTTATGTCGATGGTTGAAGAGATGGTGGTTAAGAGGATTGTTGGGCGGTTGGGCAGCCGATGGAAAAAAATGGAGGACTAAGTGAGAAATGCCATCAAATAGTGTTGGACCAATTGCAAAGAATGGAGGACGAGTGGAGGAGCACCAACAAAGAGTGGAAGACAGATTGCAAAGAATGGAGGTTTGCATACAAAGAATGGAGGATAGATGGCAAAGCATATAGGCTTGAATAAAGAGGTGTGCGCATGATTGAGCAGCCCCTCCAACATCCTCTCTAGCGGACTCTCAAACAGCTACTCCAGTATCCTATCCAACAGCCTCTCCAGCAACGCCTCTAGCATCCTCTCCTGCAGACTTTCCAGCAACCTAACCCTCAAAATGCATTTAATTTTTTTAGTTTATACAGAAAGTCCATATATGCAATAATTATTATTTTTAGTTTATTTGTATGTGATATAATAACGTGTCTCAAATGTGCAGCACTCGTGCCATCATACGCCAACCTTCTCCTCTTGCTATGCTTGTCAAGATGCAATAGATAGTTGCTTTCATTCCTCCATCGACAATCATGTTGGGTGGAATACAACCTCCACTTTAAACTTTGCACGTGTTAGGTCTTCGATTTGGTTATCTACGTGTTTACAATTATTCATGCCTTATTAGTCTGATGGTTTGAAAATGTTCATTTCAACCATGTGACCTGATGAATACTTTCTTTAGACTGGTTCATGCAAATACAAATAAAAACCTAGAGACATGCGATATTCTTGCAAGTGTTATGGTAGGCTGTTTTATTTTTTGGCATTACGTGTTTTGGGCTTTATGTTTAGGATATTTAGCTTCATGTTTTCATTTTTAAAGAGATGATAGGCACCACATCACTACTCTCATCATTCCAAAGCAAGAAGCGACAGAAAACACAGTGAGAATTACATTTTGTTAAATTAAGTAGTACGTAAGATTTTATTTTACTATTACGTTACGGTGGATTCACGTAAGTAAACTTCTTGATTTTATTGTACTTCATGTTTGTATAGTTCTAACGCATGATTTACTTTTTAGACTCCCTCATCACAATCGAGTTTTCTGTTGTCCGTTGACCTACACATTCACTATCCATACTAGTCATTGATGCCAAAAGTAGTTGCAATTGTCATGGTGCCAAAAAAATAAAGAGAGATATTTCTTTTGATTTGTGTAGATTTATATTGCTTTCCACTTATGTGCTAATTTTCCCCTTTCCACTTCAGTCCGCACGACATATTTCTTTGTACCAATGGGGGTTTAGGGCAGCTTCAAAATTGTAGGGATACTGGATTCCACCCTCACATAGAGCTATCAAATGGGTCTTCTCTGTACGACCCAAATGGCACAATCGTGATCACCGATTTATGGAGGAAATCTCGTAAGAAATGCGCCGACGTAGGTGGTTGATGTGTAGAGATATTAGTTTATTGTATATTGATTGTTATATTAAGGGAAAATGACAAATCAACCATCATTCTTTGTGATCAATGACAAGTCAACCACTAACTATTTTTGCTAACAACATAACCATTGAACTATGGAAAAAAGTCCCTGCAAACATCACTATCACGTTTGCCGTTAAATTTATTGATTTCGTTCCACCGTGGAATGAACATGTACTAAAATCTTCTAATATTAATGTTTTACAACATATCGGCACACGTTCCACCGTGGATTAACAATGATCCATGGTGCATTTATAATGATCCGCTGTAGATCATCGTGCATCGTTCAATGTTCTTGTGCCCTACTATAAGACTCGACTGCGCACTACGGCAAGTTCACCGTGAACCACGATATCCTCAGCAAACATTTGTACTCTCAGACCTTCGTTTCAAACTATTTAATTGATATTAATGGATACCTGTGCAAAGAAAATGTCGCTCAAGCGAACGGGTGGTCCGCCTCAGGCTCAGCTGTGGCCACGGCCAGAAACGACATACTCCAATTGTGAATGAAGTCAAATTGCAATCGAGCTTGGCGGTCAGTTACACAACAATGTACCCACTGGGGTTTAAGGTGGAGCACCTGCGGTTCAAGTTAGAGCAGTCGTTGTTGACATTGGACGACCAGCGGTTGCCCCTGTTACAGAAGCCAAGGTTGAATCACAACCTCAACCTCAACCTCGACCTCAATAACGACCGGTAGCAGGTGCCTTGGTCTATTTCCAACCCGTTACAGCGAGGTTCCACTGCCCACTATTCAAGCCAGCCGACGCGAAGGGACGATTGAAGCTGGTGTTAAACATTGTTCAATTATTATTTCTAGAAGAGTGGACTTGAGTCATTGGCTAAATAAGAAATTGAAGAATTGTCTGGCTTAGTCGGTTTGTGCCGATTGGGCGGAAGTTACTGTGAGCGGATTGTCAAACTGTTTTATGCAAATTTGGAACTGTCCACCCAACCATTAGAGATTCGGACTTACATGTTTGGATGAGAGTTAAGACTAACTCCCAACAATATTAACGTGCTGCTTGGATGTTCAATGGAAGGACCAAGTGATAACTATTACCACGTGTATCGGGAGCCACCTTTCATCAGAACAGGAGAAGGTCTAGTGCTTATATTATTGCACTGTGATCCCGAGATTGGAGCGTACAAGAAGCCAAAGTCCAATGACTTGAATGCCATAGCCCGAGTGATCCACATCATTATAACACACACCATTTTGCCACAGACAGCTTGTAAGTTATTTAATTTTTACGCAAACCATTATTTACTTTTCTTTATCTGTATACGACAAAATAACGTGGCTCAAATTTACCACACGTTTGCCCTTAGAGGCCAACCTTCTCCCATTCATCCATGGACAGCCGTGTCAAATCGATCATATCCTCTGCCACTTAAATATGTGCATGTGGTACGTTTTCAATTTGGTTATCTACGTGTCTATACTTATTCTTGTCCTATTGGTTTGACAATAACCTGACAATGTTTTTTGCAGCCAGGTGAACTAATGGATTATTTCAAGAAGTATGTTACTGCAAATACTCGAAAGAACCTGGAGACGTGTGGAATTCTTTTAGGAAAGCTGGTAGGCTTTTTCATTTTGGATCATTAAGTGTTTTGGACTGCCTACTTACAAGATTCTGCTTATTTTTTTTTCATTTTCAGGTCCAGGATGAGTACTACGTCACTAAGATCATCTTCCCAAAGCAAGAAGGGATGACAAACACGGTGAGAATTATGGTCTATTACATTAAGTAGTTTAGAAGATGTTATCTTAGTACTCATCCTTACTTTGAGTTCTTTGTATGTACTGCTTTTGTTGAACGAAGAAGAATACTTTGAGGTTCAAGACCAAAAATCGCTAATGACATTAGGGTGGATTCATGTAAGTAAACATCTTGCTTTTTCGGTTTGTCATTCAAGTTTCACCAGTTCTAATGCGTGCTTCCTTTGCATTCTAGTTGTTGCTTCTGAGGCAATTGCAATCGTCGTAGCGCTAACTGACAAAGAGAAGTACATCTTTTCCCTTGTGTAGATTCATCTTGCTTTCCGCTTATGTGCTAATTTTTTCCTTTGCATTTTAGCCTGCATGACATCTTTTGGTGTACGAGTGAGGGGTTAAGGGTGCTCCGATATTGTAAGAAGACCGACTTCCACCCTCACGATAATGTACCAGTAGAGGGTATGTTGTTCACCAAAGTGTCCAATGTATACGTGGACCCACATGCGTCATTTGGGATCACAAATTTGCGGAAGAGGACTCGCAAGAAGGCGGTTTAGTTGAGATGTGTAGGGATACTGACTTTGTTGTTTATAATAAAAAATTCATTTTCTTTATACGTTTATTAAGTGTACTTGGATAGTTGGTGTTTATGTTTTTGTTTTGTTTAGTCAGATAATATCGGTTTGGAAAATATCTGTTTGGATTTCTGATTTTGATAATATCACGGGGGGGATAGACTAAAAGCAAAGAAAACTCTTGCAAAATTTTCTATTTTTTTAAAGAGAAATTGACTCAAACCATTTCATTCATCATCAATAAACAACTAACATGTTCATTGCAAAAATTTAAGCAACCTATGCATAACACCGAATTATACAAGGCAAAGGAATGCTAACGTTCCACTGTGGAAAGTTGGAATTCCGCCATGGAATGCTGATGTTTCGCCGTGAAACGTCATCTATTCTATGGTGCAATGTCAACTTTCCACGGCGAAATGTCAGTATTCCGTAGCAGAACGTCATACTTTGGTTGTGTGGTCAAACAACTAAAGTACAGATGCAAAATTGAGACTCATTGTCTTGGGGAAAAGTCGTTAATTTTACAGTTTCATACTAATCAATTTCCATTCATCATGAATAACTAAATTATCAATTTCATTACAACCATATCATGTACATGTGTATTAGAAACGCAAACCAATTTATCAATTCAATTACAACCATATCGTGCATATATGTATTATAGATGCAAACCAAAAATATCAATTCCGTTAAAAGGATATAATGTACATGTGCACTAAGAATTGGTGTGATCTAACCACATCTCACATTTGTATTGTTTCATGAGCAACATGCAACTTTCTACCTTGAATAAATTGTTGTAGATGATGTATATCTAGTTTCGACGCACAGTTCATCTATTGATCCTTGCACATTTGCTCACTCAATCCCATTATCTGATGTTCCTTATTTGATGGACTTGCTGTGATTTTCATACAGGTGTCGGATGCAAAACTATGCTCCGCTTGCCACCCATTTGGTAGAGGCATGGTGGCTTTCCATCTTTCTTGAGCAAGTGTGAACGTTGTTATAGCACGTTTTTTGAAACGACATTACACCTTGCATTTTTTAGGCATGCATTCACCACGAGCATCCATCCTGGCAGTCAGCCCTCAACTGATGTATGCGAGTACGTTTCTATGCATATGCCCTAGTATATAAGACTCGACTATGCAGTCTGACGAGTTCACCGCAAACCACGATATCCTCGTTGACACTTGGTACAACATTATATTAGAGCTCCACAGTGATGTTTTGAGGGTTAAGTACTACGATTTTCCTATCGAGCAAGATAAAGTTGTCGATGTTCGTAAATTTGGGAGCTGTAAGGAGGTGATAGAGTTGCAGGCAGCTCCCAAATTTACGAACATTGAAAATTTTTGTCTTGCTCGATAGGAAAACTATAGTACTTAAACCTCAGAACATCGCCTTTGAGTTTTACTCCAATATTGTACCAAGCGTCTCCGAGGATATTGTGGTTTGCGGTGAACTCGCCGCATTGCACAATCAAGTCTTATATAGTAATGCACAGGAACACAAAATGACGCACGATGATCCATGGTAGATCTTATTAATGTGCCGAGGATCGTGGTTAATCCACAGCAGAACGTGTGTCGATCTGCCACGGAACGTTAATATTAAAATGTTATTTTTAAACTTTAGATTTGTGGTGGATTGAAATCAGTACATGTTCATTCCACAATGGAACAAAATCAATACGTTTAATGGCAATCGTGACAGCGATGTTTGCGGGGACTTTTTCCCATAGTGCAGTGGCTATTTTATTAGCGTTAATAGTTTAGTGGTTTACTTGTCATTGATCACAAAGTACGATGGTTAATATGTCATTTTCCCTTATATTAATTAATTGTTCAATATCATTATGTGATTGGATTATAATTGAGGAAGATATTGATTAGTATGGATTAGTTGATGTTAAGTGTAAATTGATGAAAACATAGTTGGATTATAAGGTTGGGAGTATTCATTATGGGAATTGAACTTTTGGCAGGTTGCGAGGGGTCTACATGTGAAAATTAATCTCTGGAGTAGACGTCTAACACAAGTTATGATTTTTGGAGAAGTGTCTCGGGTAGACTTGCTATCAATTGGGGCATGAGGTGTGGTCAATCAGTGTAATGTCCCGATTTTTGTAACAGAATTAATTAAGAATAATTGAGAGATTAATTTGATGTAATAAGATTACTTAAATAATTATGGGAGATTTATTTGATGAAATAAATATATTATATTGTGGCATTTTGTTGGGCTAATGCCGTGTAAAGGTAAAGAAGTAAATTAAAATGTGGGGGATTAATTAAATAAATAAAGAAGGAGATTAAAAATAAAGTAAAATTGAAATAAAAATGGAGGGGTTGGCGCCCAGCTCATTCTTTGAACCGGTTTGGTTTTTAAAGAAAAGAAAAGAAGAAGACTTAGGGCAGAAGAGAGAATTGGGAGAAGGGCTTCGCGACTGGAGAGCAATTTCCTCGCAGGTGATCTTCTCCGCGATGCGGATGTGACGAGTGAGCTCCTAGGGCGTCGTCGCCTGGTTTGTTGATTGTGAGGTTGGCTCAGGGTGGTCGGGTTCGTGGAATGGAACCCGCGGGATTGGTATGGGGAAAATGCGTGGGTCGTGGGTTCGAGGAAATCATGAGCTGCTATTCCTGTTGCGCTCTTAGAACTGGGGACGGTGCGAGTGGTGAGTGAAAGCTCCAATGAGGGGTAGAACTCTCGGGTGTTGGGAGCTTCGCACCTGTGATTCACAGGTACTCCAATGTCGTGCCCGATAAGTTCATCGATTTTGTTTTTAGTGTTGAATTGGGCTTTGAGTTTTGTTCTCAATTTTTGTATGATGGATTGTTCGTTGGATGGGCTGGTCTTGAGTGGCGAAGAAGGTAGTGGTGTTTTGGGAAGAAATGGCAGGGCAGCGTGGGAGGAAAAATAACAGAGAGAAGGAGGAGCTCCTAGGATTCGGGTGTTCTTTGATTCTTTAGGTAACTCCTTGATTCTCTTCATGGTTTTAGAGATTTTATGTGAAGATTACACTGTAAAAAATATATGGATGATAAATGTATGGTCTTGGTCCCCTGTTGGTTGGGGCCCCCTGATTTTGTTAAGTACTATATGTTGTGGTTGGATGTTAATAATGCTCTGAGTGAATTATGTTATATGTCTCCATTTTGAATGATAAATGTGCTAAGGCTTCGGTTTCATTCTGATTAATAGTTGATGTTTGTGCTAAAATGAATTAAAGAAAGAAGATAAAAGATTAAGTATATCGTTCTATGTTAATGATTATTATTGAATAGTTGCTGCCATATGGAATGTTCTAGGATTGAATGTTTTGAGTTAATTACTGTCTGAAGTTAGAAAGTGGAACTATGAAATAATTGTTGGAGGAATTATGTTCTGTTGGTTGGAGAATGAGAAACATGCATGCTTGGTTAAATTTGTGTTAATGGATAATGTTGACGAAAATAAATGGATAGAAATTATTAAGTGTCCAAGTTGGATTTGGGTTAGGGATCCTATCAAGTAGTAAATGAGAAATGTGTTGAGATTAATGGGTTATGATTTTAATGATTCAATGTTATTTATTGTGAAGGTATTGTGAAAGTTAAGTTGGAGTGCTACACGCTTTAAGAACGCAAGGTAAGTGATATGCATGTTTTTGGTCTTCAGACCCTACTTCGCAAGAATTAGGATTGTATGCTAATTGTTTATTAGATTTAGATTCTTTTCTGTTTTAGATTAATATAGTTCATGCTTCGAGGATTTTAGGACTTTTATAGTAAAATGCTTTGAGGATTGTATTGCTGCTTACTGTGTGTTTACTAGAACTAGGTTTTTTTTAATGATATGTTTATAGACTTAAGTAATGATATTGATAATGATCATGTTTGAGGATATAGGATTGTATGCATTCACGAACATCATGCATTATGGTTTTTAAAATGAAACGAAAATAGTTTTTCATGCATGGTTTTGAAAAGGAAACAGAAATGAAAATAAATTAAGAATCAATATAAAGAAAATGAGAAAGATAAGAGTAAAAATAATGAGTAAAGAAAATGAAAAGGGTTTGAGTCAGGCTGAAGGTCACTTGCTCATTCCCGATTGGCTAACAAAAAAGGTAAAAGTTCATCATGATGGCACATGTTCCTCATCACGATGAAGCTCAATCATGCGGTTCATCATGATGGCACATATTCATTATCATGGTCTATAGTTCACTGTGAAGCACATGTTCTCATCACAGTTCATCACAATTCATCATAGTTCAATCATACGATTCACCATGATGGCATGTGTTCATCATCATGGTCTATAGTTCACCGTAAGGCATATGTTCACAGTTCATCACAGTTCATAATTGTTCTACAAGAGAGTCAAAGGGTAACATGAAACGAAAACAGAAACTGCATATGGGTTTTTAAAAACTACATAACATGTGCATCTTATAGTTTTATTTTATATCACTTACTGAGCGTTAGGCTCATTAGTTAAGTCTTGTTGATGTAGGTATGTACGAGAAATAGGAGAACAGTTCAAACACAGTTGATGAAGGATTTGCACGGGTGGATCTTGTGGCTGGCTAGGTTAAAGGTAGAGAGAAAATAGAAAGAGTTTGTAAAGCATTTTGCAAAGTATTTAAATAGTGAAAGAAAAAATTTGTATCTAACTATTATATTTCATTCATTTAGTTTTCCGTTGCATTTACTTTATAAAATGTTTTAAGAAAAGGGTTCGAATTATTGTCTTTAAATGATTTTAGAACAATAAGTCTTCCGCTGTATTTATAAAAGAAAAGTTTTAAATTTTACGTGATTTCAAAGGTAATAAAAATCGGGTCGTTACAATCGGTCCAAGGCAATTTCAAGTATCCACGGAAGTGCAAAAGTCTGTAGTAGACGTCCAAAAGCTCTCGGGTCATATTACAGTTGACTCGCATAGGATATCCAACCTTTTGTAGACCCCTGACCTTCTGCAGTACACTACTTTCTGCAGAAGGTTAGGCTCTCACGGCAGAACATTCGGCATAGGATCCCCAAACTTCCACAGACTCCCAACTTTCTACAGTACATGACTTTCCATGGAAGGTAGGGCATCAGTGGCAGAACATCCAGCATAGGATGCCAACCCTTTTGCGGATGCCCAATCTTCTATAGTACATGACTTTTCACGAAAGGTTGGGCATCCACGGCAGAACATCCGGCATAGAATTTCCTTGGAGCGGTCGACCGAAACTTGTTAACGAGTGACCAAGAATACGAAAGGTCATCTAAAATGAGATTAAGTTGAGAATATTTTGAACGGATTATTGTTGTTTATAGTTAGTTTCTATGTCCTGTTATATGAAGATAACATTGACTCAAGAATATGGTGCTTGTTAGGTAGCATGTAATTTTAAAGTCAATTCACAATACATCCATCCATTGCATTCATCAACAAATAATTAACTTACATCCATTCATTGCATTCATTTCATCAATTGAATAAGTTAATTGCATTAAATGATTTTAATAGAATATAGTATCAGTAAGATAATGTCCAATCATTTGCCTTAAGATCAATTGCATCAAGACAAACTCTAGTTGTTGACTAGAAGTGCGGTGATACTTGTAACTTTATATGTCCTTGCATGTTTGCTGTATGTACAGCCAAGCATTGCTCATTGATTATGTTCAAGGGAGTCCCTTGGATGCCCATACAGCGAACATGCAAGACATATAAAGTTATAGGAATCAATCACCACACAATCAGTCAACCAACTTGTGTTCGTCTTCATAATGATACAAATAAAACAGCAGTATTATTGAGTTCAATTAAGTATAATTAAGTTACAAAAAAACAAATAAATAAAATAGTACCATTAAGCCACATAGTTAAGGATCTGGACATGGAGCTGTAAACTCATGCATAACAAATGCAATACTGTGTTATAAAAAGTGCACATAGTTATAATAATGATTGAAAACATAATAATGTGCTCACTTGCGTCTCGCAACAATGGTAAAACTCATAAATGTATCTTGTGAGTTTCGTCTCCCACCTTTGCTACTTCTGCCTCTAGATCTGCCACTGGCACTTACCTCTCCCATGTCTAGGCCTCCACCTAAACAAGTGTGGGTATTGTGGCCCACACCTTGACACTGGCAGCATGTTATGTTGACAAGCAAGAATACAATTTCTACAAAAAAACCATTTATCGGTATTTCAATCAAAATGCTAGAATGGGGCAGTAATTCTTTTTCTTGTTCTTGAAGTGATTCAAATTGAATGACGAATCTATTTCTTTGTTTCTTTGCCAATAAATCACAATTCCCCTAAAAAATGGAAGGATATATGAGATTACAATGTTGAGGATTGTTTGACTATGTGGCCCATCAACATCTCTGACCCTTTGCTTTTGAGGCCTTCCCAGTCGTCTCTTAATTGGTAGTGGTATAGTTGTATCCTAGCTGGTTACAGCCATATGAGTTGTCTACTGACCTATTGGGCAAAGTACGAGTACATCCTAGTATATGTTTCCCAGTGGTAGCATTCATGCACAAATTTCTCAGTTGGTCTCCTTATAAAATGCATACACGGGATTGCATGCACGGACGAGATTCTAGTCTACTCCCACCAATAACAGTTATAAGTACATCTATCCAAATCAACTATATAATCTTCGTTACCATTGCTGACCTATAACCTGCCAACTCGTGTAAAAATTGGACTACAATTTTAAGAGGCAAGTTGTAACTGGACAAGCCTCTTCTTGATCTGAGGACACAAAAGGTCCGTCGACTTAACCATCTTCTCATTTTTGTTAGTTATCCTCGACATGATGCTCTTTCTTATTATCTCAAACATAGTCAAGATATGTTTGTCTATGGCTAATAGGAGCAAGCATTGAAAGATTCATTCAAGTTGTTGAGGCTTATGTTTCATTTTGGGATCAAATTAAAAGCATGTATTGATCAAAATCTCAAATAAATCCCTTGTAGGTATGCATGTGTTGCCGCATTTGCCATATATAATTTACACTTTTCTCTCTCAAAGTGCACTATTTTTGTGGCCCTAGATGCATTCCACACCGCGTCCTTTAAGAACTTGCCTCTAAATTATTTTTTGAAGTTGACATACAAGTATCTGAGGCAAAAATGATACTCCGTAGACTTTGCCAACTCGCCTATAGCCAGAACCAACTCCTACAAAAATGAACATGCTAAGACAAATGTTCATGTACAATGAATAACATAAACATACAGTACAAAAGTAATGCATTGTGCCTTTTGTCAATCTGAAATAATTGCCCAGCCCTTGTCGGAAATCTATAAGCAACAATTACAAAAACCAACCCCAAAAGTCCTACATTGTACTTCAACCACTGCTATAACAATTGGATAAATTTCATCGTTCTCGCCAATGCCAACAGCTATGAGCTACTAGCCTAGACACAATCTCTTCAAGTGACAGCCATCCAAGCAAATGACAAGTCTACCATAGTCCAACAACCCCTCTTACATGTAGTCAAACACATGCACATCCTTTTAAATGTTAGATTGTACGATAGATCAAACCTATCTAACTAAACAAGCAATGAGCTACCAGGACTAAACCGCCAAATCTCCTCCCCGTATGACTATATAAGCTTTTATTGCTCATTTTCATCCTCTTAGTTCAGTTTTTGGACTTCATTTCTTACCCTTCTGGCAAGGCTGAGTGTAATGTCCACATTAAAATCCTTCATGATTATCTCAATTATGGAAGGAACATCCCAGTTGGCCTGAATTTTATATCTGTCCAAGTATTGAGTTACTACCTATTTGGTAGAGGCATGACGGTTTTCCACCTTTCTAGAGCAAGTGTGAATATCGTTATAGCTCTGTATATGAAACGTAAGTTCACCTTGCATTTTTGAAGAGTGCATTAGCCAAGTACATCCTTCCTGGCACACGACCCTCAACCGATGAAAGTCACTACGGGTAAACTTTATCCTATACCCATTCTTCAATGCATAATCGATGATTCATTCTCTAATTTCATTCAATGAACTATACTTGTTTCTAAGACACATACTCATGAAAGAACTTTCTAGTTGTGGTTGTGGCCTACTCTCCCCCATGTTTTCAGATTCACATAAAGAACGGAGCTCTTCCTCATCTAGAGTTGCTGATATTGAATGCACCTCAATAGTAGCTTTTTGTTCGAATGCACAAGCTCATGGGCCAAAACTATCAACATCAGCTCCACCTCCAATGTATAGTTACCAGATTCATTATCACTATTTTCTTCTTTGTCGCCACTGGTGAGCAATAATTAAGAACGCTTCAAATTTGTCTGGATGCAACCCACTTCAGCTCTTGAAAAGATATAGGGTTTGCTAAGATAAGATAAGCCTCGGTAGCCTTGGGTTATATACAGGATTATAGAATTTTTTTTGCTGTGGAAGGCACTTTTTTGCCACGAAATGAGTATTTTCCGCAGTGCATACTTACCTTCTACCGCAGAAAGTAAGTTCTAATTGAAGGACTTGGCAACCACATCGGAAATCAAGTCCTTGGATTAGGACTTACTTTCCACGACGAAAAGAGTTTTTTCCGTTGAGGAAAGAGCACTCTAGTTAGAGCTATTTTCTCAGTGAACTCCGAACTTAACCCTTACCTTCATTGTCTCATCTCTTACCCTTACATTTTTTCTTCTCTCTCTCCTTTCTGGTTATGTGTTAACATTGAATTGATATTGCTTTCAATTCACAACTCATGCCTTACGGTTTCAATTCACAGCTCAAATGATGATTTGATTGACATAATATCATTTGAGAAAAACTCATGACTTAATTTACAAACTCATATGAAAGTCCAACAAATATATACTTGTGTTGCTCTTGTTATCGCCCTTTTAATACGAGAAATCTACTTTCTTTCTATGTTTTTTGAAAAGCTCAAGAAGCATGGAGATGAGTTGGTTTCTTTGTTGAGCCACTTAATATCAGCTCTTTCCACTTCCACTCAATCATCATCTTTTGAGTCAAAAATTTTTTAGAGCTCATCATTTAGATATGCAAGATCGAATGCACCTCTCTAATAGTTTCATGATCAAACACACTTTTCTCATTGGCCCAGACTGCCACAATAGGCTCCATCTTCTTTCTAATGCTTTTTCACTCATAGATGGTGTTCTTGGATTTAGGATTGCCTCTTGCTCTAGTAGCGAACATCCTTACTGCTTATATAGATGGTGTTGAAGGTCGCTCAACATTATTGTTTAGTATTGAGGGACATCCTTAGATTAGGACTAACTTTTCACAGTGGAAGACATGTTTCCACCACAAAAAGAATGTGTTCTACAATAGAAACTTTCCTTCCACTGAGGAAAGTACGTCCTTGGATGAGAACAAAAAGTTTTCGCAACGGAATTGTTATTTTCCATTATGGAAAACAAGTCCTACTTCATGTATGACTCCGCTGCAGAAAGAAAATGAAAATTTTAATGAAAAATGTGACAAAGATATTTGCTCCGTTCATTTTCCATAGTCCAGTGTTTTGTTTGTTAGCAAAAATTGTTTAGTGGTTGCCTTGTCAGTAGCTTTATAGTTCAATGGTTGTTTTGCTAATTTCTCAATAACTTTTCATGCATGTTTAAGATCCATCAAAACTTACTCTAATATGCACTAATTTCCAGTGTCTCTTCACAGTTCTATCCAACTTTAAAAATCTATAACTCAAGATATACTTAACCAATTTCACTAATTTCAAAGCCTATCTTTTTTTAGGTGTCTAATATAACATATTAGAATGGTTTTAGATTTGAAACACATTAAGATAAGCATTAACTTTTAGGTACCGAAACTATACAATTTTTGACCAATATTATGTCATCCACTCTTTTCAACTTACAAATTTAACCAAACTCTCAAAACTCTTTGAAACCATGAAGAAAACTCTTATTATCTTCAAAGATTTATGAAAAATAACAACTTTCTTGAAAGCTTTTGGTCTTCAATGGCTTCTTCACGTTTGTGAGTTATTTACCTTAAAAGAGTCTTCCTTTGCCTTATAATTATCTCTCAACATGAGGCATCACACTTATCAGCCACAATCCTGCTTTGTCATAATATTTTTTCCTTTTAAAACATGACACCTAATCTTATTACAAGTGTCCTTTCGAGTTCCTGGTCAACCACACATTAACTTCGGTCGACCGTACCATAACCCTAAGCTACTATATATTTTATTGTTGCCATATACTGGTCAACTACATATAAGTTTCGATCGATTGCACCATATTTTTTCAAAGGGATACAAGACATCAATTGTGGATGGTCACACATCCGCGAAAAGTAGTCAATACTATTTACAAGCGACCACAATCTAATGTTTGGTCGACCACAAATCTACCCAAGACGAAACATTCTAATTTGTCTTTGGTCAGTAGATGACAATACTATCTAAGGCTAATACATTTTTCACTATCTTTGGAATGGTCGACCGCACACTTAACACTAGCGCGATCGCAACATTGCCAACAATCCTCATCCCAAAAATCCATATCCCATAAACAATAAACACAAACATCCCTTATATTACCACACAAACCATAATATTTTCATAAATCCATCCAAACTAATACACAATCATTGAATATAGCTACTGCATAATTCACACAACGTAATAAAATTTGTAGGTGTTATATTTGGTGCGTTTTCAACCTACATCAAATGGTTTCCACTCACTGGTCTTTAGGACTTAGTCAGCAAATGATATGTATAAAGATGATATTAAACATTGATCAATTATTGTATTTAGAAGAGTAGATTTTGATTCATTGTCTGATATGGGAATAGAAGACATGGTTGAGAGTGTTGGATTAGCGGGTTTGTGTAAATTGGGTAAAAGTCTTTTATGCCAATTTGGAACAGTCCATCCAACCATTAGAGGTCAAGACTTACATGTTTGGATGGGAGTTGAGGTTGACCCCCAATGATATTAACTTTCTGCATGGATGTTTGAGAAGAACCAAGCGAGCAATATTACAACATATCTTGAGATTCAGATTTCATTAGATGAGGAGAAAGGTTGTGTAATGCCTAATTTATACAAATCAATTTTCTTTCTTTCAAAATTCATGATAAATTAAAATTTTTTTTTTAAACTTTTCCAAATAAATTGTTAAGTTGAAAATTAGATTAATTGAGCAGAATAAAACAAATCATAATTTTAAACAATTAAAAATATAGTCCATTTTATACAAATCATTTATTTCATAAAACCATAATTTAAGTAACTGATGTTTCTTGAGCCATAACTCATCAGATCTTCTTTAGTTGATAACCCAAGATTTTACTTGGCAAAGCATCTGCATTCATTAATATTTACCTGCAACACGGGTAATACAATGAGCCGAGGCTCAGCAAGAAATAGAATGTATGCATATGCTATGAAATGCTTATGCAGTCATTATTAGAGAAGAACCTATCTCCTCTTTAAGCTATTTCGTTTCACTTAATAGTTCAGATGTATGAGATCTCATCAATCTAGGGAAGTTGGATCCATTATACCGTATTGTGGCTTAACCATCACTCCAGCATGGAGATTCATCCATTAGAGGCGTCACCACCGATCTCATACACCTATTTACATTTATTTGTTCATTTATAAACATGCTATGCATATGTCACAGTTTCATAAGCCCTATCATGATGCATGTACAATTCATAACAATACAATGAAATTAACAGCAGTACAACAGTCCATCTATGAAATTAAAGCAGTTTATATATTTTTAGTCATTTTTACATTCACGCATTATCTTTGTTATTTCGTGCATTAATTACAACAATAATCTCCACAATTGTGTTGACATTATTTTAACGATAATTCTCATAATATTTCCAATCATATTTTTAACATTTGTTTTATCATTAATTTATAAGAATAATTCAAACAATATTTTCAACATTTATTTAAAGTAAGTGGAAACACAAAATCCCATGATGCAGAGCCTCCACTGGCCACCGCATCCTATTTCTTACCTCTTGTAGAAAGTTCCTACTGTAGAATTTCCCAAGCGTAACTTCTCCCAATTCCCGAGTAACTCCTCCTCCACACTTTCACCCTCAGATGTTTGAGACCCTACAACAATACGGAATCTTCACAAGACGCCTTGGAGATTCAAACGGTAGTAGAAATTCGATCTGTTATCTATGGAGAGATAAGAACCGAACTATCAAAGAGAGGAGCTTGGCCCAAACCAAATGTACTGGTTGAACCAAGGCTATCAAGTTTGATCTCTTCAAGCAAACAATTAAAGAAGATCAAGTCCTCAAAGAGAACTCAAGAAGAAAATCACTCTCTAAGCAACAATGCTCTCAAATTTCAAGTTGGAAGTTGTGATTTACATTGAAGGCTTGCCCATCTATTTATAGGCAACCCAAGGGGACATGGAGACATTAAAATATACAAAAGAATGCAAAAATTCCATGTTAGGTGAAAAATTGCCACAGGTGGCATGTGGGAAGCGTGCTGGGCGCTACAGTCAGCCGGTCAGCGCTGGCGGGTGAGCGGTCAAGGCAAGCGGGCACGCGGTCAAGATAGGCTGGTGGCGCTGTTGGGGTGCCATGCGCTGTCGGCAGGAGCAATGTCCGGGGGCGCGCTGTCAGGCGGCGTGCGCGCTAGGCCAACCCGTGGGCTGTTTTGGCCATCTTCCATTTTAGCCCTTTTTTCTTCAATCTAATCCTACCTTGGGCCTCCATTGGATCCTCCATAATCCCTAACACCATCATGGCCCTTGACTTGCCATTTATTGGGTCTTGAATTTAGACTTCATAAATGAAACATGTATGCTTTTGTCCATTGGTCTTTTGTAATCTATCAATTGGGATTATATCCTGATAAATTTTTGGGATATTACAAATTGACAGTGCTTAGATAGTTGTATCGCAATCCCAAGGTTAATGCATTCAAGAAGCTAAAGTCCAAGGAGTTGAATGTTGAGCCCAAGTGGTCCATAACATCATGATGCACACTATTCTACCTCGGGATGGGCATCAAGACCATGTTAGTTGCATGAGTCTCTATATGCTTGAGAAGATGTTCATCCAAAGTAAGGTGAACATCAGGTATTTGATTTAAGTCACATGTACGATGTTATCAACATCTCAGACAAGAGTCTTCCATATAATTAACTTGTTGAGAAGATTGTTGAGTATAATGAGGCACCAGTCTTAGATGAGGAGCTAAGAATCCAAGAGAAGCCAGTTGACATCTATAATAACAAATCAGTGGGTCGTATGGGGATCAACAAAGTTAGAGAGGAATGGGTATCCAAATCTTCATCCAAGTCTGCCTCTAAGACTCGATCCAAGGTTGTCCAATCTCTATCCCCCTCAATCGGACAACCTCCGTCCACCTAGACAGGACAACCATCCACCTCAACCAAACATTGTGCATCATCACCTCCACAGCCCATGAACGATGATACTCCATAAACTATGTCTCCGCCCCTTTCTTAGTCATCTCACTTTATGTTGACGACTAAGGAGCAGTTCAACAGGATCGTTAGTTGCTTGAAGAGCCTGACTTCCACAGTTGCATCATATGGTAGTCAATGAATGGATGAGCGAGTAGAGGAGCGCTTGCAAAGAATAGAGAAGTGATTGGAGGCACGAATGGAGGTGTGAATGGAGACAATGAGCAACAAAATTGAAGAGCTCAGTGTCAATCAAGAGACTCTCATGGATGTGCTCTGATGGATGAGGAGGCTTGTGCATGATCAAGTAGCTCCTCCAGTATCCTCTCTAGCGGCCTCTTAAGTAGCCAAACCTATAAAATGTTTGTAAGTTTTTTAGTTTATACGCAAATTCCATGTATGCAATAATTATTTTTTTTAGTTTACTTGTATGAGATAAAATAACGTGTCTTAAATGTGCAGAGCTTTTTCTATCTCAGTCCAACCTTTTTTTGGGTCTCAAAAGTTGTATCATTGTTCTGTATGGATTTAGAGAGAGAGAGAGAGAGAGGAATATAACAAGAGTGTATGAGGAAGAGATATCTTAGTTTCAATTCTATGACAGTAAATAACAAAGGATAACTATAGCATCTGATGGAATGAGGGGTGACCCACTCCATTTAACTCCATTGAAAATAAGGTTGGATCTCCCTTATTTTAGCCGAGTGTGAAACTTTTTAAATGAAATGAAATGTATATTTGCATGTTCTGAAATGTGAAATGAAATGTGTATTTGTTACTGACTTGGTGTGTTTGTTCATTACAACAATTTAACATATCCGACATGTTCATTACAAGAATTTAAATAACATGTCCCTTACAACAATTTAATCAATATGTCCATTATAATAAGTTAAGAAGAAGAAAATATGCATTACAACATAGTCAGGACCAACATGTTCATTAAAACAATTCATCCTTTGCAGTAGCCTCTCATATATGTGGACCTTGTGTGACAGACTCTTACATAACAATTGAAACATATTGCCAATAAAATTAGAATAGTTAAAATAACACTTAAAAATGTAAACCTAATAATGTACTCACCTACATAATAGCAGTTGTGAAACCCATAAATGTGTCATACAAGATTCCTCTCGCACCTCCGCCACTTCTGTCTTTGGACTTGCCGCTGCCACTTGTCTCGCCAGTGTATAGGCCTCCACCTTGACAAGTGTGGGTATTGTGGCCCACACCCCGACACCAGCTAAATGTCATGTTGACATTTCTCTTTGTCAGGATTATCTGGCTATGTGGCTCATCAACATCCACGACTCTTTGTTTTTTAGGCCTTCCCAAACGTCTCTTCATTGGCTATAGCATAATTGGATCCTGATTTGTTACAGGCCACATGTGTCGTCTACTAATTAGTTGGACCAAGTGTGAGTACATCCTCATGTATGTTTCCCGGTGGTAGCATTCATACAGAAATTCCTTAACTGATCTCCTCATAAAATGCATATACAAGATTGTATACACGCACAAGATTCTAGTCAACTCTCATTGGTAATAGTCACAAGTACCCCTTTCCAAATAGACTATGTAGTGTTTGTTACTATCGTTGACCTCAAACTGGCTAGCTCCTGCAAAAATTGAACTCCAATTTTGAGTTGTAACTTGTAGTTTAGCAAGCCTCTTCTTGATTAGATAACACAAAAGGTGTGTCAACTCAACCATCTTTTCATTTTTCTTAACTATCTTTAACATGATGCCCTTTCTTATCATCTCAAACATAGTTAAAATCGGTTTGTCTCGGGCTAGTAGGATGCAGAAATTGAAGGACTCACTCAATTTGTTGAGGCTTATGTCACACTTTGGGATCAAACTGAAAATATATTTCAACCAAAATCTTGGATCCATTCCTCGTAAATATGTGTGTGCCACTGCGTTTGCCAAATATAATTTCTGCATCTCTCTCTCAAAATGCACTGATGTTGTGGCCCTTGATGCATTCTACATCCCATCCTTGTACTACTTGCCTCTAAATTGTTTTTTTGAAACTGACATACAAGTGTTTGAGGCAAAAACAATGTTCCGTTGACCCCAACAAAAATGAACATGTTGAGAAAAATGTTCATATACAACATATAACATAAACATACATTACAAGGGCAATTCACTATACCTTGTGTCAATAAAAAAAGAGTCGACCCCCTGCCAGAATGACTATCTAAATCCATAAGCAACAATTACAAAAAAAAAGCCCTAAGAGTCTCTCCATTTGCCTTCAACCACTGCTACAACAATTGGATAAATTCCATAGTTTCCGTCAATGTCGACAGTTGTGAGCAACTGACCTGGACATGATCCCTTCAAGTGATAGTCATCCAAGTACAAGCTTGTATTGTTCATTGTCATCCCCTTCATTTAGTTTTGGGGCTTCATTTCTTGTCCTTTTAGCAAGGTTGGGTGTAATGTTCACATTAAAATTCTTCTGGACTATCTCAATTATGGAAGGAATGTTTTAGTTGACCTGATTTTTTAATCTACCCAAGTATTGATTTGTCATCCATTTGACAAAGGCATGGTGGTTTTCCATCTTTCGTGAGCAATTATGAATGTTGTTATAGCTTTTTATTTGAAATGTAAGCTCACCTTGCATTTTTGAAGCATGCATCCAACAAGTGTATCCTTCTTAGCATGTGAACCTCAATCAATGAGAATCACTATGCATAAATTTTATCCCATACTTGATGTACCCCAAACGGGGGTTTGGAACAATACGGAAGTGACGTGAGGAACAAGGAAGACCTGTGGGGGTGCTTGGACTTATTCCTGATGGAATGGACTTAGCTCGCCTTGCTAAGTTGATGGAGAGAGGATTAACTTGATAGATCAAGTTAATTGATGTACACTCACACATCACTTGGATATGACTCACCAAGAAAAATGAAGGCTAGCTTGGATATGACTCACCAAGCTATGGTTTGGATTTGACTCACCAAACCTACTAACACTCAATTTGGATATGACTCACCAAAATAAGGGATAGCAAAAAGAGAGTGAAAGAATTTCACAAACTAAACACAAGAGTTTTTTATTCAAAGTTTATTCCTCTTTGAATTACAAAAGGAGGGGTATATATAACCCATCTTGGACACAAGTTACAATGCAAGTAATAAATAGATGCTAATAACCAACAACCTAGGAAGAGGAAATGTCATTAGCAAACCAAGACAAACATTAATTACTTAGAAGAAGGGGGATGAGAAAGAGGGAAGATTCATCACCTAGAGAAATGAAAAGAGCCTAGAAAACTACAAGAGCATCTTGGAATGTGAATTGCCATCTCTAGATCCTTCTTTGGTGAGACAAGGCTTACCTAGGAAGATGTAAACTTCTTTTAGTAATTCCAAGGCCACCTAATACATTTAAGGAGAGCAATTGGGCCAAGGATGTGTGGTCTTTCTCTCCTTCTCCAATTGGACTTGGTCCCACCTATTTGATTAAGTGTGTGGGCTTATCTAAGTCCATGGTAGTTGGCCCATTCTCCAAGCGTCCATGGAAGTGAATTCCTAATTGTCCTCGGTCAAAATGTGATTAAATGTCGAGGAGCCTCTTTGTCATCATGCGTTCGTTCGTGCTCAAGTTCTTCAAGTTTATTCAATCATACAAAATAGTAACTAATTATATAAGCAAAGAGCCTATTGGCTTGGGTCCGGATGATTGGACCTTGGGGTGCATCAACACTCATTCTTCAACGCATAATCCATAATTTCTTCCCTAATTTTGATCAACGAATTATACTTCTTCCTCAGACACATGCTCATGAAAGAACATTCTAGTTGAGGTTTTGGTTGAGGCCTACACTTCCCCATGTCTTCATCTTCAGATTTGCATAATAAGTGGAGCTCCTTGTCTTCTAGAGTCGTCAAGATCAAATGCACCTCTATAACAGCTTTGTGTCCGAATGCACAAAGCTTATGGGCCAAAACTGTCGACATTGGCTCCACCTCCAATATGTAGTTAATGGATTCCTGATTTCTACTTTTTTCTGTGTTTGAAAAACAAAGCATTTACATGCCAATTACATTTCATAATAAGTTGTAATTCTGTATATGTATTTTCTATTAGAAAATTAGTTAAGCCAATGTTGAATGTTCATAGGAGTGTGGTGATGCTATCAATGCAAGGAAATTACCTCTCCTCGAAGCCATTGGTGAGCAACAATTAAGAATGCTTCAAATTTATCTAGATTCGGTCCACTTTGTCTTATGGAAAGATCTAGGGTTTGCTAAGATAAGCCTCAGTATTGTTGGATTGTATACAGGATTATAGAATTTTCTGTTGTGGAAGGCACCTTTCCATTGTGAAAATTGCTCTAACTAGTGTGCTCTATCTGCAGCAGATACTTGTCTTCTAAAGAGGAAGGCAATTCCTTGAAATAGGATTTACTTTCTGTAGCAGAAGGTAGGTTTCCATTGTAAAAAAATATACTCTTTTCATAGCAGAAACGTGTCTTTCATTGTAGAAAGGGTAATTTTCGCAGTTGATATTTGCCTTCCGATGCGAAAAGTAAGTCTTTGGCTGGGAATTGCTTTACTCAGCAAAAGGCAAGTATCTGATGTGGATAGAGCACAACAATTAGAGCGATCTATACTAGGGTAAAGGAAGGAAGGCAAGTATATACTAAGGTAAATGAAGACAAGTATCTATTGCGAAAATTACCCTTTCCACTATGGAAAATACTCTTTCTACTGCGCAAATATCCTTTCACTGAGGAAAGAAAGTCCTTAGACTAGGACTTACTTTCTGTAGCAGAAGACACGTTTTCATTGTCGAAAGAATATTTTTTGGGTTTTAATCACAGGTCTTGCTTTTTGAAGTGGAAGTCAAGTATTTGCTACAGAAAATATCATTTTCGCAGCAAAAATGTGCCTCCTACTGCAAAAAGTAAGACCTAATTCAAGGACTTACTTTTCTCAGAATAAGGCACATATCTGCTGCGGAAAGGATATTCTCCACAGCGGAAAGAGTATTTTCCTCAGCAAAAAGGGTAATTTTCCACAATGGATACTGGTCTTCCTTTACCTTTAGTAGATAACTTCATATTCAGCTTTGGATAGAGAAAGTTAGAGTGATTTCGTCAGCAAACTCTGAGACCTAACCCTTACCCTCACTGTCTCATCCCTCAGCCCACAACGGAAGTCCATCAACTTATTGTTTCTCTCCTCTCTGTCCTTTCAGGTTATGTGTTAACGTTGAATTGATATAGCCAAATATTTTTTTACTCAAATGATGTAATTTTAAAGTCAATTCACAACTCATGACTTATGGTTTCATGTCACCTGATTTCAAAAATTTTGACATAATAGCATTTGTTTATAGATGTTCCCAATACAATACATTCATCCATTGCATTCATCAGCATCCATATAGAACAATCCAAAATTTAATTTACAATTAATCTACAAACTCATATGAAAGTACAAGTATTTGGCCAATGGTGGCCTTAGGATGCCCATCATTCCATCCTGAACGTTCATTTCCAGCGACAAACATCCCCTATCTCTGAAGAAGCTGATATAATAAATTTATCATTCATATATATATTTTCAATACTCTTGTTATCGCTCTTCCAATACTTGATATCTACTTCTTTTCCATGTTTTTGGTAAAGTTCTAGAAGATTGGAGATGGGTTAGGGCTGTTGCTGCAAGTCTTTAGAGGTAACAATAAACTCCAATATACGCTTCAGCAATAGAATATCACTTCTTTGAGCCACCTTCTAATAACTTCCCCTTAATGTCATTTCATGCTCTGAAAGAACATTCCAATTGAAGAGGTCTACTCTCCGCCAAATCATCATTTTCTGAGTCACATAATGAACGAAGCTCATTGTCTAGAAATGCTGAGAATGCACCTCTATAACAGTTTCATGATCGAACGCACATTGCTCATCGACCTAGACTGCCGAAATAGGCTCCACCTTTATTTCTGATACTTTTCACTCTTGGATGGTGTTCAGAGATTTAGGGTTGTTACTTGCTCTCGTAGATGACATCCTTTCTGCTTATATAGATGGAGTTGAAGGTCGCTCAACGTCGTCATTTAGTATTAAGGAATGTCCATGGATTAGGACTTACTTTCCGCAGTAGAATACACGTTTCCACTATGGAAATCAAGTCCTTGGATTAGAATTTCTTTTCCGTTGTGGAAAGGAAGTCCTTGACTAGAACAACTTCATATATAAGTCTGCTGTTGAAAAATGACATATATGTTGTGGAAACAAATTGAAATTTTTAATGAAAAACGTGATAGCGATGTTTTGTACCATTTATTTCTCACAATTTAATGTTTTATTTGTTAGCAAAAATTATTTAGTAGTTGTCTTGTCCCTGATTTCATAGTTTTGTGGTTGTTTTGTTTATTACCAAAAAAATATTACATTTATTAAAATTTAAAAATTCTATTTCTTTTAATTACTATATTCACTATTGAGTAATTTTTTTGAATTTTGATTCATATGTTAATCATTTTCGTAATTTAGCAAAAATAAATTAAATTTTATAATAATTCAAAAGAAATTAAATTTTCAATTTAGTTGAAAAAAATCTACCTACTTTTAGAAAGGCACATGGGGGAAGGAAGGGATAATAAAGATCTTTCTTACTACAAAACCCTCATAGTGTCCAGGGACGTCCATTTTAAGCCAAAAGATGTCCGACAATGATTGTTTGTTTAATTGTATAATTGTTTCCGAATTCCTAGGGATGCCCGTGAATGCTGTGGGAGAGTGAGTATGACCATAAGAGTAGCTGAGTAGGCCTAGGCCTCCTCAACTATATAAGCGGTAAGAGTAATTTACAAACGGGAATATGCTTTCAGAGCACGATATTACATTGAAGGAGAGTCATCTGGAAGTGGATCAAAGAAGTGAGGTTTTAATGTTGAACCATCTATTGAAGCCTATTATTAGTTGTTAGTTGTTACCTTTAAAGACTTGCAGCAACAACCCAAACCCATATGGTTGTCTCTAATCTCCATATTTTTGGCAAAACTCGAAATGCTCGGAGACAGGTTGCCACTTAGTAGTTAGACCAGGCATCTCAGCTTTGCCAAAAATATGGAGATTGGAGATGGGTTGAGGACCTGAGGTTGTTGCTGCAAGTCTTTAGGGGTAACAACAACAACTAATAATAAGCTCCAATAGATGCTTCAATAATAAAAACTCACTTCTTTGGTTCACTTCCAGATGACTCTCCTTCAATGTAATTCCGTGATCTGAAAACATATTCCTGTTTGTGTTTTGTAAATTACTAAATTATGTATTTGTAAATTAAGTTTGTAAATTAAATTTTGGATAGTTATATATAAATTGTATTGATGATGCAATTATGCAATGAATGGATGTATATTATATTTTATTTGGAAAATCTATTATATTAATAAAACCGTTATGACGTCATTTGAGAATTAAGTTGTGAATTGAAAGTTGAAAGTGAAGTTGTAAGTCATATTTGACTTTGAGTTTGAGTTGTGAATTGAATCCATAAGTCAACACGGACGTCACTTGACACAAAATGGACGTCCCTTGACACAAAACAGACGTCCCTTAAAGCACAACGGACATCCCTCTGCACTAAACGGATGTCACGCGCATCAAAACAGACATCTCTCAACACAAAACCGACATCCCTCACACAAAACAGACGTCCTTCGCCGTAAAATGAACATGAACCATCGAACCCTCAATGGCTCGGCCCAAAACAGACATCCCTCTCTATAAAACGAATGTCCCTCAACCCAAAATGCATTACAGACGTCAATGTCACCCAACACCCGGTCATGAATCAAGCAATCATCCAAAAATATAATAAAATACAAACATTATACAATAAACAATAGTACAATACCAACACCCAACTAAGTACTAACTGACTTCTAGTTCTGAATCTCTGATTGTTACGTTACGTCCCCCGATGGCCCTAGCCAGATTATTATTTATTACGTCCTTCGTCCACATGTTGAGTATGTTGAATTAGCCTTGGATGTCTCTCATCGTTGCAAGACGTCTGTTGTTGCCACATTGGATAATTAGACTTCTCCGTTCAACAGTCCTAGATGTTAAAGAAACTGCGCATTAACGTTGACGACTTTTAGGTTTGTTTTGTTAATTTCTCTTCTTTTAGACTTTACTTTATATGGCGGACTCACATCTCCAGGGAGATGAAGAAATACTTCACAGCTAAG
Source organism: Begonia loranthoides (assembly GCA_022433065.1). Taxonomy (NCBI): domain Eukaryota; kingdom Viridiplantae; phylum Streptophyta; class Magnoliopsida; order Cucurbitales; family Begoniaceae; genus Begonia; species Begonia loranthoides. The sequence goes on along the minus strand of CM039479.1, from coordinate 9,581,346 downwards.
AGGATCTCACACTAGTTCTGTCTGAATGGGTTATTACTATTTCATGAATATACAAATAATGAAAAGATTTTGAAAGAGAAATATTTGGTAAACTTGTTTTGAAGAATTTTTAAAGAGCTAAAGATTTTTCAAAAGCAAGTTAAATATATTTTAAAACTGGGTATTAAAAAAATAAAAAGGTATGTGCATTTTTCTACAATAATAATAATAAATGTGTAAAAAATGGAAATTAAAAAAAATATATTGGAGTTTTATACGCTCAATCAAATAAGATGGATGGGTAATCGAGGTGTAATGAACCTGCTGCTTTTGAAGCAGTTTTAGCTCATAACAACTCTTAAACCTCATCCTCGAATGAATTAGCAGCATCCACCAACTCTTGTCTAGGCCACTGCTAGCCAATACTATATAAACTACACCACTGATCATTCGAAACACGGGATCTTGAACCACAAAAAATGACCAGATCCGTCTAAGTTATGGAGGCTTAAACCCGATTTACTCAGTTTTTGGCATTTAGTTTCTCTAATAGGATCTTGTTTAGAAGACCAGGATTTGCTTTACCCTTTGATGCTTTCATGACCTGCAGCATTTGGGGCGATATAATTTTAACATCATTTTCACACACGCAGAAAAGAAGCAATCCAGTGAAGAGATGAGGGAGGAGAAGAGGCAAAACTGCTTTACCTGCCCAGCAAAATAACCTTGTAACTTGGTCTTCCCTCCTCGATATTGTTCGAGTTGTTTCGGATTCTCTGAAATAACTTTATCTACCATTCTTTCTATTTCAGCATGATCTACTATCTATCAGCACAGAAATGAAATCTATAAACAGCTAAATTTATGTTTATTATTATCATAACACTGTACTTAACAATTGAATGAAATAATTAAGAACAAACTTGCCTGGACTAAATCTTTTTCTGCTATTAGCCCTTGCACGGTTCCTCCTTTCGCCAGTAGATCAAAAAGAATCTGCAAGATATATATCAGCAAAACCTTTAAACTGAATGAAATCATCGAATTTTGCATGGTTAAACAGCTCAACACAAAATGATGAGATAAATTTGTGTGATTTCTTCCTTTTCCATTTTGTTTTAAAAGTAACACTGAGTTCGATGCTCATCATCGAAAGTCACCAGCTCCCTTGAGCTGGAAATGTCAAGGCTGATCAAATTTCTCATGCATGCACAATTAGTAACCCACAAAGATCAATCGATAACTAACTATCAAGTTTCTCGTGCATGGTTGTTAAATTAGAGTCACACTCAAACCAGCAAAGATTGATTACGAATTCATTATCATTATTAACAAAGGAGAAAGTCATTAATATCTCAGTATCAGGAGTGATTCTTAACCTCTTTGCCGATCTTCCCACTAATAGTACCACCTTTTATCGTTGCTATCAACTCAGCCAGCTCTTGTGGGCTAAGTTTAATCTCATTTATAGTTAACTTCTCGTTCTTCATGTAAGCTGCTATATCACCCATTATCCAGTTGGCCGCAAGCTTCACTTCAGCACCCTTTGCAATAGTTTCATCAAAATATTCTGCCACCTATTTCAGTGAAAAACTCAAACATCATCATATTATTATTCAAATCAACTTGTAATTACTCGTAGTCAAGCAATGAAGGTTCTGAAGAAGAGTTGCTTCAAAACCGCCCTTTACCTTTTATGCATAATCGCATCTCTCCACTTGCTTTCATGGCTTTGAATTCAAATTTAGAAATCATCATGTTCAAACTATTTATATAAAAGATTTTCAATCATTGTGGTTCCTAGTATGAACAACTGTTCCCCATTTACATATGACAAGCAAATTGACAAAAGATAATATTCGCTTAATTGTACTTTTTTCTGTACTTCAATATTAATCTTCTACCTCCTCCAGCATGATGGATTGAAATATGGGACAGTTGAAAATTTTGATACTAATATGCGAAAACCAATAAATTTATGATAACTCACATTGATGTCATGTGCAAGAAAAAGTACGTCTTGCATGCTTAAGCCCATCTTCTCATACCGCCGGCGCTTCATTTCAGGAAGCTCTGGCAAAGACCCGCGAATGCTATCAATGTATTCTCTATTAAGGGTAATTTGCGGTAGGTCTGGTTCAGGGAAGTATCGATAGTCAGAAAGTCCTTCCTTTTTCCTCATGGTCACTGTTTTCTAAACATAAACAAAGTTTCGACAACAGAATTAGAAACTACAAAATGAATCACCATCATGCTAATTGGACAAATTAATTGGATGAGCCAATAACCTGAGTACTTTCATCCCAGAGGCGAGTTTCTTGAACAATTTGATCTTTCTGGCCCTGACTATGGAGAAGTACCTGCCTGGAGATCTCAAAGTCTATTGCTCTACTTACAGATGAAAACGAGTTCAAATTTTTTATCTCAACCTGCCAAGTAAGAGATGACAGTTATATTTTTTTTAACCAAAGTTTCATAGGAATTTCAAATATAAGTTTCATTCTCCCTCCCACTAACCCAATAAGTAAAATAAAAAGCAACCAAAAACTTGAAATTTTTTTAGCAAAAATCAGTTTACTCATTCAGCACAGTTCTTACCTAATGAGTCAGAAATTTGCTGTGTATGCTGAATCAATTTTTCCAAGTTTTTTTAACTTCAGAGAAACTTGTGATAAGACTAAATGAAATATTTGCGTTACCTTTGTTCCAAACTGAATTTGCCCCATAGGTCGAACCGAGACGTTAACATCACAGCGAAGCGAACCTTCTTGCATGTTTCCATTGCTCACCCCTAAATACCGAACCAATCTCTGAAGCTCTGCTGCATACTCTGCAGCTTCAATTCCACTTCTCATGTCGGGTTCAGAAACAATCTCAAGCAAGGGAACTCCTGCTCTATTCAAGTCAACCTGCAAAAAAGTTGAAACTAGAAAGATGACAAATTATAAAATCGTAAACAATACATCGAAAGTTCGCTACTAATCCCAAAAGCAAGTTGCTCACAGACACGATAACAATAGCAGTAAATTATATTATAAGTAACCAAGCAATGACACTTGGCAAAACCATATTTCTAACTTAATTATGAATTAGGAACACACTAGTAAGGATTTACCTGAGAATAACTATCACTTTCCGAGTGAAGCAGCTTGCCAGCATCCTCTTCCATGTGGACCCTGGTAATTCCAAACCTCCTATGGCCCCCACCGTACTCAAGGGGAAGATCCAAATCAAGATAACCACCAGATGCAATTGGGATATCAAATTGAGAAATTTGATACCCTTTTGGAAGGTCAGGATAAAAATATTGTTTCCTATCAAATTTGGAGTTGAAAGTCAAATTACAATTAAGAGCTAGTCCCAGTTTCACTGCAAATTCGATCACCTTCGTGTTTAAAACAGGTAAAGCTCCGGGAAGGCCCATGCAAATGGGGCAGATGTTTGTATTTGGCAGAGAGCCGTAACTGTAGGGACAGCTGCAGAAAGCCTTGGTACGAGTTGAGAGCTGAACATGAGTTTCTATACCAATAATTGCTTCATAATCTTTGGAGATTGAATCAATTGTTTTATTCTGGGTATGTAGAGAATGTTTTGTTGGAGGCTTTTGCTTCTGCTCGGTAGCTGTGTGAATTTGGGTGCTTTTCAAGGTGCAAAACAAAACTCCATTTCTTCTGGCAAACAACGAAGTGGAGTAAAGCAATAAAGGGTTGGCTTGAATGCTTCTGAAAATGGCGGAAACCATCGTAGTAAAGTTAATTTTGTGTGTGCATCAAAAACTGGACTTTCACTGCAAAACATTTAACAAAGCAACGTCACAAAACAGCTGATGCAATGCTAAAAGAAACAACTAGAAAATATGCACAGTTGAATTAAAAAGAAAAGACATCTTTTATACTTTTAAAAGAGGCGAATCCTTTCCCTGGAAAGAAAGGAGTGAATCCTCAATCGTAGCTAGGTCAATCTTTCGAATCATGGTTTTCCGCTTGGATTGGTCATAAGCCTAGCGGGAATCTAGGGTAAGGGCGGAGCCTCACCTTGGAGTAGCAGGGTGTTCGTTGCTGGGACGGCTTCAAAATGAAGGGAGGAGGAATTCCATACTGCAATCTTACAGGAGATTCATCATTTCGAAGCATGGGCGCAACTATGAGGGAGCAGTAGATGGTCGATTGTGAAGAGCCAGGTCAGTCAATAAAGAGGGGACGCGAATACCTTGGTACCCGAATGAAGAACTAGCAAAATAGAGTCTCAGCCAGTCGACAATCTTCCACCAAAATATGGTATTGATATCATCCACTCACCACTGGATGCAAACCGAACGTCGAAGACGACCGACAATAGAATATGATGATTTCTGTAATGTGCCAGAGTAAGGGAAGAAAGTGGGCGTGCCGGAGTGGTTATCGGGCATGACTAGAAATCATGTGGGCTCTGCCCGCGCAGGTTCGAATCCTGCCGCTCACGCATTTTAATTTTTTTCTCAGCTGTCTTGGGGATACATCGAACTTCCATGTAACAATTGACAGAAGATGAGATTGGTGTGATTATATAGTTTAAGATTCACCACCCAAAATGAAAAATTTGAGACAATAAAGCACCAGAAGTTTATAATGAAGCGGCTTATTAGTCGTTCGGGAACAAGAAAAACGCAGAATATTCTTATCCACCTTACAAATTTAAAAGGAAAAATGACAAATCAACCATCGTGGTTTTTGATTAATGACAAGTCAACCATTGTGGTATATTTGCTAACAAGTTAACCACTAACGTGTGAGAAATTGACAAATCCAACATTGTACTCAAGTTAACTCAGACAAAACTGACTGGACACCGCGGTTTGTCAAAGGCATTTGTTTGATGTACGATGTTGGATTTGTCAATTTCTCATACGTTAGTAGTTAACTTGTTAGCAAATATACCACAGTGGTTGACTTGTCATTGATCGAAAACCCCGATGGTTGATTTATCATTTTCCTAATTTAAAATCATAAACCCAATGTAGAATTTGAGCCGTTTGATTAAACTTGGAGATCCAGACAGAGAGAGTGGAGGTTCCATGGCGAAAGAAAGCACACCAACAACTGTCCATCCACCTGTACCCACAAATTCACATGCAATACCAGGTTGATTTACACGTGCCCTAACCTTCTTCTTCTTCTTCTTCTATGTTTCCACTTCAACGCTCAACTGACAGAAACAAGTTTTTGCCTCTGAATTTCCATTTCTGCAGTGAAATTTTGTACAAGGTGTTTGGATTGAAGGAAAATAATTTTCTGCCATGGCTCAAACGGTGGGAAGAAACATTGCCGCCCCTCTTCTGTTTCTGAACTTGATCATGTACATTATCGTCATCGGTTTTGCTAGTTGGTGTATGAACAGGTTCATCAATGGCCAAACCCACCACCCCGGCGGTAATCTCGCTCTCTCTATTTCAGTTGAAAACACAGTAATCAATCGAATCTTTAAGTAATCAAATGAAAGTTCAGGTCCGGGGGGGGGAAACGGAGCAACAATGTTCTTCCTAATCTTTTCTTTACTGGCCGGAGTTCTTGGAGCGGCGTCGAAGCTGCCTGGCGTCTACCACGTCAGAGCATGGAGAAGCGACAGCCTTTGGGTCTACCGGATCTTCCTCCGTCATCGCATGGGCTTTGACTGCTCTCGCCTTTGGGTTATTTCCAATTTCATAATCAAATTCCAGTCTGTTCTTCAACATGAATGTAAATTTTCAATTGCTTACTGTTATACGTAGGTTGGCTTGCAAGGAAATCAATGTAGGAGAGTATAGAGGGTGGAGGCTGAGAGTTTTGGAAGCGTTCATAATAATATTAACATTCACCCAACTTTTGTACCTTCTACTGGTCCACGCCGGGATGTATAGCAGTCGCTACGGACCTGGCTACCGAGACACAGACTATGGGATGAGAACTGCTGAACTGGGGGCTGAGCCAGTGGAGAAGGGCGGCGGTCAAGTTGGGGTCTAAGTGGCCAACCACACACCATGGTGTTGGCTCAGGCTGTGGGTTTGACATCATCTTCTGCATTCTGTCAACGTGTATACACTATAATGTGTTAAAAATTGAACTCTCTGTGCATTTTGGTACAATTTGTCTCCCCTCTTCCAAATCTCGTATTAATTGATTAATATTAGATTTTATATTTACACAACCGTCACATTTACTGTATGACTATCTGATTTATTGCTGTGCATTTTTTAATAATCACTTTTAATTATTACTCTTGCTTATATTTGCTGATCCCTTTTGCTGTTTTTCTTCTGCTTTCTCCTTCTCTGCGGTGTCCATTCTATCTCTCCATCTCTTCTCATGCTTCATTTTCTCCTTACGTATGCTCTTGCTCAAAAGCTTTGGATCATCGTGAATCTTAATTCCAGCAGCTCTCCTTGTTGCTGCTTTCCTGGAATGTTCTTTTGAGATGATCTCACCCTTTTCAGGATCTTTCTTTGCTTCGCTATTTCAAGCTGCTTAGACTTTGAAAGTTTTCTCTTCTTCTTCCCGTGGGCATCATGTTTCCCGAGTTTAACATGACTGAAGGTGAGCTCCTTTGTAGCTGCAGCTAAATCCTTCTGTGTTTTATCAGCTACTCTGCGAATCTCAACTTCTGTATCATCTCTTTTTGCGTTTCTTCTTTAGAATTACTACTCTTTTCTCTCATTTCTTTTCTTCTCTGTTTGAAGTTCCAAGATTTCAATTTGTCCCAAATTCTTCCAGCTTGCGATGAAGACGTTGTCGAAGTTCTTCGTATGTTACCTTCCGTCCATTATCTTCCAGACCAGACTGTTAGATTCTTTATATTTTCCTTTTATACGAACAATACTTTTATTTCCCAAAATCAATTAACGTAGTTTGATTTTGCCAACAATTACGTTTAATAACGAATAATTACAAATAAACAAATCGTTATATTTACTCACCTTGATCCATTCTTTGCTACGTGTCAACGTTGATCCAGAAATATGTTTCTCGCCTTAAACCTTTTATCTATGATTTTTCCTTTGATGATCAAGGAAAATGACGATGTATGCTTTTCATTTTCTTTTCAGACGACTTCACTAGAGCTTTACAGAAGCCTTCACGAGAGCTTTTTAGATAACTTGCAAAGAGAGAGTATATGAGAGAGAGAGAGAGTGTGTGTTTTTTCTTTGATTTGTTTTTCTCCCTTATAAATGCAAAAGCATTTACACTATCCACACCTTCCAAGAAACACACATCAAGAAACACGCACCAACCATCCAACTCTCCCATGACCCATTCTTTAATAGGCTTAATGCTATGTTTTCTTCCAAATAAAACAAAAATCAACCCGTGTCATTCTCTCATTAAGATAGTCATGATATGTCATCTCTCAAAAGCACAACCAAACCCCCAAGTCCATTTGCTTTAAAGATTCAATAATATAATTACATCATTATCCTTTTATTTTATACCATTATCATCTCTTTTTAATCATACATCTTTACTTTAACAAGGTTAAGGTGAGGGACTTACAACCCAATCAACTTAATTCTTTTATTCTTAACAATCATCACATTAAGCACCCTAATATTAAGTTAATACACTTTAATTAACATAGACCACATTTATAAAATAATCTAACAATCTCCCACTTGGGCTATATTATAGTAACTGTCAAAATCGATTTTCAGCTTTTACTTTTCAGCTTTTACTTTTCAGCTATCACATATGACATTTCACAATCCCTTTCTATAGTATACCATAATATGAAAAGTGTTCTGTTCATAATAAATTGTATAATCGGATCATAGCAGTCACAAGTCTTTAATGACGACATGATTCTTTCCATGTATCATAAATTAACACAATTCATTAATTCTTTAATTGAGGACTATTATATATCTTTCAAACTTTATCTTTTCATAAAGTTTCATTTATTATTCATAAATTATTTTAATTGTATACACCATTCTATGAATAACAAATATACATACAAAAACATTTCCTTACTGAATTCAAAAGTATCATAAAATACAAATTATGCTTTTAGAATCACATATACAAAGATTTGTCACCTAAACCCATCCTTTCAACATGTTCTTTAAAGGTTTTGGGTGGCAATCCTTTGGTTAATGGATCTGCTATCATCAAACTTGTACTTATATGTTCTATACACACCTTTTGTTTTTGTATTTCTTCTTTGACTGACAAGTACTTCAAATCCATATGTTTTGCTCCTTTCGAGTACTTATCATTCTTTGAGAAGAATACAGCTGCGGAATTGTCACAATAAATTTTCAGCGGTCTATCGATATTGTCGACCAGTCCTAGACCCTGAATTAAGTTCCGCAACCACAATGCTTGTATTGTAGCTTCAAAACATGCTACAAATTCTGCCTCCATAGTGGAAGTAGCAATCGAAGATTGTTTTCCACTTTTCCATGATACAGTGCCTCCGGCTAGTAGGAACACGTAACCGAATGTAGATTTCCTTGAATCTACACATCCGCCATAATCTGAATCCGAATATCCAATCACCTCAAGATGATTTGATTTTCTGTACATGAGCATATATTCCTTTGTTCCTTGTAAATAACGAAGGACTTTCTTTGCAGCTTTCCAGTGATCCATTCCTGGGTTACTTTGATATCGGCCCAACATCCCTACTACAAAACTGATGTCTGGTCGAGTACATGTCATTGCATACATTAAGCTTCCTACTGTTGATGCATATGGAATAGATTCCATTTCCTTACGTTTCAAATCACTTTTCGGACATTGCATTTGATTGAACTTGTTCCCTTTTTCAATTGGAGCTACACCAGCGGAACACTTATCCATTCTGAATCTCTCAGGAATTTTATCGATATATCCTTTTTGAGACAATCCTAGCAAACCTTGTTATCTATCATGAAATATTTCTATTCCTATTACAAAGGCTGCCTCACCCATATCTTTCATTTCAAAATTCTTAGAGAGAAAAGTCTTTACGTCATGTAACATTCCTTTATCATTTGCAACAAGAAGAATATCGTCAACATACAGTACCAGAATACTAAACTTGCTCCCACTGACCTTCATATAGATGCACCAATCAACAGTGTTCTCTATAAAATCGTACGATGAAATGGTATTGTTAAACTTAATATACCATTGTCTGGAAGCTTGTTTTAATCCATAAATTGACTTCTTCAATTTACACACCAATTTTTCATTTCTAGGAAATGAAAACCCTTCTGCTTGATCCATATACACTTCTTCCTCTAAGTCACCGTTAAGAAAGGCGGTTTTTACGTCCATTTGGTGAAGCTCTAAATCATAATGAGCTACTAAAGCCATTACTATCCTTAAAGAGTCTTTCTTAGAAACTGGAGAGAAAGTCTCTTTATAGTCAATACCATCTTTCTGAGTGTAACCTTTGGCGACAAGTCTGGCCTTATACCTTTCGATGTTACCTTTTGAGTCACGTTTGGTTTTGAAAATCCATTTACAACCAACACGTTTCTTTCTTTTAGGTAATTCTACAAGTTCCCAGACTTTATTGTCATCCATCGATTGCAACTCTGCTTTCATAGCATTTAACCACTTTTCGGAATTATTACATTTCATGGCTTGTTTATATGAATCTGGATCTTGGTCGTTACTCAACTCACATTCCTCTTCAAGTGAATAAACCACATAATCATCAGAAATTGCTGATCTTCTTTGCCTTATAGACCGTCGCAATTCTGGTTCTTGTGATGATTCACTTACGACTTGATCATCATTAATAAGCTCTTCATTGAGACGTTCTATTTGTTGGTTTGAATATTCATATGTTGTTCCGGTATGTTGTTAGATTGTGATACAACACAAGGAACAACAACTTGATGAGAAGTACTAGGTGTTGTTTCCTCCACCCGATTCTCTTGAATATTCACCTTTCGTGATTCATCACTTCCACTGAACTCGCCATTCTCAATGAATCGAGCATTTCCAGATTCAACTATTCTTGTACTATGATTTGGACAATAAAATATGTACCCTTTTGACTTTTCCGGATAGCCGATGAAATAACCACTGACGGTTCTTGCATCAAGCTTCTTTTCATGTGGATTATATATCCTTACTTTTGCTGGACAACCCCAAACATGGATATGTCTCAAACTAGGTTTCCTACCCATCCATAGTTCATAAGGTGTATTAGGAATTGCCTTACTAGGAACCCTATTCAGCAGATATGCAGCGGTCTTTAAACCGTGCATCCACAACGATAAAGGTACATCACTATTACTCATCATACTTCTAACCATTTCTATTAGGGTACGATTCCGCCTTTCAGCTACACCATTTTGTTGTGGTGTTCCTGGCATTGTATATTGTGCACGAATGCCTTGACTTTCGAGAAACTTTGCAAATGGACCTTTTTTTTTATCCATTCTCATTGAATTTTCTGTAATATTCACCACCTCTATCAGACCTCACTTCATTTACTTTTCTATCTAACTGCCTTTCTACCTCATTGATGAATATTTCTAGAACATTCATCGCTTGAGATTTTTCATGCAGTAGATACAAATAACCATAACGTGAGAAGTCATCGATAAATGTGATAAAATATTTTTCGCCACTCCATGAAGGGGTGTCAAATGAACCACATATGTCAGTGTGTATCAATTTTAAAAGTTCACTGCTTCTCTTGGCAGGATGCTTTGATGTGTGTTTAGTTTGCTTTCCTTTAATGCAATCTATACACACGTCCCAGTCATTTAAATCTAATTGAGGTAAAATATTACTTTTCATTAACCTCAACATCCTTTCTTTAGATATATGACCTAGATGTTTATGCCATAATCAAGCAAAATTTTCATTTGTTGCATTACGTTTAGTTCCAATCACATGATTAACATTAAACAGGGAATCAAAATATTTAGCATCAAGATTGAAACAGTACAAACCATTCTTTAAAATACCATAACCATAATAGTATTTTTGTTTGTACAAAGAAAACATACCATTACCAATCTCAATATTAAATCCTCCATCATCCAACTTTGCAATAGAAATTAAATTCCTAGCACATTCAGGAACGTAGAGACACTTTTCTAGATCCAGATGATATCCAGTATCCAGAATCAATCTATACTTCCCAATTCCTTATATTTGTGCCTTCATTATGTTTCCCATATACAGGAACTTTTCAATTCCTTTTATGGGCTGGATCGAAAGGAATCCCTGCGTAACATTAGATACATGAGTAGTATAGCTCCAGAATCTAACCACCAAGTATTACAAGGCACTTCTATAGTATTTGATTCAAAACATACTGAAACAAATAGTGTACCTTTCTTTTCGAACCAAGCTTTTCTTTTCGGACAATCTTTCTTGATGTGTCCAACTTTGTTGCAGAAGTAGCATTTAAGCTCTTTTCGGATCTGACTATCTTTTATTTTTACTTGGCACTTTCCCTTCTGTTTATTCTTTTTATTTGGCTTTCCTTTGCTACTACTGGCTTCCTTCTTAAACGTTAAATGAACGGTATGGTCCTTTAATTTCTTCAATCTCCCTTCTTCTTGAATTAACATGGCTTTTCTTTCTTGAAAGTTCTATTTTTCTTTAATGGTGTTATAATTCACCTGGAACTGGCCAAATTCAAGAGGAAGTGAGTTGATGATGAATTGAACCAAAAATGATTCACTTACATCCATACCTAACGTTTTCAATCGTGCTGCCGAATTGGCTATACTTGTTACATGATCATGAATGGGTTGAGACCAATCAAATTTCTTGGTCGTCAATTCACTCATTAAATTTCCTACAACAGACTTATCCGTAATGTCTGATTGGGAATATGCTTTTATTTTTGACATAAACTCCTTTGCATCATTCGTCTTTGGCATGGATGGCTTAACGTTTTCAGCCATTGTCATTTTCATTAAGCTCAAACTCAGCCTATTAGACTGCTCTCAAGTCTCACTGTATGACTTGTCAACATTTGTACTAGTCTCATTAAGGGCTGGTGGTCTTTCACAAACTAAGGCCAGGTCTAAATTCATTACACCTAGTTGAAACTGGATTTATTCAGACAAATCAGCATAGTTCAGACCATTGAATTTGAGTAGTGCATTACCAGAGGCGAATAAATTTTGTGAAGCTGCAAAAACATAACACATGCTCATTCATTAATTTATTCGAATTCAAATAATCATAATTAATTTATTTAAGTTCACCTTTGGGTAATCCTTAAAAACTTAAACAATCATTGATGTTATAATTTAACCTTTAATAGACTAGTAAACATATTTAATGCAACATGTTTAATATCTTTGGATATTTCAACATATTAATTTAAGTATGTAAATTTGTCACTTTAATTTTTATTAATTATAAACAGTGGTCCACCTTTGGGTGACCTACTAGTTTATCATCAATAATTTCCTTTCAATAACATCACCATAATTAAATGAATAAATTACACAATTTAATATTGATCATTTCAATCTAGGTCACTTTGGCGACTATTAGATTTCTTTACAACAATATTTAATTGAGTCAATTTTTCCGTTATTTCATTTATTTTAACTTTTATTTTTTTTGCTTTGCTTATAACTACGAACGTGAAACTCGCGTCCGCTATCGTCCGAAATCACATTACAAATTTACAGATTCTTTAATCGTCCTGTCCGTTTAATTTATACTATCCGTATACATCCTTTTTCTTTTATTAAAGATAGAGATCTCTTTCCTTTTACTTTTACTTCTTTTCATACATAATCTAATATTACATGTTAATTTTCATAATTTGCAACGTTTATTCCAAACTAAAGAAGCAGCAAATTATGCAAAATAAAAACAATTAAACATGCATAAAATTTTATGCAACATCAACATGAAACTTACTCATGCTTCTATGGCAGATCTTATCAGATCTAATCAGGCAGCAAGTGTATGGCAAATCAAAAACGTTAATTACCGTGCTCTGATACCAATTGTTAGATTCTTTATATTTTCCTTTTATATGAACAATACTTTTATTTCCCAAAATCAATTAACGTAGTTTGATTTTGCCAACAATTACGTTTAATTACGAATAATTACAAATAAACAAATCGTTATGTTTACTCACCTTGATCGATGCTTTGCTACGTGTCAACGTTGATCCAGAAATATGTTTCTCGCCTTAAACCTTTTATCTTTGATTTTTCCCTTGATGATCAAGGAAAATGACGATGTATGCTTTTCATTTTCTTTTCAAACGACTTCACTAGAGCTTTACAGAAGCCTTCACGAGAGCTTTTTAGATAACTTGCAAAGAGAGAGTATATGAGAGAGAGAGAGAGTGTGTGTTTTTTCTTTGATTTGTTTTTCTCCCTTATAAATGCAGAAGCATTTACACTATCCACACCTTCCAAGAAACACACATCAAGAAACACGCACCAACCATCCAACTCTCCCATGACCCATTCTTTAATAGGCTTAATGCTATGTTTTCTTCCAAATAAAACAAAAACCAACCCGTGTCATTCTCTCATTAAGATAATCATGATATGTCATCTCTCAAAAGCACAGCTAAACCCCCAAGTCCATTTGCTTTAAAGATTCAATAATGTAATTACATCATTACCCTTTTATTTTATACCATTATCATCTCTTTTTAATCATACATCTTTACTTTAACAAGGTTAAGGTGAGAAACTTACAACCCAATCAACTTAATTCTTTTATGCTTAACAATCATCACATTAAGCACCCTAATATTAAGTTAATACACTTTAATTAACATAGACCACATTTATAAAAGAATCTAACACAGACATCATTGGTTTAGTATCCATGTCATCACCAACAGTTTCATCCTCTATCTTTCTTTAGATTCCTTCTTTGCAGAATCTTTTTCAGCCTTGCATAGGCCTTGAAACCATGGCTTGTCCTTATCGTCATTAGCCAAATGGAACTATGCATGTATGAGCTCTATTAATTTGTCAAAAAAATGATGAGTGCTCATGACATTAGAAATTTTAAATTTCGTGAAGCTAAAATTCTATAAAGTTTAACAGTCCATCTTTGTGACAACTTATCGTTTTAATTATCATGACCTTATGTTTGTACCCTTTAAAGAGATGCGTATATTGGAGACACTCTTTGATGGAAATAGTCCTTTGGTGTCTTATTTTTTGGGTCCCCAATCCTATCAATCTAAAAAAAAATTCAATTTACTGAAATATTACACCATCAAGAAGAAATTGATTAAGGGTTAGAAGAACTGTGAAGAAAAATAAAGAGCAAATCAAATATAAAATTAAAGTATCAATGGTGGGTGGTACGTAAATAATTTCGCATACGATCTAATTGTTTATAAAGTTTAGAAAATATATTTAGATCGTGATTAAAGTCTAACAATTGATATTAGAGTCTTAAAAATGTTTTTGCCTTGATGTTTTAAAATTCAAAGTTTTGAAATTTTTCTAAAAAACTTTCAAAGTTAAGCTTTCAACGTATTTGGTTTAAAATAAGATTATAAATCATTCAGAAATTTGATTTCTTGAAAATATTAAAAATGATGTTTGAAAATAAAAGAAATCATTGGATTTCTTGAAACAATGTTTTTAGTTTATCATGGTATGAAACTACAAGTAGTTTTTTGTGTAGGTATTTTTCTAAAAAAAATGTTCTTTTTGGACAACCTGAAGTTCAAACCTTGACCTTCATAAGGATTGAAGGTGAGCTTGAATCACTAGGACAAAACATTTAAACAAAAACAAACTATTTTTGAAAAGCAAAACTATTTTTGAAGTAATTAGAACCTGGGACCTCTAGGTTTTAAAGTTTTTCTTCTACCTATTGAGTTATATTTGTTATTGTGTACAATATTATTATTAAAATATATATTATGTTATACATAGCAGAAATGTTTTGATTTTTTTTATAATAGATCAATGACAAATTTTGATGAAGATTATTTATTTAATTATATATACATATTTATGTTATGTTATGCATGCAGAATTTAATTAAATACTTTCATATTCAATATTAATTCATGATCATATAATATAGTTTTTATATGAGCAATTTGGTGAATTAATTCAAATGTTGAATGATCCATATAATTTTAGTTAGTTATTGAATAGACAACATTTTTAATTATCCAAAATTATATATAAAATTTTGAGAATCATATTTATGACATTTATTGTAATTAATTATATAAATATAATAGATTTTATCTCATATGGATTTCTATTATATTTATATATTTAATTAAGATAAAATATCAAATTACATTTCTTAATTTACCCATTAGTATTAAGAAAAGAAATATAATTCCATAGTTTTGTCATAAAGTTATATGAATTTTATTGAATTAAAACTTTAGTTCACAGTTAAGTTTTATGTCACTTGATTCATAATAGTTTGAGCATGGTTTATATTGGTAAAACATGATTTATGTTGTTAGTTCACCGCTATACATATTGATAATTTATCTGATTTTAAATGTGATGTTCCTAAATTAAAGGATGAAAACTACAAGTCTTGGAGGGAAAACATTCTCCTCAAAATGGGGTTGATAGACATTGATTATGCTATCAGGAAAGATAAGTCAATTATCACTCCTACTAGCACTAAGGAAGAACTTATTCTTAATGACCGTTGGGAGTGATTTAATCGCATCAGTAATGACCAAGATTTCTGCTAGTATACAAGATTCAATTGGTGTGCATAAAAATGTTAAGGCATTGTTGAAGTCTGTTGATCAATAATATGAGATTTCAGAAAAGGCACTTGTTAATATCTTGATAATGAAGTTTTCATCATTGAGTCTCACATCAATGAGAGGTGTGTATGAGCTATAAAACTTACAAATATTTTTATATTTTACATTTTTATGAGTAAATTTTTTACTTTGATTGAGTCAAATTTTTTACTTCGGCTATCTGTGAAAGGGTCCAGTCAATGGTCAACTGCCACGTTTCTGTTTCCTTGCGGCCCGAAGTTGTAGGATTATTTGGTAAGTTCTCATCTTCAATGATCGAGTTTAGAGTTTTATCAAGTTTTGTCAGGTTGTGTCGGTTTAGAATTTAAAATTTTTTTGAATATTTATAATATATTATATTTATTAAATAAATAATTAAATTTCATTTTTAATTTTGTTTTATAAAAAACAGGAAGTAGTCTTCCTTTGCAAGGTAGATTCTACGTGAGAAAGGAACGACATGGAGAAGAGGGAGAAATCGGCGAGCGAACCTCATCGTTTCTCCACCCCATTTCTTGTTCGTGGCATCTCGTTCTCCATCTTTTGTAAAGGCATTTCACGGTTAAGTTATTTTCAAGCTTCATTTTTTTGTGGTGAAATTTTCATTTTTGTTGGCTTCAAATTTGAGCTTGGAAACTCGAATCTCAGGGGAATTTCTAGTCTTTGTTGGTAGATTTAGAGTTTATGTAGGAGTATTGGTCATTTGAAGGCCAAAAACGAAGGAAACAACGTGTTTTCGTCACTGAAATCGAGCCGGAGGGTTGTCCTGGTCGACCTCTGGTTTTGCCTGGTCAACCACAGTTGAGGCAGTGCATTTTGGCATGCCTCGAGGCGATTTGTGGTCGACTACGGTTGGTGACTAGTTGACTGCAATGGTCTTCTGCAACTAGAGGGATCGATCTCAGTGGTTGACCACACTAGCAGGTCGGTTGACCGCACCAGCAGGTCGGTTGATGGGTAGCCACTAACCCTTTCTGGTCAACCACAACAGTGAGCTGGTCAATCGTGAAATGGACACATTGGACACTAAAGGCCTTGGTCGATCGTTGGTGGTCCCTAGTCCACCACAAGATGTTCCAGATCGACTGCATAGTATTATTTTTTTTTTACATTTTTTGAGTCGTTTATGCGTCGGTTGGGTTCCTCACTTTGGTGTAAGATCTTCTCACTATTTTCCTTGTCATTGTTGATGGGAATTCCTAAACTTTGGCATGGTTTTATGTAATACCCAGAAACTTAGTTTACGTGTAAAGCTTCAATTATGAGAAATATAATAAATTTGCATGGTACATTGTAATTGTTGAATTTATTTGTATAGTGGAATTTTATGGTAGAGGTATTTGAGTTACTGTTAGTTTTGTAGCATAAATATAATATAAGAATTTAACAGAATACGACGTCGTTTGAGTTATGACGGACGTCCCTCTTGGGAAAACAGACGTACTGTATAGCGAGAATCTTTGACATCGTCGAAATATTGCCTAGAATAATAGTGATTTGTCAATAAGAAATATGAAATACTTTGAAAAGCGTCGGATAGATTTTAACAAGAAATAAGGAATATTTTGAAATCGATGGATAGATTTTTAAACGGATGTTTACGCATAACAATCCTATCCCTTTTGTGTTTTAAATACGGGAGAAAGCTGGAGGATTTGGGGGGAAGTGATTTCCAAATTTAGAAAAGGGATTTATCAAGATTTGTAACGAAGAGGAGGATGCCGCTGTCAGTGCAAGAAGAAACCTCAACAAGAGAGGATTTTCATGAAAAAGGTGAGAGATATTGCATGTGATTTGCCAGAGGTGGCCTACATCACAAGACTAGGGTTTGTTTATGTGAATTGTCGATAGTACATATGCTTTTGAGTTCCAGTTAATAAGTTGTCTACTAGAACTATATTCTGATCACTGGTATGAGTTCACTGCTTAAGATTGTGTTGATTTGCTGAATGATAAAGTTTACATATTTTACATTAAGCAATATAAAATTGTTTGATTTGTGCTCTACTCACTGTTAGATTTTGTTCTATTATGCTTTTTTTACGATCGATAAATGTATAAAACATGATATTTTACTATCTGTTGGATTCTGTTCTATGATGTTTCTTTTACGATCGATAAATGTATAAAGCATGATATTTAACTCTCTATTTTACGATGCTTCTTTTACCTTCAATAAATGTATAAAGCATGATGTTCTGCTCTTTGTTTTATGATGCTTCTTTTACATTCGATAAATGTATAAAGCATGATGTTCTACTCTCTGTTTAGTTTCTACTATATAGTGTGAACTATTGTGTGACTTGTATGGAATTGCACAAGAATGAATAAACGTAAATAGACGTTGCAGATCGGAGAGTTTAGTGACAGTGATGTTTGGGAGAACCAAGAAATGATGTATCTCATCTCCGTTGGAATTGAATGACGGTTCTACTCAGGTGTCGTGGATTTGGTGTCTGAGAGAACTACGACATAAGGTATCTCAATTTCTATCGGGATGGGTGATGGTTCTGCCCAGGCTAGATCCCAGGATGTATCTATTTTCGTCCGATGATATCTCCAATGCTCTAGACTATAGTGAGACTGAGAATAAAGTATGAACGGAATAAGTTCTTTTGTGATATGAAAAATATGTATATTGTGTCTACATGAGTATTTCACTTTATTACATTATATTTCTTACTGGGCATTAGACTCACAATTCTCTTGTGATGTAAGTGATGATTGTGATCCTAATGATGTGCATGTGGAGGATGTTTGATGGGATGAGCGCTTGTTGTAAAGACCCGGTTTTTATTTACTTTAAAATCACGTGAAATCTAAAACTTTTCTTTTTGTATAAAACATCAGAGTATTCTTCCTTTATAAAACCTGATCGTTAAAACTTTTTACTCAAAACACTTGTCAATTTCAGCAGAAGTAACAAAATCCTTTTATGAAATGCAACGGAATTAAAATAAAATGTTAAAAAATATTAAGTAATTTACAAACCCCTTTTTACAAATAATTTATTTTTTACACTCTTCAGCCCATCCAGCCACAAGATCCACCCCTGCAAATCCTTCATTAACTGGCTTTGTCCTGTTCACCTGTTTATCGTATGTACCTATATTACAAGACCTAACTAATGAGCCTAATGCTTAGTAAGTGATAAAATGAAATACTATGCAGATGATATGCATGATCATACAATGCATTACAGAAGAGAACTGTATCTCTTCTGGAAGTCAGGGTGGAATACTCCCTAGGGTCATGTGGCCTAACCAGTCACTCCGACGAGGAGATATATCTATCGGGGGTGTTCCACATGCTGGTATCCTCACTTTTGTTAAAGATGTTGGTGGTTTCAGAACAGAAGAAAGGTGAACCCTAGGTTCCACGTAGCTAACTCTCTTCTCACACTACTCCCTACATGGGAGTATCCTACCGTATGAAAAGTCACCAATCACCCAAACCCCCACACGCCTATTTACATATATTAATTATGTTATGCAATATGCTCGTGAATACATACAACCCTATATGATGATATAAATGTCTAGTAAACATATCATTAAAAGAACCTAAATCTAGTAAGCACACAACATATAATCCTAATTATTGCGATGTAGGGTCCGAAGACCAAAACACAGTAAGTATCAACTTACCTGGCATCCGCAATGCACATTAGCCCATATTCGTCATTTGACTTAGTACCTTCAAAGATCGTTAAATGAACAATTATTAAACCATTATCCATCTCATTGATACAGTTCATTATTCTCACTCCATTAATTAGAACCCACTCATAGAGAACATAACAACTTAACACACCATAACAGTCCCATAGCAACCATGGGTAACTAACTAGCAACACCCATAATAGTTGCTCATTCCATCAATGTAACATGATAATATTTCACAGCAATAACTATCCATGATAATGTTCTTTATGAGAGAGCTTAACCATAATTCCAACACATTCATCATTTAATATCTTCAGAATCTAGAATTACCTAACAGTAATACAGTTCGACTCACGCTATCAAAACACAACCAATCACCAACTTAAAAATCCCCAACATGTTCATGCTTCTGATAATAACTAACAAAAGACAATTCATACAACAATAGTTACCTCTGTACATCCGTAACAACCAACCGAGAAACAGTAATTAATCCCAATTAACAGCAGCTTCCATTGACTAAGCAACTTATCATCATTTGAACAACCAATTCATTTCTAATGACTACACATAAATCACGTAACAGTGGCAACACACACTACACAGCAATCGGTAACCACATTCCAAAATCATATCTCTCAACCCACATAGACGATTTCAACCAATTCGAACAGGACTAATTTTTGTCTGTTAAACAGTAGGACCAAAACAGACAAGAAACAAACAATTTACCAAAACCATAATCTTCTTAGAATTGTGACACAAAGCAATTGAACAGACCATGTTCACAACAATTTACAAAAAAACCATGGAAGAATTCCTTACTTGAAGACAAAAGCTTCGTTGTTGCTTTTACCCTTTCTCTTCCACTTTTCTTCTCTTCTGGCTACAAGGCACTCTCGGCAGAACCAAACTGAAAACAAATAGACCCGAGAGCACCTTTACCAAAACACACCCGAGCTGCCCTTCAAAGCTCACACTACACAGCCACTAACATGCACCAGGAAACTCAACAGAACACCAAACACTTCATCTCTGCCATCCATTTATAGCTGAAGGGATGACTTGCACAGACACAAAGCTGGAGGAAAATTGTACACTTCAAGGAAGAGTGCTCCACTGCCCAGCATCCACGTGGAAGGTTTGCTAGAGGAGGAGCTGGAGGAACTAACCCCGGTTCGGTCCAGGCAATTTCTAGCAAGAATGCATCATTCGCCCCTGCTATCACGCACGCCTCACCATTTCCAGCTGACGCGAATCATGGCCAATTTAGACAGCCAGAACGTCCAATTTAGAATGCCATTGAGAAGAATTCAAAATGAAAACTTAACAACTTACCACAATCAATGATTTGTAACTCCGAATCGGCCCTGCAACTTGTGGCACACCAAGCCCTAGCCCTCAACTGCTCGCCGTGCACATCGCCGTCCGAAGCAACTCTGTTTACCGAACTGTCCCCCGAGCCAGAGCCTCTGTCACTGTTGCTCGTCGCCTCCCCCTCTCGCGTCGCCTTCACCTCGACTAATTCCAATATCCCTAATCATTTTCCAATTTATCATTTTTAAATTCTGATATAAAAAGTGGGATATTACACTTGTGTTACCCGACAAATGTTGACCTTGGGGTTATGGCTCACGAATTGGAATAAAATTTATTTAATTATTTTCTAGGAGTTATTGAACTGTTTTAGTTAATGTTTATTTTAAATTGTTTTAAATGATGATTTTATTTTTAATTTAAAAACTTCTGCTTATGCTTACTCTTGTATTTGCCTTTCACTTGTTTTACAAATGTGTTTTAAAAAGAAAAAGTTTTATGTGAAAAATGAGATATTACAATTATGGTATCAAAGCATAACCGGGTTAAATACGGTTCTGTAGACTGCTTATAACGTAAGACTTATCGTGGCATACTTCTTCGACTGTAAGTTAATTATTAAATCCCTATATTAGTTTATTGCTTTATGATAAAATTTCTATAGAATAACTAGCTTACTGTTCCTAATATGAAAATCTATATAGAATAATTAGTTAATGTTTCACAAACAAAATTTTGTTAGGATAATACGATGGTAAGGGAAACTAGAGGAAATTTACAAGCAAATACAAATGAAGCCGTCGGCCAAGAAAATGTTGCTAATCAGGATGAAAGAAATGAAGTAATGGCCGATTAACTGCGATGGTGGAGCGACAGTTCCAGTATATTGAGCGAGTCATGGAAAGAGAGAATGACAATGGAAATCATCGTTAGATAGTGGTACCTGAAGAAGCCGAATGGGAAAAATTCTAGAGACTTGGATCTCCAAGTTTTGATGAAAATGTTGATGCTATGGGAGCTGAGGAGTGGATATGGTCTCTGGAGGATATGTTCGACTACACAAGAATTAGAGAGACGGAGAAGGTTTTATGTGCTGCATACCTGCTAATTAAAGATGCAAGATTTTGGTGAGATACCATTAAGGCAATGCAGAATTTTCAAACCATGACTTGGGAGCAATTCAAAGAGATCTTCTATGAGAAATACTTCAATCAGACTATCCGGACGAGAAAGATAGTGGAATTCGTACAATCACGCCAAATTGGGACGATATCTGAATATATACAAAAATTTGAAGCATTATCTCGGTTCGCATCACACTTGGTGGCTAGCAATGAACATAAAGTTCATTAGTTCGTTCAAGGACGAAATTTTCAGAGGAGTTACGATTATTAGTACTCAAGACGTCCCATATGCGAAAATTGTCTCCAAGGCGTTAGAGGTTGAGAATGTTGAATTGTTTGTGACAAGGCAAAGAGAAATAAATCAGAGGTTCTAGAAGAATAATCAGAGCCAACAGCAAAAGGGTGGACCACCTGCAAACAAAGGAATAAAAAGGCCGTTAGAGAATGAAGCACCACAGAGGAAGGACAAATGCCCTATGAATGAAACAGTTGCTGCTCCATCTAATGTTAGAACATACCAACCTAATCAATGCCCAAAATAAATGTAGAATCATTATAGAGAGTGCAAAGTAGGAACTAGACAATGTTACAAGTGTGGGAAGTCGGGTCATATTGCAAAGTTTTGCCCAACTAAGAGTGGAGGACAAGAAAGAGTGGCACCTAGGGTTTTCTCATTATATGGAAATGAGGAAGAGAAGGATCAGCCTGCTGTCGTGTCAGGTATGATTATGTTATAAAGTAGTTAAATATGCTTTATTTAATTTAAAAATAAAAAATAAATTATCACCCTTTTATTACAACTAAACTTTGTAGTATCAAATAAATTAATTCCCTAGTCGTTAACGATATAGCTGATTATGTTTTATTCCATTCGGAAGCTACTCATTCTTTCATTGCTACTGAATTTTACAAGAAAGTAAAATATTTCCCTGATCTAGTAAAGAGTGAGTATAGGATACTTTTACCCTTTGGCGACTGTTTGATTGCTAGTGGTATTCTGAAGGCATATGGAATTAGAATGAACAACAATATTTTTCACACTGACCTGATAGTCATGGAGATGAATGGGTATGATATTATTTTGGGAATGAACCAGTTATCCCATATGCAATTATAAACTATAGAAAGAGAGAAGTCTACTTTCGCCCTCCTAGTGGTGAACAACTCGCATTTTGTGGAGTCAAAGAAAAGGGTAAATTAGCAGTAATTTCTTTGATTAAGGCAGATCGATTATTGAAAAGTGGATGCTAAGGATTTCTCGTGAATGTGATGGACACGACAATGACAACAAAGGCAAAGCTAGAAGAAATTCCTATTGTTC
Source organism: Begonia loranthoides (assembly GCA_022433065.1). Taxonomy (NCBI): domain Eukaryota; kingdom Viridiplantae; phylum Streptophyta; class Magnoliopsida; order Cucurbitales; family Begoniaceae; genus Begonia; species Begonia loranthoides. The sequence goes on along the minus strand of CM039479.1, from coordinate 9,558,238 downwards.
AAAATTTTACGGGGGTCTTCCTTGATGATCTTCTTGGGTTGCCGCTCTATAGAGAGATTGAATTTCTAATTGACTTACATCATGGCACTGAACCAATTTCTAAGAATCTGTATAGAATGGCACCGACTGAGCTAAGAGAATTAAAAATCCAATTGGAAGATTTAATTAGCAAGGGGTTCATATGTCCCAGTTTCTCACCCTGGAGAGCATCAGTTTTATTTGTAAAGAAGAAGGATGGAGCATTGAGGATGTGTATTGATTACAGCGAGCTGAATAGGGTGACAATTGGAGTGATTCCTCTTTCAATCATTTGGTGAGTTACATTCAAAGTCTTTGTGTGTTGCATCACAAATTGAGATTACTTTGTGAGTTAAGTGAGTTCTCTTATTGACATCCGTACTCCTACTATTTGGAGGAAGATTGTGTGAAGTGGTTTCCAACTTTCAAGAAGAGTTTTCATTGGCCAAGTCATCCATACGGGAGTGCAAGTGTGGCTTCTTGCTATTTCTAGCCAATCTACTTCTCTCGCGTATATTTCCAAATCTATGGCGTTTCTTTCTGTTATTTCTAGAGAATTCTTCTTCATTCATCAAGGAAATCGTGGTTCAAATTTTAGAGAGAAAGCTTCTAAATTGAAAGAGATATTGGTTTCTAAAGTTGGAGTTTCCATAAAGTGGTTTACGAAAATTTTAGGAAGTTTCTGCCTTCCAAGAGATCAACGCCTATTCAGCCGTTCGACAGCTCATCCAATCGGTCACTTGTGGATGATTGAATCTATCTATTTTTGCCTTCAGGTGATCGACCTCTTTTTCATCTTTGATTTTTCGGATGATCAATCGTGGTCGTTCTCCTTTAGTCAGTGCCCAACCATTCCTTTCTTCTATTCAAGCCCTTTGGTTGTTCACTTCTTTAGTCCAACTCAACTATTCACATGATATTTTTTCCACCCCTTCCATTGGTGCATCACTCCGTCAACCATATCTTGTTTTAGTCAATATGCCTTCCCGGTTTGATGTGTGGGTTCTTGTCGTCCCTCGACACAAGCCAAGTAGTCTTGTGTTAATCCTTTCAGTCTATTTTCAATTTCCAGTTTGGGTTTTCTGTTTTGTCTTTAGTGTCGGTTTAGGGTTCTTGGTCTTGGTTCAGGATCTGTTCCTCATCCCTCGTGTTATTATTGGGGTTCTAACATTGGCCTTGTTATAGGTTCCAGAGATGTCGTTGGTTACGACTTTCGCTTCTGATAGCGTGTGGAATTGGATAATCGGTATGGTTGTCATGGTCGTCTATGAGGTATGGAACTTTATATTTTATGCACTACATTAGATCATGGTTTTCAAACTATTATTTTGTGAGTTGCCACATATATAAATACAACGGGGACTATTCGAAAGCACATCTATTTTTACCTATATATATCTATGTTTTCTCACATTTATTTTATCGTACATGGTACTTAATTTTGGTGTACTATTTGTATATTTGAGAAGATGAATCTTCTTAATGCTTTGGACGTTCTTGGATCATAAGACTATCCTGTGCATCTTCTAGTGTGTGAATGTTTCTTTGTTGCACGTGCAAAAAGGGTAATAGGACATTGGTGACATGTCATTGGGTTTCAAATTCCTAAAGTTGAAATAGGTAATAGGGCGGTGTTGACGTGCTCATTGGGTTACGAATCCCTAAACTTAGCCAGGGTATTTTAGTCATATGGATTGGAAAATTGTACCTTCCCATTTGATGAGTGGCGTGATGGCTTGGAGCTATGCTCACTAACAATCCTTGTCAATTTGGGTCTGACAAGGAGCTAGTTGCAAAGTAATTTGTCGTCAACAATCTTATCTATTCTTTGATTATATGTATAATGCCTTGAAGCGTCAAAACATTTTTTTCCATTTTTTTAAAAAACATTATGTGTCATTCATAAATTCTTAATATGAAAATCTTAGCAACAGAAGACAATAAAAACATTCAAAATTAACGTGTTAGAGTTCAATAAAATCAATATACTAAAATCCAACAAATAAATCTTAATGTCCATGACAAAACTAAACATAAAAAGAAAACCTGTTAACACAATTCATTTAGGAAACTTATTCATTTTCTTTCTTTAATACACATGGTCAATCTCACTCCAACAATGTGTTAACTTCCCCATGAGTGTACTCCTTCAACTGCTACATTCTATCTTTGTCTCATTCAGTTCATCAATGGTCTCATCCTCACTTACACCACAATGTTCAACTAATGAGTCTAACAATCAACAAGTTATGTGTAACATATATATATAACAAATAATACAGTTCATAAAGAAATCGTGTCATGTTCAATATTCAGTCTTTCTTTGTCTTTCACTTTACAATCCAATCATATGGGTCATCAGTCTAAGGGAGAGTGACACCATTAGGTCCACCTCATCCAAGACAACCAATTTGAACTCCGTCCATAACAATCTATTACATTTCTTAAGTTTCTTTCTTATCTTTCTTAAATGAATGCATGAATGTACATGTGACATGAGCATCGATATAGCATGCATAAAATAAACGGTAAACAAAACAGTAACATAAGAACAAATCCTCATCAATAACCATCAGTACAAATAGAAGTAAATTAAGTAAATAATATCACAGAACCTCAACAATAGGCTACGTTGGAAATAAACAAGGATCTATCATCCTCGACTTCTTAAACATAACATAGTAAGCAAGACAACAAATCCTCGACATCAGTAATGGTTAGAAATACAAACTTTCTATCTTACCCTACACCTTGTGATGTTGACACCGAAAGGACATAAAATCTAGAACACCTCTTACATGTGCTTAATTAGCAGAACCTGTAACACCCTTCCTCCAAAATCATGGTTATCCTTAATATCAACATTAAACAAGAACAAAAGGGTGGCCGAAGACATAGTTACTCTACTGAAAAACTAACTCTCGGTTATCATCTTGTATCCTTACCAAAACACAAGCTTTAAAGTGTAGAATGTACCTCCATAAACTTAAAGAGAAAATTGAGAAGAGGACAGTTCTCTTCGGCCATGGAGAAAAATAGAGTTTCCTTCCCTATAATGTTGTATAAATAGATGGTCAAATGCGGAGTTTCGCAAAATAGAAATCATATGAAAATCGTGATCGATTAGCCTAGATAGGCAAAGCCCACCTTGCATGAATTTGAAAATTTCCCATTTAAAATTTGTTTCGTCGAGCAGTGGATGCGAAGGCTACCATATGAGGACATCTGCTTTGACCAAATCGACCAATGACATAGCTTTAATCCTTGTGTTTACAGTTGCCGATGTTGCCGCATATGTCAATCCTTCTACGAAAGCCTATGCTGCCGCGGAATCTCAAAATTTCTGCCAAATCTTTTTTCGAAACAACATCATTCTATCCGTTTAGTTTAATTGTCGTGGACACAAATGCTATCACAGAAACGCATTCCAATCCAACATGACGTCGTTTGACTTAAAACTCACTTTTCGTCATGGCATCTTTTCTATCCATGGGAGAATCTTTTCCTTCCACCTTCTGATCCAAAGATCGATGCTTCACCAACTTTTTCCTTTTCAATCCAACGGTTAAGAACTCTCTCAAAAGGAATCTTTTCTTTCTGTGGAAGCATCTTTCCAGATCTGACTCTCTGCGTTTCTTCCTTAAATCTAATCTAACGGTTCCCCATTCATTTGCATTCCTTTGGCTCCCATTATTTTCGCAGAAGCATGCACTCTAATCCAGCTTGATCACAGTCTTCTAATGACTTGATCCAACGACTAAAGACTCGTATGCCCTTCCACTCGCTGCATAAAAGTCTTCTCTAAACAGCGACATTCTCTCCAAAATATTGTCACGACTAAATTTCCATCCTTATACAAAAATCTTATTCTCATTTATTAATTTACTTTATTATAATTATTTATTTACTTTATACTTTAAGATGAAATCCTAAAATTTACACTATATACAATTTACTAAATAGTCACACAATATATATATATATATATATATATATATATATGCATTAAATCACAAATGTCACATTATACTACAAAAATTAAAGTACCAAAAATCTAGGTGTTACAGTATGTAAGGTGTCGCCCTTGATCTCCAGATCGTGGGCACTCTTTTCTTTGGACTTATAAGGTGTTGCTATCGACGGATGGCCGCCTTTCTGTGTTGTGTGCCAGATGGATTCTAGTGTGACCATCGCTTTTCACTAATGATGTTTTCTGATGAAAAATGATATAGGCCTATAGTTGTCTATGTATACAGTACGTTTTACAAAAAGCCTCATTAATGGGTCTTAGACCCTGTTTTTGGATAAAATGATAAGGAGGTTTTTAAATTTGATTTTAAAAGTTCATGTACTATAACAAGATGCATTTAACCATGATTTTCTAAAAGTAAAACCCATTTTCCCTACATTGCATTTAGTATAGATTTCTCTTACTGAGTTTGATGTGCCACCGGAACCTATAACTAACAACAGAGCAAGGAGATTTTCTAACTTTGAATCTAGTGTTCTTTTCGTAGGCGATCAAAGGGAGGAGTATGCTCAAATCTATTAGCCTAAATATGTTAGGCTCATTTGTTTTGATGATGAATATTGTGTTTGCAATTATATGTTGTTTATTGATTTTGTTCTTAATTGTTTAAATATTATATTTATATTTATATTGATTGAAAATTCTCTCAAAACGGGTATTAAGTTGCGCTAATATATTTATCTAAGTTGCGCTAATATATTATGTTTTGATGATGGATATGGTGTTTGCAATTATATGTTGTTTATTGATTTTGTTCTTAATTGTTTAAATATTATATTTATATTTATATTGATTGAAAATTCTCTCAAAAAGGGTATTAAGTTGCGCTAATATATTTATCTAAGTTCATGCAATGAATATATATCGTTTTGGGACCTATAAATATTATGGATGGCTATTGGGAGGCATGTGGTTGAGTAAAATGTTGTTTTGGTCGACCAAAACTGATTCCTAGTGTTTCGGTCGAAGCCACGGTCGACGATATGGTCAAGTGGTGCATCCAGAAAGGTTTACAGATTGCTCCCAGAGTTTTCGGACGATGTAGTGGTCGAAGGTATAGACGAGATATGCGATCGAAAAAGTGCAAATCACCTATTTGAATCTTTGTGTTGAAGATTATTTGGATAAGGTTGATTGGAATCCTTAGAGATTTTTGTATATATATGAATATTATGGATTCTAATACTTTATTTGAAGGACAATCTACAACTAGACCTCCACTATTTGATGGTAGTGATTATTTATGTTGGAGATCTATGATGAGAATATTTGTTCAATCCGTTGATTATGCTTTATGGAAAATCATTGAAAATGGAATAGACGTTCCTAGATCATCTTGTAATTTCAATGATGTTGATGAAAGAAATTTGAGTTTAAATGTCAAAGCTATGACTTTGAACCCAATGAACTTGAAGAATGACTTTGAAGATCAATCCAATTCGTTTGTTGCTACATTCACGACTTAGGAAAACACTTGAGAATTATGTTTTATGTTTATTTGAAATTAAGAGTAGTTTTAATAGTTTAATTGGTTATGTGTTTGTGCCACTCATCTATGATATGTTCTAGCCGAGTATGTGTTCTTTTGATGCACCAGCGGAAGGGGTGAAGAAATAACTTGTAAATATTTGAAGAAAGGTAATGAGCAATCTGTGAATGGTCACTTTGTTGATGAGTTGTTGATCAACCACAAGCTCTAGAGGCATGAAGAAGTGGTTGATCAGGTAAGAAGGAGCTGGACCGTAATTGAAGGGTTTTGATCGTCCGCAAGATTTGCAGTTACTTGGGCGGTCGATCGTCAATGGTATAAAATAAGACATATTCAAATGTTTTCTCGAGCAATTTATCAGCTTAAGTAGAGGTGATCAACTGGGCCTTCAATTTTCTTTAATTTATCGCAAAACACAATATAGAAACTTCAACTTTGGAAAACCATATCTCCCTCAATTTGGAAGCTTTCTTTATGAAATTTGGAACACAACTTCTTAGATGAATGAAGAAATAATCCCTCTAAAAATAAGAATAAGAAACTTCACAGATTTAGAATTATGAGCTGAAGAAGTCGATTGGCCAGAAATAGCAACTAGGCACACTTGTCACCCCGATATGGATGTCTTTGCCAATGAAACTCCTTAGGAAAGTTTAACACCACTTCACACTCTTCCTCCAAAGAGTAGGAGTACGGATGCCATAAGAAAGGTTATTAACTTACAATAACCTTAATCTTGTGATGTAACACACACAAGGAAAACTTTGGTGTAACTCACAAAAGGTTTGAAAGATTAATCATTCCAATTTCAAAAATAAGCAAAATGTTTTATATAATCAATCTTCACTGTCTCAAACAATTATATAAAGTGGCTTTAAATAGCCAATTATAAATTAAGAATAGTAAATAACTAAATAAGCAACAATAACACTAAACTGGCTATAGTATAAGTTTGTCCAATTTTCTACTTAATGATTACCAGGTAAATTAACTAAAACAAATATTTAATTAATTCTTTCTTTCTTCTTCACCAAGCCTTGATGTCTTTTGGTAGCTATTTCCTTCTTGAATTCATAAACTTGGAAGGTTTCCATGTATTGACTTTCCTTGGTCTCCAAGCTTGGCCACATGTGCTTTGCACAATATTTGCTCTCTATTGTGTATGCTTTTGACATAACAAACAAACTCCAATTTTAACAATCTAGCCCATTCTAAATAGCTTAAGAAGTCAGCTATAATCTTTATAAAGCACATTTTTTGATATGTCATCGTTCCAAATACCAAAACCATCAAACATTCGTTAGAAAATAGACAGATTTGTGAAGTTCTTCAAATGTTTTACAATAGTTCTTGAACTTCCACCTATGCTTGACCTTGAATGACTCCATGATATTATTTGAAGCTTGATTATCAATAGAGTGGATTCGTAGTCTATCAGTTTTATGAGGGCATTTTTGGTAATTTTCTTTTAAGACATTAGCTCTAATTTTGGGGGACTATTCATTTAGGATTGTTTACAATGAGTTTTGAATGAAAGAAAACTCCCATAGCCTTTGGCTTTTCCTTGCCCTTTTGCAAGAACCCACAACCCCAATCAATTGTTATTAATTTGTTTATGTTGTGTAGATTTCTTGTTCATTTGTGAGAGTTTGAACAAGTAAGCTCCTTATTGCAACCTTCTCCCCTCCTTATCTGAGAGGTGAATCTCTAGCAAGGTTGTAAAAACTCATGAATTATCAACTTGAAGTGCTCATTTTTGTTGAAGGCAACCATTGGAGTCGAAGGTTGTGATTGACATCTCTTCAGACCAACTTGCACCCATTCGGGTGTATCTTTTTCTCCATATTGATCATGACCCTGAACTTTTGAGGTTTTCTCTTTCATCCTTTCTATGATTAGCTATCCAAATTCATCTATTGACTCCATTTTTTTTTCATCCCGAAATCCCCTTCCAAGAACTTCCTAGAACCCCAAATCTGATTCCAAACAACCTACAACCTTACAGTCATAACTTCCTCTCTAGATAGTATCTTTCTCTGAACATTTGAGGCCTTCTTCCTTACTCTTGACGTGATTTTGTGTCTAAAACCCAGAAGCATACGTCTCAAATTGACAACGTTCTAGTTCTACCAATTCAGTAAATAGATTCTGTGAAACTGCACAAGTCCGTGAATTACAACCTTTGGTGTTTGGATTCTTATCATTTGGTATCAAATAGAGCTTTCAATCTCAGCCATACTACTATTGGACAAGAATGAGTTATTTGGGTGGAGCAACATTTTTATGAAGACGACAAGCCCAACTCATAGACATAAAAGCCTCATTGTAACATATACCTAAATTACATGACAATTTTGTAGCAAAACAAGGGTGTTTGTACTCTCAACCTATGCAACCATTTGATCATAATGAAATAGTTGACGAACATGTGAAGGTTGAAGAAATGAGAGATGATAACTCTTTGGCAGTGGTAATCAAGAAGAAGAGTTGCTAGAGGAAATTATATTTCCCCAATAAGGGCCACTTCTTATAATGGAAACTTGGTTGGAGGAAGCAGTTTGCTCGGGAGAAGAAATCTTTGAAGATCCAAGTGTTGGGAGTGAAGATGATTTCTTGGCACAAACTAATAAAGAAGAAGAGTTAGGTGCTAGGAATACCTACCTGCATAACAGTCCACTATTTGTAGTGAATTCAAAGTTGCAAATAACCAATGAGGAAGAAGAAGAATGTCTATGGGAGCAAAAATTTCATAGCCAATGTTTGATCAAAGAAGAAATTTGCTCCTTTAGTGCTGCTAAAGGGAGTTGTGACATCATGACTTCCATGGTAATAGATGAGAAGATTGATGTGGAAACTTTTTCGTTTCCTAATCTTTATATTCAAAATGGATAAAATGGAGAATCAAGGAAAAGAGTGACCTTAAGTTCATTAATTACTTGGCTTCCTAGAATTAGATGAATTAAAAATCTTAACGCTTTTGGTACTAACTTGGCACTTTGGGTTGGAAATTTTGATATGGTGGGTAAGGATGTTTTGTTTAATTATGATGGAAATTAGAAATTCATTTGTGGATGACAATGTTGGCATGCATAGTGGTAGGACAAGAGGAATGTTATTGATCATAATGAGTTTTGGTGTTGAACTTAATTGCTATTTTGGGGCTAGAAGAACAATTTACATAATGAGGAAGACTCTTGTTTTTAGTGATGTTGATATTAGTTTAAAATTTTGGCAAGAGACTTGTGGCCACGAGGACATGGATGCTTTTGTTAAGCTAGAATATTTTTTATGTAATGGTATCAAACACTACTTGACTAGTTTTACATCTCTGTTAGTTTTTGATGAATTGTCAAAGGTGAAAGGTATTATGACTTTCCCTATGGCAAAGGAAGTGCATCAAGTAACCAAGGTGTTCCTTAAGGATGTGAAGAAGTTTGTTAAAAAATGGATGTCATGAAAAATATTGTTCCTATTCACAAGGTGGAAGTTCAAAGATTGGGGTTGTTGCTTTGAAGAATGCACAACTACTAAACATCCTTTGTAAAGAAGATCATGACAACATTACTTATGTAATGTCTGAGGTATTTAAATTCGTGTCATTATTGAATTAAGTGAAATATGAGCTATTGACATTTTATAAAGTATTGGAATTTATATATATATAGGAGCTGAAGATTTAAAGAAATTGTAGAAAATTAGACAAAATTTAAAGAAAGAGTGGGCGGTCGATCTCGGCAGTCGCATCCTAGGCAATCGACTGGCGCGATCAGTTGGTGTTGCTGGGAGTCAATTTTGGCAGACGTTTAATGCACGGTTGGTCGATCATCCTTCAGCTGAATCAATCAACCACCATTAATTGTTAACGTCTGGAGGCGATATTCAATCGCCAGAAACACTGAACACTCAACCCTTGGCGTTCTAGTGTTATCCAACGTCTCCCTTGATGTTTTGTCTTCAGTGAATGACTAAAGAGTCATTTAGAATGTGTATAAATAGGATGTGAGGTGAAGTTTTTTCCTAGAAAAACTGGAGAATGAGGGAAACTTCACAAAGGGTATTATGTTCGAGTATTGGAAGCGAAGGAATTGTGAGTGTTCGGTTGGACTGCTAGAAGAAAAGGGAAGCGCAGTTAAAGGTAAGGAATATTGTGTGTGATTTGTCCGTATGGACCTACATCACGGGAGTAGGACTCGTGTGTTCTCTGCATTTTTTCATGTTCTCTTACATGCAAGCTATTAAGAAAAGAATTGTCTGCTAGTATTCTTGCTGCAAGTTTCTTAGATGCATTCTCTGTTATGTTCTATCTTCGTTAATAGTTCCCTTATTCATGCTAATCTATGTTGTTTTGATTGCCAACGAAGTAGATGATAACAGACTAAAGTTATAGCATAAAAATGAGTTTTGCTCTGCATGAATTGTTGTTAACACTTGCAAATATTATTTATATTATGGGTTTTGTTCAGACGTTTCCCTGCATAGTTGTTCCTATGATTTCGATGCCTTATTAATAAACTCGTTTGTTTGTGATTGTTTTCCTGTGATGTTTTCCTTCTATGAAGTGGCTTCAGTTCGTGGAAATGTTAGTTGTTGGGTTTGTCAATATTATGGATAATGTAAAATAACTTGTTAGTACAATTGGCAAAGAAAAATAAGTTCTGTATTGTTTTGGGTTGGTTTCTTAAGCATGCTCTCTGCTATAGTATTATGTCAAGTGTTCCTTACCAATAGGTAGGCTCCCTTATGCTCTCAATAAAACAATGGATTAATAGCATGAACCCTAGAATAAAATGAGTGGTAATAATTGTAGTACAAGAGATATGTTAATTGTTATTGTTCCTTCATGAAAGTTGTTAATTATACCTTGTAATCGTCTTAATTCATAGTTCTTAAAATGAATCATGTTAGTTTTATATTTCAGTTGAAATAGCATGTCTAGTGATTAAATTATAGTTGAAGTATAGTTATTGTTTGTTAGTTGTTTGTATTATTGTTTATGATATATGAACTGATGTGTGTGACATTCATATAGATATGTTAGTAAGATTGTACGTCATGCATCTCATGGGATAATAATGAAGACAATAATGGTGTTTTCTACGTGGGTTTGGAGGCTTAAGAGGTTGCTCACACGTAGAAAATAGCTCGTTTGAGTAAGTTTAGAGAATGAAGAGGTTGCTCTTACTCAACGAGTGGTGAGTTCGGAGATTGAAGAGGTTGCTCTCCCCCAAATGGCAATGAATGTAAATGTAGGTGGGTTCGTTTTTACTGAGTTTCGAGACTGAAGAGGTTGCTCTCATGTAAAAAACGAATCCAAACGGTGAGTTTGGAGACTGAAATTGTTGCTCTTACCCAACTTACGAATATATTGGACTGATACATATAGAGTTGTTATAGAGGTTATAGTTGCATTTCATTTTATATTCCTTACTGGGCAATAAGCTCATTATTCCTCCTGTGATGTAAGTATGAGTTGTAAGCCGATTGAGGTGAACAATGAAGAAGTATGATGCGATGCAAGCTTGTGTTACCATGCTCAAAATGACCTTGGGGGTTATGGCTCTAAATGAATAAAAATTATTTTAAATGCATAAAGACTTTGTTATGAATTTTAAGTGTTTATTTATGTTATTTTTGTAAAATAGTTTAATGTTTTTATTCCACATAACGTACTCTGATGTTTTTTTCAATTAAGTATATTTTAAATAAAATTTTAAAATATTTAAAATTTTACAAAAAAATTCATAAATGGAAATGGGATGTTACAACTTGTGTCCCAAGGAGTTAACTGTCCTTACTGATCTTCAAGCTCTTAATACAAGGAATGCTAGATGGGTAGAGTTTCTTGAAGGATATTTTTATATGATCAAATACAAAAATGAGAAATCCATTGGGATGACCGATATTCCCTTTATAAGATATGCACCTTTAACTAAATTGATTGCTAGATTACTTGGCTTTGTGTGGGTCAAATATCCTTATATTGGTTATATGAATTTTGTCTATTTATATGAGAATTGTGGTTCTAAGGCTAAATGTGGTTATCAAATTTTTTATGGATATTTATTTAAGGGAGAAAAATTATGATTTCCTTGTTATATCATTTGAGATTCACTAAGTAGAGAAGCTCATGGAAGAGGGCTTACAAACTATGTTGGGAAAAAGAAGGTTTATGAAGTTGTTAAAGAACTAATTTTTTGGCCATCATTGACCAAGGAAGTTCACATGAATGTGGAGAAAAAAATGATTTATATGAGGGCTAAGAGCTTATTACAACTCCATGAATTGTTTATGCCCTTGCCGATACTAAGTCATCCATGGGTAGAGACTAGCTTGAATCTTATTTTTGTTTTGATCCAAACATCAAGGAAGAAATAAGTTCACTTGATGGTGGTTGAAAAATTCTCGAAGATAGTTTGTATAGTAAAGGAGGATTCTTATCTTAGTGACAAATCAATTTTCAAAAAAATGGTGAGGATGCAATAGATACCATATTCATTGTTTTGGATAGAGGCATCAAGTTCTTGAACTTTGTTTTGAAGACCATTGAGTATATAGTTTTAGCCATTTTGAATGTTCAAGATTTTTCTACTTATCATAGGAAAGAAAAAGAAGAAGTAGAAGGCTCCATGGATTTGTGGTCAAATCCTCTTCAACCCGAGGAGGATGATGTGCTACTGGAACCCATGACTGACAACTAAGCATGCAAATTTTCACTTTAAATTTAGTGTTCTTTTTGTAGGTGATCAAAGGGAGGAGTATGCTCAAATCATCCTTTTTTTCCTTTCAGCCTCCATGAGTATCATGGAGTCATTCAAAGTAAAGCAAAGTGGAAGTTCAAATACAAATTTAGAAGATGTATGAAGTACTCCAAAATTGCCAACAATCTGACCCTTGATGAGAAATTAGCATATTCAAGAAGCTTAGCAATATCATTTCAAAGCAAATGCTTCATAACAATTGTATCTGATTTTTTAAACTTTCAAAGAAGGGGTGTTTTGTCAAAATTGAAGATCATTTACCAATCCAGGTGGGCTCTGGACAGAGAACAACAATTCTATTATGAAGCTTAAATCTTGCATTACTTATAGTTGAACCCAATGTACTTGAAGAAGGGCTTTGAAGATTAATCCAATTGTTTTATTGTTGCATTCAAGACTTAGGAAAACTTTTGAGAATTATGTTTTATGTTTATTTGAAACTAAGAGTAGTTTTAATACTTCAATTGGTTATGTGTTTGTGTCACTTGGCTAGGACATGTTCTAGTCGAGTATGCGTGTTTTGTGAGGGCATTTTTGGTACTTTCTTTTAGGATATTAGCATTAATTTTGGAGGACTATTTAAGCTCCCCTTAGAATTTTCTACAATGAGTTTTGAATGAAAGAAAACCCTCGTAGCCTTTCGCTTCTCCTTGCCCTTTTGCAAGAACCTATAGCCCCAATAGATTGTTATTAATCGGTTTGTGTTATGTAGATTTCTTGTTCATTGGTGATAGTTTGAACACATAAGTTCCCTATTGTAGCCTTATTCCCTCCTTATCTGAGAGGTGAATCTCTATCAAGTTCTACAAACTCACAAAATATCAAGTTAGAGTGCTTCTTTTCGTTGAAGGCAGCAGTTGTAGTCGAAAGTTATGATTAGCATCTCTTTGGACTAGCTTGCACCCATTCGATTATATCTTCTTCTTCATATTGATTATGACCCTAAACTTTTGTGACTTTCTGATGTGCCCCAAATTCTGTCACTTGAGCCCGAGCCAGGGGCTCCTTTATTTCTAACCTTTTTTATTTATTTTGTAGGTTTTTGAATCAAATAAAGATCATTGGAGTTGGCATTTGAGCTAATGGAGATTTTACAATCTTTGGGGAATAATTGTGAGCTGTTTTTCGGCCTAGATTCTGACCTCCAACAGTTCAAGTGGATTTTTGACAATCTAGATGATGTCTTTTCAACTTTGGTCCTTCATACCAAATGTAGCCAAAATCCAGAGGTTTCAAACGAGCTATTGAACGTTGCATTTGGGCTCCATTTGGATTTTTATGAATTAAGAAAATTTGGTTCTCTTTTGAGAGAAGACACCCGCGGCCTCCCCTCCCCTTTGCACCGTCCTCATCCATCACCCAAGCAAAGGATTCTTGAAGCTTCTCAACCTTGCATTTCTTGGGATATTATCTCTTCCATTCACTTATCTTCAAGGTAAGGTTTGTAGAATGGAGATAAAAGAAGATTCCACCCTTGGAGAGTGTTGGATTTCGGCCAACCACAAAGTCGCCCCTCCCATTAGGAGGTCCGCGGACTCCATTGAATTTACTCTTGTTTCTTGAAGATTTTGTTGTTCTTTTTGGTTCCTGGATCTTTCAATGTTAGGGTGAATGTTTGCCTATTCTTGCTTGAAGGAATCATTGATGGATTATGAAGGTTATTGTTGGATTATTGTTATAGTGCTGAATCTGTTTTTCTTACTGGTTTGTTGTTGTCACTGAATGTGGTATCTGTTCGAGGTTTTTATGTCATTTATCTCTGTTTGGTGTCTTCTGAAGATTTATTCAGGATTGAGTCAGGGAGCTACCCTCCAAATTTGGGCTTCGTGTGATGTATGTAATTTGAGTTATGCTGTTTTGAATAATCGTTGGTAAATCTGTCCTGCTGAAACCCTAGTTTCGGGTTGATATTGAAATTGATATAAATTCTAATCTAGAGTGGTTTTTGGATTGGAATTTTGACACAACTCTTCTGAATGTATTAAGTTTATGTCCTCCAAAATACAGCTCTAGTTCACGTGTATATTTGGAGCTTGATCCATTTCATTGCTACTAGCTCGGGTATTGACAGTTTTCCGGAACAGATTTCTTTAAGGCTCTCTAATTGTTTCTTGAAGCCTATCACTTTCTTTTTCATCCATTCCATAATTATCTGTCCAAAAAGTGTATCATAATTCATCTGTTTACTTCCTTTTTATTCATTCCAAAATCTAATTCCAAGAACTACATAGAACCCCAAATCCGATTCCAAACAACCTACAGCCTTCTAATCATAACTTCCTCTCCCGACCGTATCTTTATCTAAAAATTGGAGTCCTTCTTTCTTACTCTTTATGTGACTTTGTATCTAAAACTCATATGCATATGCCTCAAACTGATAGAGTTCTCATTCTACCAATTTGGTAAACATATTCTTTGAAATTGCACAAGTTGGTGAATTACAGCCTTTGGTGTTTGGTTTTGGGTCTGAGTTGGTCACTCATCCCTCAACCATATATATTTTTTTTCTCAAATCAAGATTGTAAGGGTCAAGGTCTCCCTATTATCCTCGGTGATGATTTTTCTTTCTTGTTTGTTTTGTTAAATTTGTCTTGATGTTGAATTATTTCTTTTCATGCACAGTGTTGTTGTCTTTGTTATTTTCTTTACACTATCTTTAACTTTTGTGATCATTTTGTGGATACCAACCCATTTTCTTGGGGCTTGAGCTTAATCTTATACTAAAACTTCCACTGCTAATCTAGCCTTGGGCTGGACAATTGGGTTCTCTCTGAAGATCGAGTCACTTGACCAGACGTTTCTATTAGGCTCATCTTCGGGTCGTGACATGAGCACATAATGCAAATAAGTGACAATGCAGCTCAGCTCAAGACACTTGAGGTTGACATGTTTGACTCTTTCCTTGTACACTATATTTTGAATACTCTTCCACAACAATACAGACCCTTCATAATATCATACAAAACACATAAGGATAAATGGTCTATTAATAAGTTATTGACCATGTGTGCTAGAAAAAAATAGAGGCTAACCATGAAAATGGCTGAAAGTGCATATATGACAACACAAGGAAAGAAGCAGTGTCAAGCCAAAAATAAAAGGAAAGGTAAAGTAGCAATCCAAGATGGTGCGATTGAAAAAGAATTCAAGTGTTTCTTCTGTAACATGAAGGGACACATACAGAATGATTGCACCAAGTATAAGGTTTGGCTTGAAAACAAATGTTCGTTAATTTCATTTGTTTATTTTGAATCTAATATGGTTGATTCTATTTCTGACACATGATGGACTAATTCGAGTTCTACATCCATATTTCAAATATCTTGCAGGGTTTGAAAAATCTAAGGAAGCTAGTGGAAAGTGAGCTGTGCATCTATTTAGGCAGCAAGATGCATTCACATGTAGAGATGATTGGTACATGCAGTTGGATTTTGAGTTGTGGTTTTGTATTTAAGTTAGAAAAGAAATTTTACATTCTAAGTTTTTCTAAGAATTTAGTTTTTGTATCAAGACTTGTACCTTTAGGATATTCCTTTAACTTTGCAGATGTAAACTTCAGTTTATTTTACAAATGTGATCTTGTTGGAAATGATATATTGTTTAATGGTTTTTTCTCTTTTAATTTACAAAGTAATACTGCTCATAATGTTATGCATGTTTATATTGGTAATAGAGATGGGTTAATAATAATGATTCCTCTAACTTATGGCATCGAAGATACAGACATATATCCATAGAGAGAATTTAAAGATTAATAAATGATAAAGTACTTAGTGCTTTAGATTTTATAGATTTTGGCTCTTGTGTGGACTGCATTAAGGGTAAGTAGACCAACAAGAGAAAGAAAGGTGCAAAGAGGAGTACTGATATATTAGAGATCATACACTCAGATATTTTTAATCTTGTTATGGACTTGTATGGTCCTAGATACTTTATCTCTTTCATAGATGATTTCTCGTAATAAATGTATATCTACTTGCTTCATAATAAAGATTTAGTTGTGAAGCCATTGAGGTTGTACTGTGGCAACTCAACTGTTGTTTTTGTGGATAAGAATAATAAAAGTGATAGTCGAAGCAAACATATCAACATAAAGTATTTAGCAATAAGAGAACATGTTAAAGATAAATTAGTGGTCATTGAGCACATGAGCACTGAGTTGATGTTAGATGATTCTTTGAAAAAAGGCATGCCACCAACAATTTAAAGATCATGTAGAAAGATGAGACTTGGTTCCTTTACGTAATTTTGTTGTAAGAACGGATATTAATAAAACTATGTGATGTTTTCTCAGGTTTGTTTTCTTATATGCACATGTTTATTTTTTAGAAACATCAATAAAGTTTTGGCCTAAATAAATGTAGGGTTTATTCATTAAGTTATACAGGCTAGTGATTAAAAAACATGATGCATTGTGATTTGTGGAAGTTAATACTCGATTTTAAGAGTACTTATTGCTATGATTCATGTATTTTGTTTCTTAATGAGGAAAATTATGGGAATATGGACCAAGTGGGAGAATGTTAGAAATTTTATATTTAATAAAAATTCTATAAAGCTTAATGGTCCATATTAATGATAACATATTATTTTAATTATCACAACCTTATGCTCGTGCCCTTTAAAAATACATGTGCATTGGAGACACTCTTTGATGGAAAGAGTCCTTTGATGTCTTATGCTTTGGGTCCCCAATCCTGTCAATCTAATTTCAATTTACTAAAATATTGTACCATCAATAAAAGATTGATTAAGAATTGAAAGAGCCCAAACCGTAAAGAACAAGAAATGACAAATCAAATATAAAGTTAGAGCATCAATGGCGGGAGGTAAGTACATAATTTTTCATACAATCTAATTGCTTATAAAGTTTAGAAAGCATGTTTAGATCATGGTTAAAATCTAACACATGAATCATTGACTTCAAATCAAGAACAAAAATGGAATCTGTTACAGTCATTTGCTTCCTCTTCTTCATCTGAAATATTGATTTGAAATAAATTAAGATAATCAAGAATAACAAACATAATAGCAAGAACAATCTCTTACTGCTAGTCCATTATCATTATGGTTGCACATATCAAACAAAATGGAAACTTTAGCTATATAGTACATTTCCCAAGGCAAAAAAAAAAAAGAAACAAACAGAATTTTGAATGAATTGAACAACCATTAAGTCAAGTTTATAATTTCTGCCATTCTCCAACCCCAGTTTTAATGTCAAATTTATGATTTCTGCCATTCTCCAACCATAGTTTTATTCTTTAAGTTCCAATGGTAAGAAGCTCCGAGAATATATTCAAACAGAATCTCAAGAAACACTAAAAGCAATAACATTGTTTTACCATAAACCAAATTAAGGCTAGGATAAAACCATTAAAGAAGTAATGAAAAAAATGTCCTTACTAATGATGAAAAAATAAACTAGGAGATTCATAGATAAAACCTAAAAAATCATGTTACAATCCTTAACGGCTATATTGAGAAAGATGTCAAAAGCGTGAACCACAATGAGGAGTTATTACAAAGTAAAAAAAATACACTTCAATTCTGTTAGCTGTCATGGAAGATGGTTAGAGGAGTTAAACTTTAATAGATAGAAAGGAGAAAGAGAGAGAGAGCGTGTGCTATATGAACTTTCTTATTTTCGTAATTCTATTTTCAATTTCCTTTGCTTCTATAAACAATAGTTGTATACCCCCGAATATCAAAACATAATCTTCCATCATCTTCTTTGCATTTTTGAAACCATGAAAAATTGGTATAAGAGCTCTGACGATCCAACAATGGTAGAGATGCGTTCCAAAGTAAATGAAGAGACATTCCGATGAATTGATGGAAAACGAAGGAAATAAACTCTTCTTTCAACTCCATTTGTTCTTGTTTAAATGTGTTTAGTAAAATGTTCTAATATTTAACTATTTGCCAGGAGTGATAGGAGGCTACTGTTCTTAACCTAGTCTATGATTCAGTAGTTAAGCATGAGTCGATTATGGCGGATTTCGCCCAATTGCTTTCATCTCGTCCAGAGTCGATCCCATAGCAAATTCATTTCCACATGCTTTCGTTCCTTCTAGTTCTCAGGCCTCACTTGTCACAACCCAGAGGTGGGCATGACAAAAATGTCGGGCCAAATGACCTGATCCTCAGAGAGGACACGATAGCCTAGCCCAAGGCTAGTTGAAATTTTGCGAAAGACTTGAATAAAATTTTCAGCCATAGCCCACTCGAGATGGGTCATGGGTCATGGTTCATATAGCAATCGTAAGAGTTAATAGTACAGTGATATAATTTTAAATCCAAACTAAACTGTGTATCCATGTCCATACATCCAAAAATATAACCAAAGTGTATTATAATAACCAATAATCCTTACCAAAAGGAAATACGACTAAACAAAAAGTAAATAGATAGATTAATCTCCTCGAATCATGATGGAATACAACGTCCAATCACAAGGACTATGGTCCAAAGACGCATCAACACTTACCTTTCTAATTATTTGTAAGGTAACTCAATAATGAGCCAAGAGGAGAAGTCACCAACTCGTGAAGACCAAGGGAAGCCCACACATGTTTTACTATGGAAAGTATCCCATGAAGTCGAGCTTGAGGATCAAAAAAGGTCAAGAAAAGAAGAGATATGGAAACCATCCCAAGTGGCCAAACATGAAGATAAAAGGAAAGTCAAAGAATGCCTTGATAAGGAAACCCTCCAAGTGGCCAAGCTTGAGAAGGAATATCAGCCAAAAGCCATCAATACTTTGAGAAGAAGAAAGAAAGAATTAATTAAGTAATTTACTTTTATTTAAGTTTCTTAAAGTATGTTATAGCAATCGGCCAATTGTGTTAGGTGATAGCTGATTTAGTATCTTGTTTCCTATTTAAGTATTTCCTATTCTATAGTTTGTAATTGGCTATATAAAGCCACCTGGAGTGAGTATTTAATCAGTTGAGTTTGAATACTAAAGTCTTTGCTTTGTTATTTTTGAATTTGAAGTGATTCCTTATTCCCCTTTGGTGTGTTTTATTCAAAGTTCTTGTGGTGTGATATCACAATTGAGGTTATTTTATAAGTTGAGTAACCTTTTTTATTGGCATCCATGTTCTTGTTCTTTGGAGGAAGAACGTGTGAAGTGGTGTTAAACTTTCAAGAAGAATTATATTGGTGGAGTTTTTCATACGAGAGTGCAAGTTGTGATTTCTTGTTATTTTCGGAAAATCTAATTCGTTAGAGCATATTTCCATATTTTTGGTATTTCTTAGCCTTATTTTTAGAGAAGTTATTCTTATTGCATTGAAGAAGTTGTTGTTCAAATTTTGTGAGAATAGCTTCTATATTCAACAAGATATGGGTTTTTAAAGTCGAAGTTTTCTAAAGAAGTTTTGCGGCAATTATAGAAGTTTTCAGCCAACAGGTTGATCTCCTCTCCTTCAGCCAATCAACCACTATTCAACTAGAAATCAGCAAATGTTTGAATCTATATAGATTCTGATCGTTCACCTCTTGAGTTGATCGACCGCCTCGCATTATTTGTGAAGCCACTGATCGTTCACCTCTTCATCTGATCGACCACACAATTAAGAATTCCCTTAAACCCTTCTGTTGGCGCATCATCTTGGTATCAAAGCTGAAATTCCTATTAATTTATGATTTTTTCCATCTTCATGATGACAAGAGGAGCAACAAAGGTAGCACAAAGCCGTGAGGCAACTCCCTATATTATTTCCAACAATGAGTTGCCTCAAACTAAAGAAGCCAAATCTAGTATGCAAGGACAAATTGATGAACTTAGAAATATGATTCGTGATATGCATCAACAATTCATTGGTTCTAGAAGTCAACAAAATGAGAGTCCTCAAACAACAAGACCAAGAGAAAGGTTTTTCTATTTGGATAGTGAAGAAGATTTCATAGAGGAGGAAATCAAGTATGGAGAGTTCTCTAATCCAAGGAGGAGACCAAGCCAAAAGGATGACTTGAATCTTGTTAAGTATCCATCCCTTCATTTATTGGTTCTTGCAATGGTGATGATTATCTTGAGTGGATGGAAAAGGTGGATAAGATTTTGGAATGCTACAATATTTCAGAAAGAAAAAATACAACTAGTTTCAATTGAGTTCACAAGATATGTTAGTCTATGATGGAACAATATTAGATAAAAAAAGGAGGCTTGTTGGAGAAGAAGAAATTCGTACATGGAAGCTCTTGAAGACACTAATGAGTAAAGGATTTATTCCAACCCACTACAAGCAATAGTTGTTTTATCAAATGTAAAGCCTCAAGCAAGGATCTTTATCAATAGAGGAATATTTGGCTGAGTTTGAAACACTGAAGACAATGTGTAACTTAGAAGAGCTGGAAGACCATACTCTTGCAAGATTCATCCAATGGCAAAATTATGACATTAGAGGTATTGTTAAACTTCAGTCCTACAAGACCTTGGAAGATGTGATTAAGTTGACTCCAAAAGTGGAGAAGCAAAAGCAAAGAAAAGAAAAAGAGAAGTTTAGCCGATTCACACAAAGAAATACAAGCTTTCTCAAACCACCATCAAAACTCGAAGACAAAGGTGTGAACATGAAGAGTGCTACCCCTAAAACAAATTACCCGAAGAAGTTTCCTATTGAAGCACCAAATCTGAAGACAAGAGATATCAAGTGTTTCAAGCGTCTTGGTATAGGACACTATACTTATCAATGTCCAAATAGGAAAGTAATGGTATTGAGGGAATGAACCAATGAAGTTGAGAGCGAAGATGAGATTGATAAGCAAGGAGCACCCAAGGAGGAAGCACAAGTAGAGACATTTCATGCTGAAGAAGCTCTTCTCCTTATGGTCATTTGAAGAACACTTACTACAAATGCCATTATTGATGATTGTCAAAGAGAAAATATCTTCCATAGTCGATGCAAAGTCAAAGACAAGATACGCTCTCTAATTATTGATGGAAGAAGTTGTGCTAATGTGGTTTTTACGGACTTAGTGATCAAGTTGGGGATGGAAACAACATTGCATCTGACTCCTTACAAGTTAAGTTGGTTAAATGACCAAGAAGATATCAAGGTTAGTAAGCAAGCACGGTTGAGTTCACTATTGGAAGTTTTATGCATAAAGTGCTATGTGATGTGGTTCTAATGACTGTCAGTCATCTACTTTAAGGAAGACCATGGCAATATGATAGGATGACTATGGATGATGGTTTTATAAATTATTATTCATTCAAGTACAATGGGAAGATGATCAAGCTAGCTTCACTCCAACCGAAGCAAGTGGTCAAAGATTATGAGTCAATGAGAGAAAGTAAGTTGAAAACTACTTTGTTCATGTCAAAGAAAGAATTGCGAAAGGTTTTAAAGAGAAAAGGCTTGGTTATATTGATGATGTTCCGTGAGAAGCTTGTTGAGATAGGAGAGATGCCTGAATCAGTTCAAACTCTTTTGGAGGAGTATCTAGATGTGTTTCCCAAAGATCTTCCTCAGGGCCCTCCACCGATTAGAGGTATTGAGCATGAAATTAATTTGTTACCCAGTGCAAGTCTTCCTAATAGGCCCTCTCATAGACTAAATTTGGAAGAGGCCAAAGAACTACACAAGCAAGTAATCGAGCTATTAGACAAGGGTTTCATTAGAGAATCTTTGAGTCCATGTGCCATGCCATCACTATTAGTACCAAAGAAAGATGAAAGTATGAGAATGTACATGGATAGCCGAGCTATTAATTAAATCACTATCAAGTATAGGTCTCTAATCCCTCAACTTGAAGATATGTTGGATAAATTGAGTGAGCCTTCTATTTTCTCAAGAATTGACTTAAAGAGTGGATATCATCAAATTTGAATGAGAGTGGGATATGAATGGAAGATAGTCTTCAAGACCAAGTATGGTTTATATGAATGGATGGTCATGCCCTTTGGACTATCAAATGCACCAAGTAGTTTTATGTGGATCATGCACCATATGCTCAAGGACTTTATAGGAAAGTTTGTGGTAGTTTATTTCGATGATATCTTGGTTTATAGTAAGAATCTATCTATACATGTTAAGCACCTTAGAAGACTTTTTGAAGTACTCTGATCGGCCAAGTTCTATGGGAACTTGAAGAAGTGTTCCTTTGCATAAGAAAGAGTCTATTTCCTTGGTTTCATCATCTCTAAGCATGGAATGGAAGTAGACTACTCAAAGATTAAAGCCATTCAAGAATGGCCTATCCCCTCTAGCATTATCAAGGTGCAAAGTTTTCATTGCCTAGCCTCTTTCTATAGAAGGTTTATTCAAGATTTTAGCACCTTAATGACCCCCATAACAAATTACACAAAAAAGGGCAAGGAGTTCTCATAAAATCAAGCATGCCAAAAAACTTTTGAAGTGATCAAAGAAAAGTTATGCAATGCCCCGGTTCTTATATTACCTGAATTTGGCAAAATATTTGAAGTTGAGTGTGATGCATTTAGAGTAGGAATTGGAGCGGTACTTATTCAAGATGGCAAGCCAATAGCTTACTTTAATGAGAAGTTAAAAGGGGTCGCTTTGAATTACTCCACATATGACAAAAAGTTTTATTTGGTTATACGGGCACTTGAAGTGTGATGCATTCATAGTAGAAATTGGAGCAGTACTTATGCAAGATGACAAACCGATAGCCTCCTTTGAGAGGAGGTAGTTGCCACACTTATAATTTTGAAGACTTTTTCTTTTAAAATCACAACGGAAGACTTTTCATTTGAAATCTAGTTTAAATAAGAAGTGCATAAATAAACTCCTTTTTGTTAAACCATTTATTACTTAAAACATGTCATACTGTAAAACTTTAAAACATTTACAACAGTGGAAGACTTTTATTTACAATACCAAAAGAATTAAATATACTTTGAAAACCTTCTTAATAAAAGGAAATACTATAACAAATGTTCACTTTTCTCAAAAACGTTATTACCAATCACTACATTTCTTTTTTAATCTTTTAGCCTAACCAGCCTCCAAGCCCGCAACGTACAAATGCCTCATCAACTGCATCAATTCTCCATCCCAATGCATACCTACATCACAAGACCTGACAATGAGCTTAACGCTCAGTAAGCAGTATAAAAGTAAAACGTGCCCATGCAATACTATTCAAACACATACAGTTTTCTGTTTTGTTTATTTGTCTTTTACTGTTGAGTTTTCCTTTAATGTTGAGTTTTCTTTTACTGTTGAATTTTCCTATAAATATCGCTTTTATTACCATCTTAATGTTTATTCACAATTGGGTGAGAACAACCTCTTCAGTCTCCGAACTCACCACATGGATTTGTTTACGTTTATCTACATTTGGGTTGAGAGCAACCTCTTCAGTTTCCGAACACACACACCCGTTGGATGAGAGCAACCTCTTCAGTTTCTGAACTCACCCAAACGAGCTTGTTTTCATCACATATTAGGGTGAGAACAACCCCTTCAGTTTCCGAACTCACCCACTTGTTGAATGAGAGCAACCTCTTCAGTTTCCGAACTCACCCAAACGAGCTTGTTTTCACATTTATTACAGTTTGGGGTGAGAGCAACCTCTTTAGTTTATGAACTCACCCACTCGTTGGATGAGAGCAACCTCTTCAATTTCCGAACTCACCCAACGAGCTTGTTTATTACGTTTAATTCTGTTACATTTGCATTTGCACGTATCATAGGAACAATGGTGCAAACATACAATTCTATCTATCATGTCTGTTATCGTAACCTCAAAATGTGCACAATTTCCTAACTAAAGAACTGAAATTAAATCTAATAAACATACAATTCATACAAGCGATCATTCAACAGTACATTTCCAATTATAACATAACATATACATCTAGTAAACAAGCATCAAACAAACACTCCCTAATTCCAGTGATGTAGGTCCTTTCGGACAAAACACATGCAATATTATTTACCTGGAATCCTTAGCTTCAATGAGTTAACACTTAAATTGTGTAACGAACCAATTTTTCTTTATCTGAAAAAAATGCATAAAATTTAAAAATTTTATAAAAACAACTTCAACCTTTGTTAATTGAAATCAGAGTTCTTTTCTAAAAACCAAACCGTTAAATTCTCTTTCTTAAACTCGTTACTTAAACAATGGAAACTATAAGTATAAATCATTTTTCTAAAAATATAGGGGCAGCTCAATTAAACTAATTGTGGAATAATAACCAACTAAATTACGTTTATATTTATCTTTATGCCTTTAGCCTTGCCAACCACAACGCTCGTCCGTGCAAATCTTAATCAACCGTTTCTCTTTTGAATATCACGATCACCTACACCACAAGTAAACTGTAAGTGTAAAGGCTTAGTAAGAAATTGAGATATGCAATATGAATGTCTCTAACTCATTATGTTAGAATGGGATCCACCCCAAACTGTTATTTACTCATGGTTACATATCGTAATTTATTCATGGTTACATATCGTAAACTCATAGATCGAGTTGGGAGATTGGAGGACCCTGGTGGAGAATGGTGGGTATTCGGCATCTAACACCTTAGAGTAGATAGGCTCGCATGACCCATGGAGGGAAGGATAAAAGGTTTCGAATCTACTGGTTAGATCCGAACCATGTCCTCGGCCCCGAATTCCCTTGCTTTTTTTCTTTTCTTCATTTTCTTCTCACACATGAATACCAACCCTTTTTGTGGTATTTCCTATAATGTCTATTATCATGATGCATGTCAATGCTATACGAGAAATATAACTATGAATTATATCATCCATTTAACGAATTCACAAGTCTATATGACCAAACATCCCAGAATAACAATGGAATAACAGGAGTCAATCACGGAATTACAACAACTAACAAACAGTGAATTAACGCAATTCATACTAGCAGGAAATAATAATATGTATATTGAATAAAACAGCCAGCAAACATGCTAACGAACATCGGAGTCTATGGAAACTAACAATAAGAGAACAGCAAGTCTAATAACGAATAATACGACTAACATGCTTCGAAATTTGATATAAATTAATAGCGCACAATAGTGAACTAATAACGACATAAAAACAGTTATCATGCTTTGAATTAAAACTGGAAATAACAAGTAATAATGAATAAGACAGTTAACATGCTTTAGAATTTGACGTAATATCATAGAATATAACAGCGAATAAACCATGCTAACATACTTCGGAATTGATGGAAATTAACTATGGAATAGCAGTGAAACAACAGGGACTATATAGTACATAAAAAGTGCTAACATGCTGAACTTTTCGACATAACATAACAGCGTATAACAGTGAGTTAATAATGGCATATAATAGTTTAACATGCTTGACTTAAAGCTGGAAATAACGACGAGTAATAGCGAACAAAACGTGCGGCATTAATTTACGATTTGACAATAAAATAACGAAATCTAACAACGAACTAAAACGTGCAACATGCTTAACAATTTGACAGTAAACTACGAAACATGACAGTGAAATAATACGTGCATATATGTTTTATACCTTGACAGCGAATCCAGAATATGACAATAAATTAAACAAACATACGTGCTTTATAATTTGACAGAGCAGACGGATTATAACAGCGAAATAACAACGTGTAATATGCTCTAGACTCTACTAGAAACTAACAGCATGAAATCAATGAATCAACGGCGAATAAAACTGACATTCATGATTTATGATTTCGATAGTAGCTAACAATCTTGACAGTACTTGAAACGGATATCACGCTTTGTAATTTTGACAGTAATTTAACGAGATAGGATAGCAAATTAAAATGAATATACATGTTTTGTCATTTAACAGAAAACTAATATCATTTCACAATGTGAATTTAACCACTACTTACCAAGGATTATGAGCATGAATATTAGAGCATAACAACTATAAGATTAACAACTAAAAATTAGCAACAAAATCCAATAACAACTCCAACTAGATCACCAAGTATTAATCAAAGATCAAATAGAAACAACTATGGCTTTAAGAGGTAGAAATTTCTAAAATCATTCACGAGAAGTCAAGAGCCAAAAGGACAGCCAACGATTTGTCTAACAATTTTACTAACTCTTTCTTATCTTCATTAGGTATATCTCAACACTAATTTCTTCTCAAGACTACGTATCAAGTACACAATGGTTTATCAAAATCAAGCATTATCCAGAGTCAAAATCTATAGAATCCAAGCAAGGAAAATGCATAGAATTCATACAACAACCAAAACATGACTCTACTTGTGGGTAGGGCTTCCAATTGCCAAGACTCTACTCAATTTCTTACCTACTAGAAGAATCTAACATTCACGGTCAGCACAGCAAAATCCCAGCAACTCCAAAGAACTCTCTCGTAGCTGAAGAATCTCCCCCTTACGTAAGAAGAGAAGTTCCTTTATAAAAAGGGAGAGAGGAAGGCTTAGATTAATCATACCTGGACAAAAAGGACGGAAAAGGTGGAAGACAGAGGCTCCGTGTCTTAGGGCATGTCTCCTAGACGCTTGAGTGTGATTAATGGTGGAGAAAAAGTGAAATTACAATCTTTGAAATCCCTAATTTTACACAACTCTAGACATTTTTTGATGCAAGTTGGCATCCGCATTCGTCCAAAAGTCCACTGTTGCTGCTAGTACCGCGAATTGGGATGAGAATTGGCATCCTGATTCTCATAAATCTTGTCCGAATATGACTTTCGGACGCAAAATGGCGTCCGCACTCTCCCAAAAGTCCCCAAGAATTGGACATATTCAATTCAAACGCATTCTACCATCGTCTGCAGTTGTCCGCTATCGTATGAAGTGACACAAATTTTGTACAGATTCAAATATGGTGCGTCCTCCTTCGTCCTCACTTCACTTGGACTCGTCCGATGAGTCATTTAGACGCAAAATGGCGTCCGAATGTCGCATCTTCATGCATCCGAATCTGTCCAAAAATTGGATATATTTAAATCAAACGCGGTTTCCTTCGTCCTCACCCGTCCGCACTCGTCCGTAAATGTGCAGAGGTAGATTCGGAGGCTGGATCGCATCCTGCCTCGTCACCAACTCTATTTCCTTCAACTTTTTGCATGAAAATTGTATTTAAATCAGACTCAATCATCATCCATATGTTTATATGATATCAATTCAATAAACGCCGTCCCTTAATACAACGCATGTGATTTTTAAGAAATTTGTAAGATTCATAAAATGGGAAAAGTATCGTGGTATGTCCTTGGTAATATCCCGATAAATATCTAAACAATCTCAATACCCATAATTACTTTCTAATTATCTTTATTAAATTATATTATAAAAAGTCAGGATATTACAAATTGTCCTTCACAAAACCCATTCATAATAAATATATTAAATTAATATTAATTCTACAACTAATATATATGACAATATTCCTTAAACTATTTCCTAAACTTGTCATCTATTTCCTAAACTCTCATGCCAAAGAGTCCATCCAAAATCCAACCTTAGCATTCAACACTTTCATCTTAAACTACAATAGTATAGGCAGATCGATATCCATGCTTTGTACTTCCAAATAATCTTTACTTAATATTTCCTAATTATTCTAAAACTAATATTTAAATATATCATTATCCTCCACCATTCAGCAATATACCCAACAACTAATCTAACATTTTCATGAATATTAACCTTCCATTATATGCAGATTTGATAAGTAATAATTATACAGTGGTCTAAAACAGATTCCCAACTTCATGAACAATATATAATTTCTAAACCATATCCTCAACACTTGCTGTAACAAAGTCATCGCTATTTTCATGCTTTCATTACTATATTTGTCAAGACAATACATCAACCCAGCTCATTCAAATATTTGTAGACTAGAACTAACAAAAGTCATATTTCAACATGCCATATTTATAAACCACACGAGCAGTAATCAGTAGACATAACCAAACTCTATACTCAACAGAGAACCTAACATAAACAAAACCTTCAAACTTCAACAAGGATTTATGGCAAAGCGTTTGTTACCTGAAGCACCAAAGACAACATGAAATCCTCCTTCACAGTCTCACGTACATCACAAAACCATCACACCACCAAACTGCTTCACAGAAACACAGTAGCATCTCTCTCTCCCAAACCTTCACAGGATCACACTCACAATATCTCCTCACAATTTCTCACAAAAACACCAGAATATCCTCACTGCTCCTCTTCTCTCCGTAGCATCCCTTCACTGCCTCTCACTCATGACTCTCTTTCATAAAGACTTCAACTAGGATTTTGCACTCACTGACTGCTTAACATACTCTTCTGAATTTCCAAAACCATACTCTACAATTCTCACCAAATTTCAATAGAGGTTCCCCATGCATTTCCTCTTTATGAAACCTCGTTCTTGTTCACTCCTATTTATAGGCCACTCACAAGCGCCCCTTCAGCAACCTACTGAAGACAGAAGGCCAAAGGTTTGGACGTTCCATCATCCAAACGCTTCAGATGACAAACCATTTCATCTTCAGATGTCTATTAAACCATCTGGATAACCATCATAAATGGCGATCGATTGCGCCGATCGATCGTTTCCTTTGGACGATCGACCGCCAATCACCAACAAGCATTGTGCTTCAAACGCCAGACAATCACATCCTCGCCATCCTACCGCCACGATCAACTGCAGACAATTTCATCAGAATATACATATATACACATTATTCCTTAACGTGTTATAAATATATGAATATATACATTGCAACCATGGGTATTAATTGTGATTGTAACATTTTCCATGCAACTTCGTCTTCTCCAAACCAATATGTATTAAATCCATACATATATATTTGAACATCTATATCATATAGACCACCTTATAGTATAGATTCCACCATTCTTTCTTCACTTTTGCCCAATTTCAATTCCAATAACTATTAAGAACGTTATTATTAACTACTTCTAATATTACTTCTCTTAACTCTAACTATCACCTTCTAACTCTCCAATTTATTTTGGTATCACATAAACAAACTTCATATCCAAAACCAATATTAGATTCAATATACTTTTAATGGTTAATGGCATTATTATTCGCAATAATTCGGGTACTATAGTTCACTATTTCAAAATACTTTTTCCGTTGGCCAACACTTGAATTATCCAACTATCCATAAATTTATCTCCCCATAATCAAGGTATAATCCATAACTCCTCCTCCACCTTTTTCTTTACTAAATTCAATATACTCCAAAATATTATAAATCTTATAACTCCAACCTTATTATATTCAAGTACATTTTCTCTTACCTATTTCACTGACTGACAATCACTAACACAGTCCTAATATCATTCTTCCTAATTCAAAATATCATCAACTCATTCTCCAATAACCTTAATCTTCCCTTAAGTTACTTAATATGGAGTATCATGGTTCACTTTATCCAAACATAATTTACTTGAACAACATCTTAAGTTGTCCAATCCAGCTCCTATCATCCCAAATTATCACCTAAACCTCGTGCTTAGCGTCACAAAAATTTGGGATATTATAAATAATCCTTACCAAAAGGAAATATGACTAAACTGAAAGGAAATAGATAGATTAATCTTCTCCCCACAATCCAAAGCAATCTTGTTTTTACCTGAAGGGGAGGAGTCGTTAGGGTGGTTACTAACTCAATAGGAAACTTATACTAATCGCAATGCGTGTGTAAAACTTGTTTTATCTCTTTTTAGTAAAAACCATAATTTAAGGAGTTACCTTTCAAAAACCATTTCCATCCTTTCAAGGAAAGACCAGCCTCGAAAGGCCCCAATGAGATATTGAAGAAGACATGGTTGTATACATAGACAACTATACTCAAAATACTCTCATCGATTTTACACTAAAAACCATTACTAGTGAAAATGGAGGGTCACTCAAGGATTCTTCCGATCAAACACACAGAAAGGTGGCCACCATTTCCGGGCAACTCCTAATGAGTCTAAAAGAAATCAACGATGGTTCGTAGACCAGGCTTGTCACCCTAGGTTTGCTGATGAGCTACACTCAGCGCTAACACAACCTATATCATACCCTTAGTTTGACGACAAGCTAAGCTCAACCCCGACAAACTCATAACATAGACATTCTGATCATGTTCTAGGAGTCAAAACCCAAGGGATGCGTCATCCTGCCCTTGTAATACCCCGAAAATGTATTTCCCTTTTTGATAATGTAATAATTCTAGATAATCTCATTATACGAGTATTTTGTCAAATAATGCAATGATGAGCGAAAGTTGTGCACGAAAAGTTGAGGGTTAATGTTGGAAAAATGACCTAAATGTGAAAAACTTAGGAAAAATGCATAAGTGTTGGGTTGCGGATGCCGTTATGGCCACTGCAGATGAGAAGGAATGGCGTCCGAATGGATCTGTCCCAAATTCTGGACAATTCGGACGATGCGGACGAGAAGGCATGGCGTTCGATTGAATCTGTTTCAAACCTTATGTGTTGCGGACGACATTGCAGACAATGCGGAAGAGAAGGCATGGCGTCCGAATGAATCTGTCCTAAATTCTGGACAATTCAGACGATGCGGACGACTGCGGACGGAAACAAAATGGCGTCCGAATGAATCTGTTCTAAACCCTGGATGCATTCAGATGATGCGGACGAGGACTGTGGACGACAACTCACATCCGCAACATAGGGAAAATTCGAGAAACCCACTTTAAAATCACTTCTCTCTTCCAATTTCTGGGAGAATCAATAGACTCTCTCTCCTCCTGCCCTTCCCTGCAACCCATCTCTTCTCTGCTTGCATGATGGATGGCTTTCCACGTGGGTCTGTCATATTGGGCCACCCTTTTGTTGGTTTGCACAATGGCCAGTCTGCAGCTCCAGGTTATCTTCTGTTCAACTCAGTTCTCTTGCCTCCCTTTTTCCTTCAGTCTACGTCTAGAAGAGGTAAGTATTCCTGAGTGCTTAGTATTGTTGGTAGACGCTTCCTGTGTTCTTGCGAGAGAAAGTGAGTTCTTTTGAAGATTTTTGCTAAAGAAATTCTTCCCACTTTAGAGGACATCTTGGAAGTTTGGAAAGATTGGATACATAATTTTGTATCTTATTAGCCGCTGCTGCAAACTCCATTGTTTGGACTATTGATTGGTTGTTGGCTACCGTCGAAATTGAGGTAAGAATTGGGATTTTAGTTGGCCAATGGAGGCCCTACATTACGGTTTTGTTTGCTAGTTATTGATTTGATCATTAGTGCTGGAAAGTCAAGCATAATTGTTTGATTAGTATTTTGTTTTGTGTTGATTTTCTGGAAGGTATGAACTATCACCATGAATTTTAGTTGAGAATATATTGATGAAGAGCATGATCGATGGAGTTGGTAATGGGCTTAGAAAGTTATATTGTATTGGAATTTTCGTTGATAAGTTCTGGGTGATAAATTGTTGAATAGCATGTTTAGTACCATTGCTTGTTGGTGATAGGAATGGCATGAATGGCACCATTATTAATTTTCATAATGGAAATCAGAACTTATGGTAGTGTTGAAAACTTGAACTGTTTGTCGTTTGGAAAGTTTTGTTAACATGTGTGAAGTGTTCCACTATGAAACCTTGGACTTGGGATATTATTGAAGCATGCTAAAGAATTTAAGTGAGTTAACTAGAATGTAAACATGACTAGAGAAAATGGTTATCAATATGTTTACTGTTGAATCATTGTCAATCCTGTGAGATTGGAAGATGTTTAGTAACATACTTTCCTGAACCAAATCAAATATGAGGAAGTGATATCGTGTAGTTAAAAGAGACAAATCTGAACTATAACCTTGAACGGGATCTGAAAATATAATCTTTGTTGCTCCTAATGAACAATGGGAAACTTACATGGTATAATTGAAAACTCCCCTTCTACTTGAATGTTGATATTTTAAGTTCACCTCCCATTTGCAAATATAATTGAATTGTTTGTTCCCATTGTTATTCTATAATTTATTTGTGGCATTCATGCATCATCCTAGGACTTATGAAATTGTTTACATGCTGTATGTCATCCTAAAATTTATGTAAATAGGCATATGGGGTTTCGAGAGGATTTGAAATAGTTCACGTGGTGACACCCCTATTGGAGTGCCCACTCCCAATTAGGGGGCTGTGAAGTACGGTTAAGCCACGGGAATCATAAGATTCTCAATTCTCTTGTTCTGAAATCCCCAATGTCTTCAACAAAAGTGTATGGGTATGGCTCGTGGTGACACCCCTATTGGTGTGTTTCCTCGTTGGAAATACGGTTAAGCCATGAGACCTAGACATACCCATCACCCCAAACAACATACAAGATACGATTCTTTTCTGTAATACATCGCATGATCATGCATCACTTGCATTGCATTTAATTCTGATTTTTGCTGGGCGTTAGGCTCATTGTTTTCTCCGTAATGTAGGTAATGACTATAATGAAGAATTTGTACTAGTGGAAGAGGAGGCGTTCCAGGATGACCCCTTGTGTTATCAGCCGAATTGACCTGATGGATGCAGCTCACATATTTTGGGAAAACATTGGTATTTTGTTATTTGTGTTTTGATGAAGAAAGTGGTATTTTGGTAATTGCTATTGACCGTATTTGAACCTTTTAATCAGTGTAATAGAGACTTTGGAACTTTTATTTAGAAAACTGGGAAGTTATGCCTTGAAATTCTATTATTATTCCGCACTTTCACTCTGATTACGTTTTCTTCAAAAAAGAATTTCCATTGATAATTAATTAAAGCAAAAAAATTTTATATGACGTATTTTCAAAATAATGAAAAAGAACTTTTCAATTAAAGGGGCGTTACAGCCCTATACCTATCTTTTCACACAGCGTGCAAACAAACATCTCCATGCAGCAGAAAATGTACTGGGGATAGCCTCGTGATACTTTGGCACTGAGACCATCCAAAGTATCAGGAAGATTCATCACTCCAAATCAAATATCATAACACACCATGAAAACATCATGCACGAAAGTAAATATGTAAAACTCTCATACATACGTATTATAAAATATGATGTGCTGTCGAACAGTCCCCGTAGGTTTTGCATATGTGGTAATCTACAAAATATTAGTTTGTAAAACCATGATATGCAGTTGCAAAGCATAAAGGCATAAAATCCCTACCTATTCGACATTCCTTCTTAACAGTCGAGGCAACGGTCTCCTCGGGAAGGATCCCACAGTTCTCAAAGTCATCAGAGTCTACAAACAAGTGAAATGCAAGAATTTTTACCCATAAATCTTAAGGAATAGGTGGAAGGGTCATATACCAGGTCTAGGAACCCAACTGGTGTGTAAACAACTCAATATACGTGTTTCTACACAGTGTGTGACAGAATATCAAAATAATCTTCCATCATCTTCTTTAAATTTCCAAAACCATAACAAATAACCAATTTCTTCGTTCAAAAAAGTATGATTAGTATTCACTTATAGGAATCGAATAAAAGCACAATGCCACCACTAAGAACTTCTATGAACAAAAAGAATGATAATGACAAACAAAAGCCCCAATTTCCTTGTGCAGAAACAATTGCAAATCGAAAATAAAGATACCTTAGATAAGAAAAAAGAACAAAATTGAGAGAAATAGAGAACAACAGTTAGAAAAGTGACACATAGGGGCAAGAGTAAGAGACAACTACTCTACGACAAAAAAGAATGAGCAAGAAGAGACAAATGGTTTGATTCATGTCAGTTTGACTAATCGGTCTACTTCAAAAATAATAAACCATGGAACCATTCAACTGCAGAAATTTGCAAGCTAGTCAAAGGCCAAAGACATATTATTAAAATATTATTTATATATTTAACTCTTTTTTTTTTTTGCAAACATATGAAATATAAAATAACATATTTATGTAATTACTTCATTCATTATATTGATTCAAACAAAGTAACTTTCAAAAGTATGAATAAATAAAATATTTGTGTCATTTATGTTAGATTTTTCAAGAATTATTCTAATGCATGTCTCATTCTTAATAGTGGAAGCAACTAGAAATCCGTTGGAACCCTTGCAACTTATCTAAATTTTAGAGAAAAATATAATTGATCAATTAATAAATTACTTCCAATAATATTTATTACTCTTTGGGCTTATTGGAAAGTTTAGGCCCACCTAATTTAGCCGGCCCAAGTCCATTATGATCTATCATATATATTTTTATATATTCATCTCATATAAAGCTCTTCATTGTGATAGAGTTTTAATATAATAATTAGTAAAAATGTAAGTTGTCTCATCAATTGGCCCAAATCCAGGGAGCCGGTCCACCCTACCTTTGGGTTGTAGGATTGGTTCAGTCTGATTTTAGACGAATTGTTTTACCTAATTTTAAATAAAAAGCTTTATACGCCTAAATACTCTACAACACCAATAAAATTATTTTATTTTTTAAACGAAATATAAGTGGAGTGACATATCAATATGTCATAGTTGTTTCCTAGTTAGCAAATTCAATATTTCATCATAGACCTGCTGACATCGTCACCCGAGCAAATTACACTGTGGGACTAGATGTCTTGTCTGTCAAAAATGTTTATTTGGAGTCACATGTCAAGTAGAACCTCAATTTAAAATTCATAAAAATAATTGTCAATTACCACTTGTTCCAAAAGCCTATATATTAAATATGCACCGACGACATTGGAGTATTTCTTGTTGATGGAAGTATTCAAACTGGTGTGCTGATGTGGAAGTTTTAGTTAGTTAGTTAGTCAGTCCTCTATTTTTGTTGTAATCGTTTTCTTCTTCATTCTACTCCTTCTCTATAAAACAATGTATTATTAGTCTCGTAAATTCTTTAGAATAAATAAAAAACAGTTTTCTTCATTTTTAATTTCTCCATTTTTCTTGTAATATGGTATCAAAGAGTTGAAAAGAGATTGTTTAAGCATAACTAGAGGAAATAATCTATCTTCTAAAAATTCAGGAAATTCTTCAAGATCAATCTCTCCACCTTTTCCAGATGCTAAAAATGCAAGTTGTTAATATGAAAAATTCTAGAAATGATGCAAATATTCAGAGTTCAAGCAATTCTTTATAAAACTATGGTAATCCCTATTTTTTTCATAGTAGTGATCATCTAGGATTGATTTTTGTTTCTCATCTTCTTCATGGATCAAATTATAATACATGGAGAAGAGTCATGGTTATGGCGTTAAATGCAAAGAACAAGCTATCATTTGTTGATGGTACTATTTCAAAGCCAACATGCACCGAAAAGCTTGTCAGTTTATGGTCTAGGTATGATAGTACGGTTTTGTCATGGATTTTGAATTTTGTTAATCATGAAATAGTTGATAGCTTATTATATCTTTACTTCTGTAAAAGCAATATAGGATGATCTTTTTTAGCGATTCTCTCAATTGAGTGGTCCTCGAATTTACGAACTTCAAAAGCTCTTATTAGCCATGTTTCAAGGTTTATTAGATGTCAACACTTATTACACTCGAATGAAAATTTTATGGGATGAATTGCATGGTTCGCGTCCAATACAAATTTGTACTTGTGGAAGTATAAAAAATATAATAGTTCAACAACAACAAGATTGGGTGATGCAGTTTCTCATGGAATTGAATGATTCTTATTCTCAAGTACGGACTCAAGTTTTAATGATGGATCCTATATCTCCAATTAGCAAAGCCTTTTCTCTTATTGTTCTAGAGGAAAGACAACGTTCAATCAGAGACACTGACCTTCAACATGAAAAAACTTTTTGTACTCACTATAAGTTTACAAGACATATAATTGAGAAATGTTATAAAATTCATGGTTACCCTCCAGGGTACAAACCAAGAAACAAATCAACACTAAATCAAAGTTCTATTGAGAATTCAGATTTAAATAGAGATTTGAAAAGTACAGCTAAAGAGGATGATCAATTACTTAATCTTACTGCCAATCAATGTTAACAATTGATTGCACTCTTGAGCTTGAAACTTCAGCATGATTCTAATTCTTCTATAAATGATTCATCTACTCTTGTTCCATCTATTTTCAATTTTATAGGTAATTCCATTCCTTATTCATCTCAATTGTCTAATCATGGATACTCAATACATGAGCTACTCATCACGTATGTTCCAATTCTAAAATTTTTCAATTTT
The DNA here is from genome assembly GCA_022433065.1 of Begonia loranthoides. Lineage (NCBI taxonomy): Eukaryota > Viridiplantae > Streptophyta > Magnoliopsida > Cucurbitales > Begoniaceae > Begonia > Begonia loranthoides. The sequence goes on along the minus strand of CM039479.1, from coordinate 9,521,858 downwards.
TTTGAACTATTTCGAACACTTTGTTACTCTTCCTGATAACTCAAAAATTCCAATTAAAGGTATAGAAAATCTTCAAATTAGCAACAATATTTTGTTGTATAATGTACTCTTTGTTTCACATTTTCGTTTCAACCTTATTTTTGTAAGTTCTCTTACACTTTCTTTTCATTGTTCTATCATTTTTCATTAATTTCTATGTTATTCAAGACCATACCTTGGAGAAAATGATCGGAAAGGGTAAACACATAGGAAATTTGTATATCTTTTAACAAGATGAGTTTTCCAACCACAAATCAATGTTTCCTGACTTAAATTTGATTCTTCATTGTGGTACAATAGACTTGGTCATCCTTCTGATGTAAAAATCCAGCTGCTTAAAAATAAGCTGCAACTTTCTTCAATAAGAACATCCATTTGTTTGATTTGTCCCTTAGCAAAACAATGCAAATTACCTTTCATTTCTCATGGCTATATGTATGATGTAATTTTCAAATTAATTCATTGTGACATATGGGGTCCATTTCAAATTCCTACTCATGATGGTTTCTGCTATTTTTTAAAAATTGTTGATGATGATAATTCTAGAGCCACATGGGTTTATCTGCTTCATTTCAAGTCTGATGTATGCAAAATTCTTCTTGATTTTATTCACTTTGTTGATAATCAATATAATACTACTATAAAGAGTGTGCGAACAGATAATGCACCAGAATTTTTACTCAATGGTTTTTTTTTTACCAAAAAGAGTGTTATGCATTATTATTCTTGTGTTGAAACTCCACAACAAAATTTGGTTGTGGACTGCAAACATCAACATATTTTAAATGATGCAATGTCTCTCTTATTTCAGTCAAAAGTCCCTTTGAAATATTGGGGTAATTGTATACTTACTTTGGTTTATCTCATAAATAGACTTCCTTCAAAAGTTCTTCAAACAAAAGTCCTTTTAAAATTCTTTATCAGAAAAGTCCTTCATTCTAACTTGAAAGTTTTTTGTTGTCTCTGTTTCATTTCTACTTTAATGCATAATAGAAACAAATTTTCACCTCGTGCAAAAGCAGTCATTTTTCTTGGTTATCCTCATGGATATAAAAGTTATAAAGTTTTGGGTATTGAATCCAGTTCAATTATCATTTCATGGAATGTTGTATTCCATGAAAATGTTTTTCCATTTGTTCATATAGACTTTGTTCATTCATTAAATTCTTTATCTGATTTTTTTCAGAAATACACCACTTCCTATATCACAACCTTGTCATTCTTTTTAGATAAATATGTTGATGATGAGTTAGTCCACCATTCAAATCGTCCTCTTAGAACTTGTAAACCTCCTTCCTACCTAAATGAATACCATTGCTCTCTAGCTCAAAAACCTTCGTTTCCATTTTCTACAAAATCAAAGTATCATATTTCTGAAACTTTGTCATATGACAAGTTGTCTTCTCGATTCCAAGCATACTGTTTTGCGATTTCATCTCATTTTGAACCTAAAACATAGGCTCAAGCTATCTAACACATTGAATGAAAGAATGCAATGAATGTTGAATTAAAGGCTCTTGAGGACAATTTAACTTGACATTTGGTTGAACTTCCTTCTGGTAAGCATACAATCGGATGCAAATGGGTTTACAAAATAAAGTATCATGTTCATGGTATCATTGAATGTTACAAGGCTCATTTAGTTGCACAAGAGTATACTCAATAAGGAGTGGATTATTTAGAATCATTTTCTCCGGTAGCTAAACTAGTTACTGTCAAAGTAATTGTTAAAGGATGGTTTCTTTTTCAATTGGATGTCAACAATGCTTTTTTGCATGATGATCTTAATGAAGAGGTTTATATGGATCTACCGCAAGGCTATGAATCACAAGAAAAAATTTCATCCAAGATGGTTTGTCGATTAAATAAGTCATTCTATGGTTTAAAGCAAGCTTTAAGGTAGTGGTTTTTTAAATTTTCTACCACATTGCTAGCTATTGGTTTTAAACAGTCTTTTTCAGATCCTTCACAGTTTATACAGAAGAAAATGAATTCTTTTGTTATCATACTACTCTATGTTGATGACATCATACTAGCAGGTGATTCCTTAAAGGATATTTAGCTTATTAAAGCATTGTTTGATGATAAATTCAAGCTCAAAGATTTGGGCTCTCTTCATTACTTTTTGGGTCTTGAGGTTGCTAGATCAGATAAAGTATAGCATTGAATCAATGACATTATACTTTGGATTTATTACAAGATACTATTTTTATGGGTTGCAAGCCATTTTCGACACCCATGGATCCAACCTGTAAACTACCAATAGAAACAGGTTCTTTACTTAAAGATCCTTCAATACATAGACATTTAGTTGGACAATTATTGTATTTCATGTGTACTCATCCAAATATTTCCTTTGTTGTAGGAGTTCTTATTCAGTTTTTAGCTCAACCAAGATCTTCTCATTTGACAACAGCTTATCAACGGTACCTAAAATTGACTCCAGCAGAAGTTTTATTTTGTTCAGCAACATCTTCATTGACTCTTAAAGCTTTTAGTGATTATGACTAGGCATCTTGTACCGATTCGAGAAGGTCGATTACTGGTTTTCCATTTTTCTTGGTGATTCTCTAATTTCATGGAAATCGAAGAAACAACAAATAGTTTCTAAATTCTCTGCAGAAGCTGAGTATCGTGCCATTGCTCAAACTAATTATAAAATCATGTGGTAACAAGCACTATTACAAGATTTTGATGTTAATATTTCATCCCCTGCTATTATTGTTTTGTGATAATCAATCAACATTACATATTGCAGTCAATCCAATTTTTCATGAACGAATGAAACATATAGAGATTGATTGTCATCTTGTTTGCCAAGAGATTCAACGAGGTCATTTTAAAACGCTTCATGTTTCTTCAAAATTTCATTTGGTAGACATATTCACAAAAATTTTACATTCAAATCCGCTAAAGTTTCTCTTAAGCAAGATAAGCATAATAAATATACATTCTCTATCTTGAGGGGAAGTATTAAATATGCATAGACAATATTGGAGTATGCCTTGTTGATGGAAGTATTCAAGCTGGTGTGGTGATGTGGAAGTTTCGATTAGTTTGTTAGTTTTCTTTTTCTATTGTTATCGTTTTCTTCTTTACTGTATTGCTGCTCCATAAAACAATGTATTACTCTTGTAAATTCTTCATAATAAATAAAAAAAAATTCTTCATTTTTCAGTTTCTCCATTTTTTAGTCACATCTCGAACCTCAATTTAAAAGTCATAAAAATATTGCCAATGACCGCTTGTAGGTCGTTCCAAAAGCCAGTATAATGGTTCAAGGTTGGAATGGCCACTCCTGGACCATCATTTTTTGTTCAGACTAGCTCAACATGTACAAAAGTTCAGACCAAAGCTCATCAAACTCAACTTGACTAGGCTTGATTTTGAGAGACTGGTTTAGCCTACTTTACCATCGAAATTGAGATATAAGTGCATATTTTTGGCTAACGTTAATCTAAAAAATTGTTGATTAAAGATTCTTGCCTTGTTTTATGTTCCATGACAATCTGTTTTTTTAGGTATCACCAAGTTGTGACATGCCTAACTATTAGCAAATATCAACCAACATGACAAGTGAGTCTTATAAAAAAGAGTGCTAAGGATTGTAAGATTGGTACAGTCAACATGAAAATTGCTTTAAGACTTGAAAATGACAGTCAACGACTATAGACTTTGAAGTCAAATTTTCAATTAATCTATGCATTAATGAAAGATATAATTTAGTTATTACAAATTAACTACATTTACCTACCTTATAATTATAAAATGCTTATACAATATGAAAAAAAAAAAAAAAAAAAAGTAACATATTCTAACAAATCCGACACACACGTGACAAAATGTTTTGGAATAGGTTAGTTTGTGTTAGGAAACAAGATTGTAGAAACGAGTGCGAGAGGCAAGAGAATCATATACTTGGAGACAATATCACTAAATAGCTAGAAAAATAAATAAACAAGGGAAAGAATAAGAAAATGAGAGATTAAAAAGTAGGTTGAATTAAAATTTTTATAATTAAATGGTGGAGGTAGGATTGCATCACCGCCCAAATAACATATCCTCCTTAAAGTTGAAATTTATGTATTTTTTTAATACATGATGTCTGGCGTTACGTTATCAAGAACAGATGTTAGTGTGAGGGAGGACGTTTGACAGATGCTCAGAAACATCTTTTATTAAAATGAAAGATTTTTTAAAAAACAAAAATATATTATCCAAAATAGATTTAATAATATCTATTTCTAATTTATAATAATAATAAAAAAGAGGTGACATATGAATTTTCAATGATGTCGTGAGGGTCAGTGAATGGTGACTCAGTAAGTCTATCAAGAAATTTGAAAGCTGTTCACTAAAAGAAAGAAAGTTTCTAGAAACTCACCAAGCGAGGTGTACAATTCCATTCAAAAGAAAATCAATCAATTAATTAATTAATCACAGCCCACAGCATCCTTACTCTTCCATTCAAAAGGTTAGTCCCATTGGACATTTCAGAAGATAATATTCGAAAATAATAAACAACAAAAGTTAAGTGCGCGTTAGTCAAGATCACAGTGATGAGATATTTAAGTAATACAACGTTGGTTGGGCACAGACACTTCAATCCGGCTCTGTCCTCAAATCAGACTAAAATTATCTTACAATTTTATATAAATATTTTGTTGTTAATATTTTCATATTACTATGTTCTATTGACCCATTAGAACATGGTGATATTTATATAAATATTTTGATATTGCTATATTGTGTAAAGTATTAAGAGATGAATTTAGAGAGTAACAAATAATTGACACAATGGTTTTATATTATTAACAAAAAAAAAAAAACAATTATTGTACTATAAGGCTCAATGACAAGTTAATTACTGAACAATTTTTACTAACAACTTAAACACTAAACTATAAAAAATGAATGAAGCAAACATTGCTATTACGTTTTTCCGTTAAAAAAACGTTGTCGTTTCTATGCAGAACGTTGCCTTTCTGCTAGGCAACGTTGACTTTTCATAATGGAATGTTGTCGTTTTGTTGCGAAAAGTAAGTTCTTAAAATATGACTTAATTTTCAGCATCGGAAAGTCGTATTTCCTCTTGAAACGTTGTCTCTCTGCAAATGAAAGTTCATCTGCATATAAAGAAAAAATTTATTGTTTTTTTTGTAAAAAAACACAGACGATACAGACAAATTGTGATTCTCACTTGGACAGTAAAACAATTGTAAATTATCCAAAATCTAAAATATTATATATTCTTTTACAAAATCATATTAATTATAAAAAATAAAAAAAAAACTTATACAATTTTTTTTCAAATCCATTATTCATGAGTATTAACTATTTTCTACTGTAAGTCTTTAAAATCACAAGTTCTTGCAGTTTTTTCTATGGGTATCACCTCTTGAGTTTTTAAAAAATTAATTGTGATATTTGCTCAATTTATTTTTTATAGTTCAGTATTTAAGTTGTTAACAAAAATTATTCAGTAGTTAACTTGTCATTGATTCTATAATACAGTGATTATTTTGTTAATTTCCCTCAAATGAAGTAAAAAATTTTGGAGATGAATGAAAGATTAGGATATGAGTTATTTGAGTTGTAATTTATGGAATAATGTTTAAAAATTTTGGAAAAATGAAATGTCACGATAACTCACGGTTCGTCAGAGTTCAACAAGAAAAGAGAATTAGTACGGAAGCTACGTGGTCCAAAAGAATGATTACCCACGAGTGGATTAGAACTAAGAAGTGGAATTAATTAATTAAATATGTTTATTAAGATTTACGAGTGAGACTTTGAATGTGGAACTTCAAGCGAATCAAACAGATGGTGAACACTCATTGGCTACTTAATCTTAAAAAAATAATCCCACCCACTTTAATTTTTTTAAATTGGGAGAATTACACGTGTCCTCCTAAACATGTTAGTTTTTAATATCTTAAATTACTTTTAGCAATATCACATCTTTTTTTATTTAATTACTTTTGGATTCATTTGGAACATCCCACCAAAAGCCTTTGCAATGCTATGTATTCCCCAATGTGCCCTATCTCCTCATGATGTTAACCAGAGTTTGATTTATGCACTAAGTAAGGTGAAAACAAGTCTTTGATTTAGGTGACATTGTTAATTTATACCACTCATTAAGTTTAGGAAATTACACTTACACAAAACATTGCCAAATACTTGTCACAATATGTGCATGCACACTTAATCATTGGTGTTGAGAATCAAACGCAAAACAGAAAAAAAAAAAAAAAAAACTGCGGAAATAGAGACAGCAAGATTTATGTGGAAAACCCTAACGAGAAAAAATCACGTTCAAAGGAGAAATTACTAATTTGGAAATTAAGGTACAATGAATTTTACGACTCAAGTATCAATATATACAGAAAATAAATAACTTTAATATTAAATATGAGCCCAACCCGGTCCAACTAGAATTCGGGTCACTCCGAACTTTAATAATCTCTACTTTGACACGAATTGCACATGAGAGATCTAATACAGGCTTTTCGGCCCATCCCAAAATGAATCCAGAACATTGAACCCTTACAATTGGTATGCACAAAAAACTATTAGCTTACTTATCATAATTGGTGCATGTTTATCTAATATACATGATCTAAACTAAACTTATAAAATCATAAATGTATAAAACCAAAAAAAAAAAAAAAAGTTTTTCTAAAAGAAATATACAAAAATATTTTTTTGAAATTGCAAACAGTGATTAAAACCTTACTATCTTACCATCTACTCAGTGATCAACACTACTCACATCTAAAATTGATTCCAAATCTTGTTGAATAAAGCTACAAATGGGGATCATCATTATATTTTTTAATATCAAATAACATTAATGGATTCCACAACTGATTTATAATCCATCCGGGGACGGGATGGAACAATTCCTGAAAAATGGACAAAACTGCACTCAGTCACTCATTCTCAACCCATTGGGCGCTGCTGCCACCTAATCCCAATGGGGAACTCCGACGCAGCTTGACATACATCACCTATCAGTACATTTTCGAAGGGCATCTGCCATTTATCACTGCGATGCTTTGCATATGCACTGCGGTTTTGGTATGGGCGTCGTGACGCCACCTCGAAACCCATAATTTGGTTGTATTGCTTCTTCAATTGTTAATTGATCACTTTTAGTTGATGAATTCATTCAACCATCGATCACTGTTCATTGAGTTGAGTTTTTGCTTAATTTTGAAGGTTCGAGTTTAAAAATTTACCTCATGGAAATTCCCCCAATTTCTCAATGATTCAATCTGATTGATAGAACGGAAAAACCTAAATCAAATAGGTTGTCAAAAATTCTATTTGGTTAAGAACTTTACTTTAGGACTGAGGGATTTTTACTTACCGGAAATTTCTCCACTCAAAATGTCAAACACCTTGGCAAAAAAATGTCACTAGGCAACCTTTTATGGTCGAGTAACAAGGAGAAAATTTTTAAGAAATTACCAAGTAAATTCATAATTAAATAATTTAATTTTTGATAATAAGAAAATTACTTCTTATTAGCGGCGGCAATCGTTACATCCCTTCTCCAAGCCCACCTCTCTCTTTCTCTCTCACTCGTTCTTTCCTTTTATCTTTGTAGTATGCAAATGGTCGTAAGACCATTTGTAAATTTATTTAATATGAGATTTTGGTATGACCCAAATTTTATTTGGTCTAACCGATAATCTCGCATTATATATCTCATTTACGGTTTTATTTTTTCTATAAATTTATATAATATAGAATCATAAAAATCACAGTTGTATTTTGATCTTCATAATAAATTTATTTTTCTATCCTTGATTTTTTCAGAAGGATTTTTCTATGTAAATCTAGTGTCCAACATCTTATTTCCTTTTTCGAGTTATCATTCAATTTCTAACAAGTGATATTAGAGTTTTGGTTTCAAGAGTTCGTGTTTCCAAGTGTGCTTAAACAAATTCTCTTCAGTCATTTCCGCATCGAAAAATGGTTGTGTACTTTTTCACAAAAATACAATTTTTTGGAAAAAGAAAATGAAAAAAAGGAAAAATTGTTCCACATGCTATTCATCTTCTTCATGAAGATTTGTTTTTCTCTACCGTCTAACCGCCATAAAAAACGGTTGTCCTGTTCATCATGAAAGCTCTGATCTTTCCCTACTTATGAGTTTGTCAGAGGCGTTGTACTTATGAAAAACATGTTCGTTATTAGAAGGTACATATTTATCGTCGATCACCATAGATTTGCATCGATGTTTTCCATTCTCACTGTCAAGTCATTTTGATTTGGACTGTCACAAAAGTATCCTCTACAAAGTTAATTTTTTTGTTAGAGATAAAAATTGTTGAAAATCCTTAAGATTTTTGGAAGATTTTGGGAGATTAAGCTTGATAATTTATGATAAATTTGGAATCGTAGAAATATCTCAATCTTGGAGATTATTTTTGTTGAAATTTAAATCAGATTTGTATTTTTGGAATATTTGTAATTATTATGGCTATTAGATTTGATTTGATTTTGTGAATAATTTGTTATGACAAAAAATATTTGAATTTTTTGAGATATCTTTTCGAACTTGTGATATATGTGAATTTTCGCTTCAATTTTTTGGGGTTGAATATTTTAGGGGTGTGCAAACCAAACTAGAACCGAAGAACCGAACTGGAACATGCGGTTTTGGGTCGGTTTGGTTTTATTTTGCACATATAATAACCGAATTTCGGTTCTGTTTATGAAGAACCAAAATTCTCGGTCAGGTTTCTGTTTTAGCTTCCCAGAACCGAAAAATCAAAACTGAACCGCGAGCTGTAATTAGGGCTTCCTTTTGTTCTGTTATGAACTTCTAGTAAGTGCTGCAGACTCTCGATTCCCGAATGCTCCCAAGGCCGACTCCACGTTTCTACTGCAACTCTCCCAAACGGCGAACGTTTTGTTCGTATTCATCTTTGATTCGTCTTCTGTCTTCGTTTTCGTCTTCATCTTCTGAACGAAGACTGTTCGTCTGCATCGAGAGAGCTCGGTTCGTCTGCGTCTTGGTCTGCGTCTTCGGTTAGTCTTTCGTCTTCGTCTGCGTCTTCGTCTTTGGTTCGTCTCTCGAATGGCAAACGTTTTTTTCGTCTTCGTCTTCGGTTCGTCTTCCGTCTGCGTCTTCAGAATGAAGATGGTTCGTCTGTGTCGAGAGAGCTTGGTTCGTCTACGTCGTTGTCTGCGTCTTCGGTTGGTCTTTCGTCTTTGTCTTTATCTCCGGTTTATCTGCATCTTCGTCTTCGGTTCCTTTACCGAACGGCGAACAATATAATTTTTTTTTTTTGCATTTTTAATTTTTATAAAATTTTATTATAATATTAAAAAAAATTAAATCCGCTTTCGAACCAATACCGAACTAGTTACGGAACACAAATTTCAGTTCGGTTCCAATTTTGTACCGATTTCCCATATAACCTGTTTCGGTTTTGGATTTCCAAAACTGAACCTGACCATGCACACCCCTATAATATTTTATTGAAACCAATGATTTTGGATAAGATATTTAGTTAAAAAATATGTTTTGTGGCAATAAGATCATTAATGTAGATCTATTACTTTTTTATCAAGATTCGATATTTCCTTATGGAAAGATATTGATAGTGAAATTATAAAGTGTTTTGAATGACATATTTCATATGACAGGTTAATAGACGAAATATACTCACAAAGATTTGAATGACACTTTGTGAAATTTGATGACATCATAATCGTAATTTAAGTGTTTCTTAAACATAGTCAACATCAGTTGTTGAATCTACCATTGAAGACTTTTATGTTGATAATATGTATATTTCTCTAAGACAGACATGCAGACCTTTATTGCAGATCTTCTTTAAAAGTGTGGAAGAGGAAAATTTGAATATTTAAAATTATTTTTATTGTAGCAAAATTTGTTTCAAGATAGAAATGATTAGAATTTAGGGTTTTGAATTCATTTCGTTGGGTCGGGTTGATGAGCACACACAATGGATCTCCTTCATAGAATTCGTGTTAAGGTGGAGATTATTAAATTTTACTGTAATCCGAATTCTATTGGGCTGGGTTGGTAAACTCGCATTATAGATCTCATTTAGAGTTTTGTTTTCTCTGTAAATTCATGTAAGGTAAAGTTGTAAAACTCACGGTTGTATTTCGCAAAACTCGCGATTGTATTTTTATCTTCATAGTAGATTTATTCATTTACCCCTAGTTTTTTTTTCAAAAGTATTTTTTCACATAATCTGGGGTGTCACATCTTATTTTCTTTTTCTAGATGTGGTTTGATTTTGAAGATTTAATATTTTAGTTATTTTGATATAACTATATTATGAATAAAATTAAATCCTTTACCATAGAATATATAAAAATCTAATAATGTGGATAAAATTAGCCAAAATTCAAATCATAATCAACATTGTTAGAAAAGTTATGGAAATTATGCTTACAATACAATGATTTATGGATTTAATTAAAAGTTTTCTAGTTATTGTTGGTTATATTATGACAGATTTTACACGACTTGTAGCTAACCAAACTATAGTTATACAATATCATGTCAACAACATCATTCAAATTCTACTCTGGCGTTGATTAACATCGACACATTATGGCACCAATTAGAACTTTGATTAACCAAGACATGAATGAGGTCATTTTGGTAATTTTCATATTTGTGGTGGAGAATGATATATAAATAGAGAATAAACTGCCTAGATTATTGAAGGTAACACCTTGAGAAAGGGTAAAAAAACAGAAGAAAGTTTACATTCTGTAACATGTTTACAGAGGAGATGAAGACGATGGTGGGAAGCCATGTAGGTTGGCGTATGAGCATGGAGGAAGAAGGGTGTAGGAAAGGCCCTTGGACTGCTGAGGAAGACGCGCTGCTGCATGAGTATGTCAACCTCCATGGTGAAGGAAGATGGAACTCTGTCTCTAAGCTCACAGGTTTTCTCTCGCTACTCTCTCTCTCCTCCCCCCCTCCCCTCTCTCTCTAGGCTTATGGGATGGTCTTTTGTTTTTGCAGGGCTGAAAAGAAATGGAAAGAGCTGTAGACTGAGGTGGGTGAATTATTTGAGACCAGATCTTAAGAGAGGCCATATAACTCCTTATGAAGAGAGCATAATTCTAGAGCTTCATGCCAAGTGGGGCAATAGGTATCTGGTTTTTTCCTTAAACAATAGGTGATTTTTCGAGGAATACGCTGCAGTTTGTAGTAGAAGAATCGGACTGATAAGCTCGATCTTTTTACGCTGAAAACTAATTTTGAGTGAAAAATTGTTACAGGATTCATTATTCATGATTCTTGTTCTTCGGGGATTTCCACAATTTTGTATTTTGTTTCTCTCGTTATCATAACATTTGCCTAACAACCTTTCTGAGAGAGTTCTTTTTTTTTTTTGGAGAAATCTAAGAAAAACGTTTCTTTGGAGTTACAGTAAGTTGGTAACAATTCATGCAGACGCATTTTGCTTTATCAAGAAATTCCACCATTCTTGCAGGTGGTCCACCATTGCAAGAAGCTTACCAGGACGAACCGACAACGAAATAAAAAATTACTGGAGAACCCATTTCAAGAAGAAACACAAAAGAGGAACTTCTTATAACGATGAAAAGCCAAAGAATCGCTCAGCAAAGCAGCAGAAGCAGGTCCAGCTTCAGCATCATCATCAGCACCAGGAGTTGAATCAGATTCAGACAGAAACGATGGCGGGTTGGGCCGATGAACAGGAGGAGAAAACAGAGTCTCTGTCTCAAATGGAACAAGAAATGAACACCCTTTGTCTTCACGCAAGCGAGGAGCAGCAGGGTTTGTTCTTCTCTGCCATTGGTTATCAAGGTCTGGCTATGGCGGCTGAAGCTTCCAGTGAGGATCTTTTATGGGATGGGTTATGGAACTTGGATTATTAATTTTCCTTCCAGTTTTCGGCAGCAACTATCTCTTAAACCCCTCCAATTTTGTTTGAACTTAGAAAACAACTTATCTGCAGGCGCCTCCATGTTAAATATTTAATTATCATGATCGTAAAATAATTTCAAGAAGAGAGCCATTGTTATAATTGGAAAAACTCAAATTTTCTTTATAATTCACACTAATCTTATCAAAACTCAATCCTTGATATACTCCAAAAAGAATTATCTAATTAGTTCATTAATCCTTTGTTTGAATGAAGAGCCCATTTTTCTAATGAAATTTGTAAAACCGCTAAATTTTTAAGTAATAAGATTTCTAAGTAAATTTTCCGCGTTTTCCAAAATAAATTTGATTCTTGTAACTCATTGTTGATTGAATATGTTTAAATTTTTTGTCAAATCAATAGAAATTGAAAGTTTCCACGTGGTAAAAAATTTGAAATAGTATTAACTAAACCAAAGTTATCTCTCATATAGAGTTTTAAATAAAGTTTGAATTTTCAAGAAATAATGATTTTGTTACATCTCAGGAAGGACTCGAGATAAAATGAGGAGCGATTCAACCCAAAAATTGATCAAACCATCTGGCGTTTGTCTTATATTATATCATGCAGTAGCGGAAGTCTTGAACAAAATTAAAAAACTAGGGCCAAAGAAAGTGAACTAAACAAAAGGTCTAATGGTGATATCAAAAAATAAAGGGCTAATATAAATCTTGAAATAATTGTATTAATAAACTAATAATAATAAAGGTCTTACAGATATATCTGACTGTCACAACGCAGAGACGAACTTAACAAAAACATCAGGTCAAACGATCCAATGCTTAAAGAGAACTTAATCGGTCAGTTCAAGACTTGGTTGATAGTGGAAGACAACTTTAAATTTGAAGCCGTAACCTACATGAGATGAGTCAATTTTCACACGATGATCAAAGTTCACTATTGCAACAAGATATAGAGTACTATCCATAAATCCAAACAACCAACAAAGTTTTAGAATATTATACAAACCCAAAGTATAATCCTTGCCCAAGGTTCTAACACTCGAGGAAAAACAAAAGATCAAAAGAGGTCTTCTCTTCATCTACTACTCCTAGCCACCTTAACTCTTACTTGGAAGGAGGGAGTCGTTTGGAGTGAATGACTTGTTAGCCTATTTGTTAGGCTAAGTTTTATTTTGATGATGACTAAAATATTGTTTAATTTAATAAAATCAATAAGTTGTGTTTTGCATTATTCAGATATTATTCTTAATGTTTTTATCATAATATTTATATCTGTGTTTATTGAAAATACTCGTATTGAGGGTACCAAAGTGTGCTAATAAGTTTATCTAAGTACATGCAGTGATTATATATCAATTTGGGACTTAGGATATCGAAGAATTATGAAGCAGTGAAAAATGGTAAGAAATGGACGTTGGCTAGACGAAGTTTGTGAAGAAATAGACATCCTGTGTATGTAGAAATTGAGGAACGAATGTCCCTTATGAAGGGAAGGACGTCTGTCATACTGCTCAATGAAGAAATGGAGCAACGGATGTCCCTTATGTTGGAATGAACGTCCGATATACTGCTATGGCGACGCTTTGAAGAAATGGACGGAGTGCGGACAAGCCCGGTTGACAAGCGTTTGAATTTGTAAGATTTGGGTGGCTTTTCGGACGTCCCTTGTGAAGGTTAGGACGTCCGTCAATGAGCTGTGGCGACACTGTGAAGAAACGGATGAAGAATTGAGGAACGGATGTCCCATGTCTCCAAAGCTAAAAGGAAACGACATCCCGCTATCGATGAACTTGAGGAATGGACGTCCCTCATGATAAAACGAACGTCCGAAATAGAATAAGACTTCACATATTAATTTTGGATTTATAACGGACGTCCCTCTTGGATTTCGGACGTCCGCTGAAGTTAAGTTTCACCCAATATTCTTCAACGCTATATTTTGTCAACGGTTATTTGAAATGGGCGACCAAAAAGTCTTTAGGTCAATCGAAAGTCTGCAGTCTATAAATAAAGAAGCAATCCTAGCTCAACATAATGAACAGAGAATCGAGGCGAAGCCCTGCCAAATTCAAGACTCGACTTTATATCACTATAGGTGCTGTAAATCCAATTCTCGCCACTCATAAATTTGCGAGTTAATATTGGGAGGATTCGGATTAGTTTTTAGAGCTAAATTTCTGAATCTATTATTGTGCTAAATTGTCAAAGGGTGATTCTCTAAGAATTGATCACATAAGGGTGACGCCCCGCAATAGTCATATGCTCAATTGAACGCCAGTAAGTTCAATCAACAGTTGACAACCCGCAATAGTCAAATATAGGGTGACTTCTCATAATCGTTAAATTTAGGGTAACGCCCCGTAACAGTCAAAGGTTAACAACATTAGAATTAGTCAAGGGTGATGCCCCATTAATAGTCAACTTGTAAACGATTTTATTAGCACCCGAAAGCCAATTATTTAGTGGATCTTCAAGTGAAACTTAAGTGAAACTTGGAGCACGGACATAGGTAAGTAGGCCGAACCGCATAAACAAACCGTGTGCACTTTCCTACCCTCACTCTTTATATTATTGCTTATATGTGTCATTGTTTTATTTAATTTTATGCATTAAATCAATTAGAGTTATTAGAGATTAAATATTGCACGAAAATACTAGGATGCTATATTCAACCACCCCCCCCCCCCCCCTCGCCTCTTTCCCTTTATAGGCGTATATCGATCCTACATGACTAACTTAGTTGAAAAGTTATACTATATACAATGCAAGAGAAAATTGATTTTAACTTTCATCTCAAAACCATTATGTATTAATAAACCATGTATGGATTTACAAAACCTTTGAAAAACTCTTTACCGTTTTAGCAAGAAGGCTTCATGAGCAAACGATGAAACAATTTTTCAAAATATTGCTATATACATAGACATCTATAGCAAAATAGACTCCACAAGTTTTACTTTCAAAATCAACCCCAATAAAAAGGGAAGGTACCTCAAGGACCCTCGGGCACATTTGCCCACAAGGCGCACAAGGAATGACATCAATCCAAAGATTCTGCAGCCATATGAATCAGAAATGAATATGATGGCGATTTGAAGATCCAGTAGTGCCATTTCAAACCAATCATAAAACAAATATACCCTGATCATGTTTAGAGATTCGAAACCCAAGGAACAAGTCATCACTACCCTATTACCTATTTCACATTGTAACAAACAAAATAGTTTCATGCAGTAGAAGGTGAATTGGGATAGTCTCTTGTTGTTTTAACATTGAGACTGTCCAAAACAATAGGAAGATTCATCCCCTAGTGAACAATACAATATGATAATGAAATACTATGAATGTGTAAACTGTAATGATCTAGATTTTTGTTCCTTTTTAAAATCACGTGAAATTTAAAACATTTCATTTCTTTTATAAAACAGCGAAAAATCTTTTAAATTATGATCAGAGTTCTTTCTAAAAATCAAACTGTTAAAAATCATTTTTCTTAAACTCATTACTTATCGTATAAACAGCAGAAAACTATAATTATAAAATACTTTTTCTTAAAACGTAGCGGAAGCATAAGTAATACATTTAAAGGATAATAAACAAATGGTTACGTGTCATTTACAAAACCCTTTTCTCTTTCACATTCTTTAGCATATCCAGCCGCAAGGTCTGCGCGTGCAAATCTCTTATCAACTACTCCTCTAAAGAATTCTAACATCATTACAATCACTTACACCACGAAGCAAACATGAGCTAATGCCCAACAAGAAAAGAGATACAAAACAATGTATGCCTATAACTGATTATGTCAGAATGGAATCCACCCAAACTATTTTTTACTTACGGTCATATATACATTAACTTATACATTGAGCTGAGACATTGGAGGTTCCAACGCAGGGAGAGTGGCCGCTAGTCGACATCTAACCCCTCGGGGTAGACAGGCTCTCGCGACCCGACAAGGAAAGGAAATAATCTCGAGTCTACTTGGTTAGATCCGAACCACCTCCCCAACCTCAAATTCCCTTACATTCATTTACTTTATTTATTTTCCTCACATAGATGCATATGAATACCAACCCAATGTGGCATTCCTAATTGTTTCTATTATCATGATGCATGTCAATGCGAAGCAATAATCACAACAGTATATCACAATAATTAGCAAGAAGATGATACGAGAGAAAAACAATTAATTAAAATCAATGAACTAAACATTGGAGAGCTAACATGAGGCAATTTACATGGCATAATCTTAAATAGAAAACTAGGAATAAAGCATGACATGCAAATTCTACCGACATGCTATACATGGCGATATGTGGAATCTTAGACATAATCGCAATTTAAAAGAAATAATAACAATATACTAATATCCTAAACATGCTTAGTAATTAGAGGAAACAACAGCTATACTTGGGGTGTTAAACATGTTTGGTAATTAAATTAATAATGTGAGATGAGCATAGGAATAATAAATAAGGCAGCATAGTAGAAATGCTAACAAACAATCAAAAAAAGACACTGCTTGTGATGTAGGGCCTCCACTGGCCACGACTCAATCTCAATTCTTACATGTTGTCTGTAACGCATTTTAGCACTTTATCCTTCTCCTCTTAACACCTTCACAGAACCTTCACAATTAATAGCATTCAATTATTAACAGTCACAACTTAATAACTTTTACATCATCGATACCATATTCTTTATTCATTTACTTAACAAGATTCCACAATTCAAATATCACTTAATTTACTTAACCAATAAAATAACAGAGGGGGTGAACCAATAAAAGAATAGCCCCCCATGCATATCATTCGAAGTAGTACACTACAGAAGCATAAAGTCCCCACTCAACAGATAACCTCAATATATTTTATTATCCTTAACTATCCCCAACATAAACAGCCAAGCATAGCAATGACTAAAGAAACAATAACGAGAATTCAACATATTCTCACAAATCTCGGCAATACACATATAAAACACTTCACCTCAATTTCAACAGTGTATGAGAACTTGATCCAACAGATGCACAATATTTCCACTTCATAAACCTAAGAGGTAGTAAAGAACATGAAGCTAAAATACATAAAATAAAGCAGTGGAGGAACTCACCTCGCTTGAAGAATCACGAGGAACCCGAGAGTTACACCCAATCTGTCTTTCTCATCTTCTTCTCCTGCTTCTTCTTCTCTATATATTTCCATTTCTCCAGCAGCTTACCATGCACGACTAATATAATCCCAAGGCCTCACCTAACACCCCCATGGAGAATTTACAGAGAATAAACTATCGGAATCCACATTCCCTCTCGGTCAGGTCAACACCAAAACCCGGTTCTTGCGCTTCTTTGTCACTGTCAGTTCGTCCACACCCCTGATCGTTCCACAGTGATCCCAAATGCAGCACCATTCATGGAAACACACACCAACAGAAATCAATCAGAGGAGGAACGTCATAGAATCATTCAATCCATGGTGCTCAGCATTGAAATGCCGAGAAGCCAAAACACGCACAGGGGACTTACCTCGTCCAATTGCCTGCAGAGACCCTTTCGTTGTCGGAATCGCCCCCAGAAGCTTAGTACCATGTTATGAACCACAACAGCTACGTTGGGGTAGACGCCGTCAACGGAAGCCTCGTAGCCCAGCAGGTTAGTCTTGACGATTCGTCCAGTGTTGTTAGTTGGCGTGGAGAACCACTAGTAGCAGGATATAAAGAAACTACAGAAAAGGACATAGGCATGTCTGGAAAATTTCTCTTTTGTATTCTGTCCTTTTTGCTATTCTTCTCCTTTTGTAGCTTACTGCCATTCCTGTTCTTCATCTCTTTTGTAGCCGATTGCCGACGTTCGGCTAGTAAATGAAAGTCATTTTCTTGTTCTATTATGACTCATAACAGCTTGGTATGAAAGCGGTTCGATCTGATCATGACAGAAATGCGTTCCAAATCCAATGAGGATGTTATCTATCGGATTGAAGGTGAGCTAAAAGGGATTGATACCTCCTTCACTATTGTGTTCTCAAGGCTGGATATCTCTGAGAAGCTATTTCAACAATTAATAGTGCATCAAGACAGATAAGAGGCAACTGTCCATGGTATGATTCAAGATTCAGCTGCGAAGCATGAATCAGTTATGGCGACACTTGCCCAATTACTACCATCGCAATCTGATTCGTCATTATAGCCGGTTCCTGCGGCTTTCATTCCTTCCAGCTCACAACCCCCTACATAGACTGAAGGACCACTCCCTGATTTTGGATTTTTGTCTAGACTACCTCGTTTAGAACTTCAGTTTTTTTCTAGCAATGGTCCATGTGAATGGGTACAAAAAGCGAATAGATGTTTTATGATACATCAAGTCCCTGCTCACCTTCGCTTGGGCATTGCGGAACTGCATCTACAGGACCAAGAGAACATTTGGTTCAATGGTTTTACTGCGACGTTTCCACAAGCAAGTTGGGACCACTTTGCCACCGAACTGTGCTGACATTTTGCAGAGGCTACTACTGAGGACATTGTTGAATCATTCTCCAAAATTTCACAAACGGGCTCCGTGAATGAGTACATCAAGCGGTTTGAATGCCTTAAATCGCTGGTTCAACCTGTTCTACCTCGTATGTCTAAGAATTACTATATGTCTATATTCACAAGCGGGTTGAAGGAGGAAATTAAGGCCACAGTCAAGATAAATAGGTCTCCAACTCTACCTATTACTTTTGAAGTTGCCCTATTGCAGGAACAATCAGTTCAACTTTGCAAAAAATTCAAAAGTCATAAAAATCTTTTGCAGCATCCAAATGGCCAGATAAACCTATGCCACCCCCTAATATATCAGATTCCTCTGCAGTATTGCGCTAGCAAAGTTATCACAGACGAATTCAAATCATAAGAGGCGATTGGGATTGTGCTTCAAGTGTAATGAGAAGTTCACCCCTGCACATGTTTGCAAAAACCAGTCCCTCAATTTTATATTGGTTGGCTCCAATGATACAGATCCTCCTATTCCTTCTAAAGCTATTGAGGAAGTCTCATTGATGATTCTGAGGAAATTGAGGTATCTCTTAATGCTTTGGTTGGTTTTACCACTCATTCTACCGTTTGCATCATTGGAACTATTGGCCTGCAAAAGTATCAATCTTGATAGATAGTGGGAGTACTCACAACTTCATGGATGAATCTATTGCTAACCATTTGCATCTTCCAGTAGATAGTTCAAAACGTTTGGTGGTAACCGTGGCAAATGGAGCTAAACTGTTTAGTACAGCAATTGCTCAACCAGTCTATTGGACTATGCATAATTATTAGTTTGCTTATACGCTGAGGGCATTACCTTTGGGAGGCAGTGACATGATCTTAGGCATCGATTGGATTAATTCTATTAGCCCGATCACATTTGACTTACCAAATGGTTCTCTTCGCATTATAGTGGACGGAGAAGAGGTGGTCTTGCCAACAAATTTATTGGATCCTGCATTGACTGTTTGCTCTTCGAAAATTTTTTCCAGTGCCATTAGACAACAAGCATACTCCTTATGGGGCCATCTACAATCGATTACAACTTTGGCCACTCGATAGGTCCATCGTAATATTCAGTATCTGTTAGAGGAATTTATAGATATTTTTCGATTGCCAGTGGGATTACCTCCTGTACGATCTCATGACCACACTATTCCATTGGTGGATACTGTAAAGCCATTTCGTCTCACGCCTTATCGATGCCCATATTTCTACAAAGCTAAAATAGACCGTTTGGTACGTGCATGCTATTGAAGGGTATCATTGTTCCAAGTAACAGTTTCTTCACCTCGCTAGTCTTATTAGTAAAGAAAAAAGACGACCAATGGCTATTTTGTGTTGATTATAGGCAACTTAAGTCAATGACTTATAAAGATAAGTTTCCAATGCCTCTAATAGATGAACTTATTTGATGAGCTTCATAGTGCTGCTATATTCTCGAAGATAGACTTGCGAGCGAGGTATCATCAAATACGTGTTAAGAATGAGGATTGTCATAAAACTGCTTTCCGTACCTATCAAGGGCTGTATGAATTCAGAGTGATACCATTTGGCTTGACAAATGACCCGACCACCTTTCAATCTTTGATGAATGACATTTTCAAACTGTTTTTGTGCAAGTTTGTCCTCGTGTTTTTTGACGACATTCTAATCTATAGTTCCTCCTTGGAATCACATTTCACTCATCTGCGGTCTGTTTTACAGCTCTTAAGGGCACATTATCTGTTTGCCAAGATGTCCAAGTGTACCTTTGGTCAACCAACAATGGCCTATTTGGGCCATATTTTATCAGCAGGAGGTGTAGTAGCTAATCCAGATAAAATTGCAGGTTTTTTGGGCTTAACCAGGTATTACCGACGGTTCATACGTGATTATGGTACCATAGCCAAACCCTTGACAGATTTATTGAAACTCAATGCTTTTAAATTGTCAGATGAAGCTACAACTGCTTTTCAAACCCTTAAGGAAGCTATGTCATCATCACCAATTTTGGCTTTGCCTGATTTTTAGCAACCTTTTATAATTGAAATCGATGCTTGTTACGGTGGTATGGGAGCAGTGTTGCTTCAAAGCCAAAACCCGATTGCTTTTCTTAGTAAGCCATTCCATTCAAGCAATTTGGGATTATCAATATATGAAAAAGAGTTGTTGGCATTGGTGTTGGCTGTTACTAAATGGAGACATTATTTGGAAGGCAATGAATTTATTATTCAAACCGACCATCAGTCATTGAAATTCCTGCTCGAACAACAGATTACCACACCCCTTCAACAAAAATGGTTGACTAAATTGTTGAGATTGCGCGATAAAATAAAATATAAAAAGGGGCGATCAAATATAGTTGCCGACTCTTTGTCAAGGAAGGACTTCGTAGCCATACAGTGCAATCAGATTGTTACCATTCAACCTCTCTAGATTCAAGAAGTTCTTTCTAGCTACGAGGAGGACCCTTGGATAATATCCATTATTTACAAATTAATTCTGGATCTAGCAGGTGCCTCGGGCTTTACATACAGAGATGGTATACTCCACTTACAACATAAATTGGTCTTGGGTAATGCTAATTCCATGTGACAGAAGGTGATTCAATCTTTTCATGCCTCTCAAGCGGGGGGCCATTCGGGAGTTCAAGCCACCGTTCATAGAGCGAAGGCCAAATTTTGGTGGTCTGGAATGTCTACACTTATTAAAAATCTGGTTTTACAGTGTGATATTTGTCAAAGGTGTAAATCCGAACATGTGGCTTACCCAGGCCTTCTTCAACCTTTGCCCATACCAAACCATCCGTGGACCCACATTGCCATGGACTTCATTGAGGTATTACCCGTTTCCAATCATGCTGTCGTGGTGGATAGATTTACCAAGTATGGACATTTTATGGCTATGCGACATCCCTTCATTGCGGAGACAGTGGATGCTGTTTTTATGGACCAAATCTTTCGTCTTCATGGTTTACCCCAACATATTATATACGATCGGGACAAGATTTTCACCTCTACCTTCTGGCGTGTTTTGTTTCAGACGCTTGGGTCCAATCTCCATTTGTCCACTGCATATCACCCTGAATCGGATGGCCAAACCAAACGTCTCAATCAATACGTAGAAATGTACTTACGGTGTATGACTGATGCTTAGCTACGTTAGTGGAGACAGTGGTTATCCCTCGCTGAATGGTGGTACAATACCACCTACCACACTACTATTAAAATGATGCCCTTCTAGGCACTATATGGCTTTGTACCGCCACAATTAGCCTTGGGTCCTTATCAACAAACATATACAACAGCTGTTGATGCACTGTTGAGACACAGGTTTCATATGGATCGACTCCTAAAACAAACTTTGACTCAGGCTCAAGCTCGAATGAAGATGTATGCTGATAAGAACAGATCTGAAAGGTCCTTTGACGTAGGGGATATGGTTTTTTTGCATCTACAGCCCTATAGATAGCTCGCTGTTAGCTGACGTGGAGAACCACTAGTAGCAGGATATAAAGAAACTACAGAAAAGGACATAGGGGTGTTTGGAAAGTTTCTCTTTTGTATTCTGTCCTTTTTGTTGTTCTTCTCCTTTTGTAGCTTACTGACATTCCTGTTCTCCATCTCTTTTGTAGCCGATTGCCGACATTCAGCCAGTAAATGAAAGTCATTTTCTTGTTCTATTCTGAATTATAACATCCTGTTCTCGGCGCAACAAGGAATCGCAACACCACGAGAGTAGTTTGCTCGTTCAAGCAGGTCCAGTTATCTTAAGCCCTAGCCTTGCAGTTCACCAGACCAGTCGACAACAACCCACGCATGCCCAAACTCGAGCTACCGATTGAATGCTTCGTCGCACCCGTTCGTTGCACACCCATCGCGAATTCTCTGCCGAAGGAGACATTTTCTCACCGTCTCCCAATTCTCTCTTCTCTCTCTCTCTCTAATTTTGCCCGTAGAGTTTTCATCATTTCCCTCTTTTTATTCCAACCAAACTGGCAGTTTAATGAACTGGTTCAATCCTCCCTTCTTCTTTTCAATTTCTTCTTTTATTTAAATCGTTCATTCATTCATTAATTCAATTCTAATAATTTTTCTTTAATTTATTCTCAGTTAATTCTTCACAAAATTTCCATTTAACCAATTCTAATTCAAATAATTAATTTCTCAATTATCTTTATTTAATTTTGTTACGAGAAATCGGGGTATACATAAACTAAACGTGTAAAAATGTGCATACATATAGTATAAAAACAAACATGCTGTCGAACAGTCCCCATCGGGTTTTCATATGTGATAACTCACAAAATATCTATTTTGAAAATCATGTTGCAGTGCAAAATAGTATAAAATCCTTACTTGGACGACAATTGCTCTTCTTACAATCACGAGCAACTACCTCAGGAACAAACTCATCAACAAACTCATTTGAACTTATAACAGAGACAACCATAATGAGTCCCTTTCCAAATTTAAGGAAGAAACAAGGAATGTATTCCTATACCAGAGCTAGGAATCCAATCTAGAATGAAAAGATATATGGTGTGATATTCTCCCTTAATCTAACACCCCGAAGCGTTCAAACTCTCTTTCTTGCTATTATTTTTTTTTAAAAATACATCTTTCATAAAATCACACCTTTAAAATCATACACAACGAAAGTCTTTAAAAGAAATATATTTTTAAATTCAACATAGTAAAAACCTATCATAAAAATAAATATAAATATTTATTTCTAAAATTTAACTAATAAAAACATAGTTAAAAATAAAGTCTTTCTTTTTCTTATGTTTTCTTCAAATCCTCACCCCCAGATCAACTTCTCTTTAACAACGCCTTGATTTCTCCCATGAGAATTCCTTTTCAAATGCGCTATCTATTAACTATATCATCAACATGTTCCTTAGTGAATTCATCAATATCTGAATCACAAAGTTCAAACTATGAGCCTAACGCTCAATGAGAGATGTATAACATAAAACATGACTATGCAATGCAGTTTCGTAAAAACATTTTCTTTTGTTCTTTCTTTCTTTTCTTTTAACTAGCTCATAACCTTTGTCGAGATTCTTAAGGGAAGAGTAGACACAACTATAGGAAATACACCACTGAGTCTCGTGAACTTGGACGAGATAGTACCTCTTACCGGGACCTACACTAGTGTAGTGCACTCAATGCACATCCACTTAGTGAACTTCGACCAAGCCTTGATCTAACTAGGCTAACGGGTTTATCCTCCATAGGACCAAGCTTTGGAACAACCTTTCCTCAATCTTTTCATGTCTTAAATTCTATTTTTGTCTTTCTTATGTGGAAAACTTATGCATGTAAACCGTTTTTGTTCTTTTCTTGAAAAACATGATGTATGCAACATACATGACACATGATAATAAACTACCATTCATGAACATAATAGTAAACATATTCTCAGCAGTATCATCATGCATAGAAACAGTCTAGTTATCATCGCATATTTCAAGTAATGAATCATATTAGCATACAAACAGTGTCACGACTCGTTTTACAAGTGTCTTTTCATTATTCACTTATTCATTATATTTTTATTTATTTATATATTTTTAAATGTGTGAAGGGAAAAGAGAGTAAAAGTGGAAGCAAACAACATTTCCAAAAGATAGTTTTTCATATAAAACCTTTAAAATATTCTTAACACACTTTTATAATTTACATTTCATTCACACTTTTAGGGAGTCATAACCCATAGGTCAAAACGCGTTGGGTAACAATAGCGCTCATCATAGTTATGCTCCTTCACTCCAGTCTTTTCCATCACTCTACTCGTAGTTCATTAGGATCAAATTCTTCACCTACATCACAAGATTTAAATGATGAGCCTAACACTCAGTAAGAGATAGAATGAAATGATCAATGTATGCCCACGTTGACTCAAGCTCATGCAATTCATTTAAAAAAAAGAACCCATCTTTTCTGTCCTTCAATTTATGTCCACTTAATAGCCTAAACGTTGGAGATTATCAGACCAAGAGAAAAAATACATCCTATGGTCCATGTTGTGCTAAAACGTCACTCAATCTTGATGAGGGATGAGATACATCATTTCATAGTTTTCCCAAATAGGATCGTTGCTGATCCGCCTAACCTCCAACGCCTATTTACATTTATTTAGTCCATTTCATTTACATTACAATGCATATGCATGCTAACATTATTGTAACATACCCAAATCATGATGCATGATGTGTATGCATTCCATTCAACATTTAATATATGTTCAACAAATTATCATTGGAATACAACCATTAATATTACTAAAGTAGCACATCAACAACTTTATGAAAACAACATTAGCAAACAACACTACAACTTAATACCTTGTGATGTAGACCCTAATGGTAAAACACATGCATATCTCTTACCTTGTTCCTTATAGCTTTCTCAGTTGGAGTGTCTTCTTGCACAACAATACCTTCATAATCAATAAACATCCATAAAAATCTAAGAGAGGACCAACATCCTTTAGACATGCATTCTAGGGTTTTCCCTCTAATTTTTACCTATATTTGATCAATCATAACTTTCACAATACTTAACTAAATCCTATAATTCTAAGACCTACATTTCCCTAAAGATGTCCTTAATAACATATCAAAATGCTTAACTTAAAAATTCCAGGAATGCAATCAATAATGATCAAACACTTATCCTACCCGACTTCCACTTTTCATCCATTTTTACATCATCTTCTTATCATACTCCCATAACCTCATAAAAATCTTAAACAAACTGTAGAGGATCTCAACATATCTTAATTCTTCGAAGAGAGAAGAGGAGAAGAGCTCTAGAGATGCCCTTGAGAGAAAAACCTTCTCTTTTCTTAGAAAAGCTAAGTGTTTATGCTCAAACTCCAAAGCCTCTAACTTCTATATGCTCCAAGTTGGAGGTGTAGTTTATTAGGGCAATCCTCCAGGTTATTACCTCAAATTCCATCAATTAAAACATGACATTAAGCAAATTCCAGGTGACTTTTGGTATTCTTGGTCCACTACTATGCTTCAGATGATCGACTGCAAAACACCCTCGAGATTATACTCTGTAGTTGCCCTAGAACACTAGTCGATCACTTCCTTAAGATGATCGACCGCAAATCTCGAATGTTACAATTTGTATAGACATTGATCGACTGTCCTTTTTCAGCCGATCAACCAGAATTTGTCGATTTAACAATTTGCATAGATGCAGGTCGTTCAACGATCAATAGCCAAAATCCTTAATTTTCAATCTGTAATGAAGCTGATCAACCGCTAAACCTATTGATTGATAGCTAATCATCTGAGAGTTTCTAGTTTTCATTCCTATGCACAACAAGTCTATCATTTCTTCATTTGAACCACTGCTTCCTCCTCCAAAGGTCCCATAACCCTTTAATTTCATTCCTCCTTATGCCCTAAAACAAGATTCTCAAATAGACACCACATAACATAATTTTTCAACATAACCAATTCATATATCACTATCTCCAAACACATTTCAATTATCAACACATATAATACACATATTTCTTTACATTGAACATATAGAGATTTTTTGGATATTACACATAGTCAAGTCATCGTTACATATTCCAAACAATGAATCATATTAGCATGGAAGCAGTCAAGTTATCGTTGCATATCTCAAACAAAGGATCATGAAAATAATCAAGTCATCATCGTATATCTAAAACACAGAACCATGCTAACACTCTAAAAAAACACACCTTGATCACAGTCCATAAGCAACATAGGAAGAACAATTATAATAACAAAAGATACCCTAGTGTCTTAGTGATGCAAGCCAAAGGCCAAACACATGTAACATCTCTACCTGGATTTTTTAATGGACGACCAGACTATTATACTTCCTTCATGCTTGACTTCCCTTAAAACAAACGAGAGTAGATTAGCAAGAGGATAACTTGAACACTATGTAGCTTAAGAAACAATATCAAACTTTATAGTGGCAACCTACATTTAGAAACTAAGAGGAGACAAATCACCTGAGAGCTAGAGAGAGAAAATCTTAAGCCTTGGGGTTCTCAGGTGATAAGATTATCGACCCAAATGTAGAGAGAGAACCTCCTATTTATTGAACTAAAACTAAAAGGTTTCGTGGGATAAAATCCCACAAAAGTGTGTCTAAACATTATCTTTTCCTAAACAGTCTAATAATTGAATCGTGGCTCCAAAGTTTCTAGAAAATTACCTTATTTTAAACTTGCCCGAGCTACAACGGTGGCACGAACATTAGCAGTGGACATCCGCAACAAGCTGCTCGACCAATGGCCAACAAACACGTCAACTCTAAAACTCATACTAGCAATCGCCCACAGCAACTACGGAGGCGAACACTTCCGTGGAAGCATTGGCTTCTACGGGAACCCCAATCTGAAGGCTCACCGTCTGCTACGTGTACTATTCCATTGTTAAAACCCATTTGCAGAAGCTAACGCTCTCATGGACCGTAAACTTAATAAGTCTAACTATGACGTTTCTAACACATAAAATGCAACCACAAACACGAACGCAAGCGCGCAGACACGCTGTAACCTAAAGTGACGACATTTCTAACTTACTAATGCTCCTAAAATCTTTCCCTTCCATGGAAGAATCTTTTCCTAATCCAACGGCTCACACTCCTTCCGCTAAACCTAATTTAATGGCCTAACATTCTTCTATGCTCGAGCGACATCCAAAGCTTCGACGTAAGAATCTTTCCTAAATCTAACGATCCTTATTCCTTCCGCTAATCTAATCCTACGCTCTAGAACTGTCTCGCACTCAAACGCTTCACACTCTCGCAGAAGCATCTTTTTCTCAAATCCAACGATCCACATTCCTTTCGCTAAACCGATCCAATGGTCCAACGTCCTCCCGCATCAAACACTTCCACGAAGCATATTTCTCCATCCTAAACGATGTTAGCCATTCCTAAACCTCATCCAACGGCTCCTGAAGCATCCAATTTCTTGTACACTATATCTTTCCTTAAATTCCAGAATTTAACATAACTAAACAACAGTTTAAGCTTTCCTTAGTTCTAAAGCATAAATTATTAAATTAAACTCACACTTTAAACCTACCTTGACTGTTAATATTACACAATATTCTTTACTAATTCTACTATATTCATTTTTCCAAATTCCTTCATATTTCTTATTTTATTTTATTAGTTATTAAATAAAATTATATACTTAATCTTTTCAAATTTCTAAATAATTCATATTTTATTTTATTACCTATAAAATAAAATTATTTACTTTAACTTTTTAAATTCTAATAATTATACTATTTTAATTCATTTATTAAAACAATAGTTAATCTATTAAATTCTAAAGTGTCGTATTATTTAATTAAATTATATGTGAAAATTCTAAGTATTACACTAAAAAAATGCTGGCGCAGAATTTTGTAACTCAAAAGCAGATGTTCAAATTCTACCACAGGCATATGGAGCAGACGCTGGGATTCCACTGCAAATGTCCAGTCCAGAGATGAATTTTGGACGTGGATGCCCAGGTCCTACTGTGGACGATCAGTGGAAACGTCTGACTCAGATTGCGAACACTCAATCTCGAGGTGCTTTTCCAACGTGGTTGCCCAAGTTCCTTCCTCGGACGATTGGCGCAAATGTTTGACTCAGACTTTGGATGCTCGGTCTCTAGGCCTTCAACATAGACACCAAACCTTCACTGTGGGCGACTGGTCCTGCTTTGCTCTCAATCAACCCAAAAGACAATCTCGCAGTCGACCAAACTCAAACAGTGGTCGACTGGGGATGATATTTCCAACACCAAATTGCGAGAAAATGTGTTGTTTTCACCGATTTTTGCCACCAATCCAATAAATTTTACTTGTAGAGTCTAGATTGACTCAAATACCATAAAAACAATAAAAGATTTTGGATTTTCAAGCCCTAAATTCGAATCCAAAATATATTGAAATTTAAACAAGAAAGCAAGTTTATAATCAAACTTACCTTCAAAGTTCATTTACAAAAGTTGAAGGACAATGTGTCATGAGCACAGATCGAGCGTGTCACGACCCGGAGGCGGGCCAGATAGAGCCGTCGGGTCAGGTGACCCGATTCTCGGAGAGAATCCGGTTACTCAGCACAAGGCGTGAATTTTTATGGGAAAGTCTTAACGGGAATAATATCAAGTCCAAACCCAAATCATATGGTTTGCGGTCCACAGAGTAATCAACTAGAGATATGATAATGTAAATAAAGGAAAGTACTGTGCAAGAATTAAATCAAACAACACCAAAACTAAAATCCCAACATACCAGAACATAGAGATTGAAACGATGAACCTTCACCCATCAACGGGGAGATCGAGACATCCATCAGGGAACACCAACATCACCCTGCTGTTAGCCTTTTTGTTAGGCTAAGTTTTATTTTGATGATGACTAAAATGGTGATTAATTTAATAAAATCAATAAGTTGTATTTTGCGTAATTCAGATATTATTCTTAATGTTTTATAATTAATATTTATATCCATATTTATTGGAAATACCCTCAAAATGGGTATTATTAATATTCTAACAAGTTCATCTAAGTCCATGTAGGGAATACATATCATTTCGGGACTTAGAAAAATATAGAGTGTGAAAAATGAGCAAAAGGTCGACGAACAGAACAAAATGGTCGACCTTGTCATGCATTCATGAAGGAAAGGGTCGACCGCATCGAAGGTATATTTTAAAGGTCAAATCTCAATGGGTAGAATTCCAACGGCTAGTTAAAAGGGTCGACCGTTAGGGCATAAGGTCTACCGTTTGAGCAGTGTCTATAAAAATGATATCACTCCAAGCTGTCCACAACTAACGATCAAATATTTGAGGCGAAGCCCTACTGAAATCAATACTTGGATATTACCCACTGTGAGCTATTATTGTAAATCCAATTCTCTCCTTACTTTAACTTGAGAGTTATATTTGGGAGAATTCAGATTAGAAAGATTGCGTTCTAATTTCTGATTCATTATTATTGTGCTTGATTGTAAAGGATGATTCCCTAAGAATTCTTCAAAACACTCAAAACGTTAATAGGTTCGATTGAACGCTCATAAGTTCAATCTTTGGGTGATGACCCACAATAGTCAAACATTGGGTGACACCCCACAATAGTCAAATTTAGGGTGACGCCCCATAAGTGTGAAAGGTTGATGACCTTAGAATTAGTCAAGGGTGACGCCCATCGTAAGAGTCAATTTGTAAACGGTTTTATTGGCACCCACAAGCCAATTGCTTAGTGTATCTCCAAGTGGAACTTGGAGCACGGACGTAGGCGAGTTTGCCGAACCGCGTAAACAAATATCGTGTGCACTTCTCTATCCCTTGCTCTTTAATTTACACATTTATTGTGATGGCATTTTAATCGTATTCGAAAAATCATTAGGAATTTAGAGAATTTAAATATCGTATAAAAAATGAGATTTATTTAATGAATTGCTAGATAGTTTTAATGAGCTCAAAGATAAATATAAATTGTTGAAAAATGAGAAAAACAATTTGATAAAAAAGAATACTATTTTGAATAAATCTCTTGATGATCAAACTGTAGAATTAAAAAGCATGATTGATATTTTTAATGCCTCTTTTAAATCTCTTGAGCATGATAGTAGTAATTTGAATTTGTTGAACGATGGATTGAAATCCACTATCAAATCACATGAAAATGAAATTGACTCATTGAAGGTTAAGAATTATGATTTGATTACTACTATTGAATGTCATGAACATGAGATTTGTGATTTGACAATTATGAATGATAAATTGAATGGTTGTATCAAATCATGTGAAAATGAAATTAGCCTTTTGAATGCTAAATCTAAATCTATTTTTGATGCAAAGGCTAAAATTGAATCTCTTGAGATTGATATTTGTGAATTGAAAGCAAAGAATAATGATTTGAACTCTATTGTGCTTAAATTCACAAATGGAAGCAAAAATTTAAATATGCTCTTAAATTCGCAAAGGGTCACTTTTGATAAAACCGGTATTGGATATGAACCCTTTGCAAAGAAAAGAATTACACAAATCTATTTGTTAGCTCATCTATTTGTAATTCTTGCAATTGTGAAGAACACAAATCTTTTTGTTGTCCATTAAAATTAAATGCCAATATGAAATCAAATTGTGATTCTAAATCTTTCCATCCTTTGAATTTAAATTCTAAAGTTGTATTTGTTCATAAAGGAACCAAGCCTCTAACCAATGGACCCAAAAAGGTTTGGGTACCAAAGAAATCGAATTGATTTGTTTTGTAGGTTGGAGATTCTCCCAAAAAGATTAAAAGAAAAATGGATACTTGAATATTCAACACAAGGGAGAAGCTTCAAAGATATGCCTCCAAATGTGGTAAAAATGGAATAGAATGTGATGGAGGTACACAACATATGATTAGACTTATTTGTGTTTTGACTTGGTTTGAAATGAATAGATTAAATTGTATTGGATTACACGTGTGTTCATTCTTGATTTGAATTGAATTGATAGACATCGCATGATGTAAATTTGATTATTTATTCAATAGGTTTCTAAAAATAAAATTGTATATTATTGCTTGAATATCTAGGATTCATTGTTAACATTGATCTTTTTGTATATATAGGTTGAAATTTACCTTATTAATTCCACTTGTATTTTGATGATTTTGATTCCAACAATTGGATTTCTAATTTGAATATACATTTCAATTGTTGGATGCTATTTTCGAATTCATAGATGGATTACAACAATTGGATTTTTAGACTATTTTTTTTATCCCCTTTGGATTAAATTTGTATATGGATAAAAGAGGAGAAAATTGTATTGTATTGAAATCATTGCTTTGTTTTGAAATATTGATTTCAATTATAGTCTTTGATAGATTATGCTTCCGCTAGACGAAACTTTGATAAATCTCCCTTGAATTGCAATTGGTTAATGAAATAGAGGAAGAAAATAAAATTGTTGGGAATTAATCTAAATCAATGACTTGTTTTGAAATTTGTTAAATTTTAACTTTGATAATTCTCATTTGATTTGATTTTTGACTTAGAAAGACAAGAGTTATTTGTATAGATATAATTGTCTCAAAATCTTGAACAATTCCCCATTGATTTGAAGTTTGGTTTCAATAATTTTTTTTAAATCTTTAAATTGATTATTTCTATTGATTTTAAACCTTTACAATTGATATCTATCTTGGATTTCCATCCCCAATGTGTTGATTATGTGCAACGATTTAGGGGAAAGAAAATAATCCTTAACATGAATATCTTTAAAAGATAGACTATATCAATTGGTATTTTGTGAATTTGGATTTTATTTCAACTATTGATATTCATTTGATTTTATTGTTTTATTGGTATTCTTGATGGTCATTCTTGATTAGTTGCATATAGGTTGGAATTTATAGTTTAATTCATGCAATAGAAATTTTTTATATTGAATTTGCTTGGTAGAATATTTGTGGTATCCCCAATTTCATTTGTGTATATTTTCTCAATATTTTCAATTGGTTGTTTGAAATTGGAAATAATTTTAATTCAACACATGGTGTAATTTGAATTAGTGAAGAATGAGAGTTCAATATGGTTTAAGGATATTCAACACCAATTAGGCCGAATTTTATCAAATAAAATATAAAAAACTGTTAAGACCAAAAGGGTCGACGGTGCGGTCGACTGTGAAAATGACAGATTCGTTTCCTGTCACTTAGACGGAAAAGGTTGACTACATACTTACAAAAGGTCGACCCTTTCATTGATTTTAGGACAGATTTTGTCGACCTAACCCTAATTTTGAACGATCTCATCGGCGATTTCCGGCGACCCCACCGTCCTGTCCTTCGATTTCTGGCGATTCTTTCCTGTTCTTCATCACTCCAACTCCGTTTCATCATTTTCGTCCCTTCAACCCGCATCCAGAATGTCTAGGCAAACCGAAAAATGTGCTAGGCAAGGTAAATCCTCTCAGTCCCATTTAGAAGATTTTTCTTCCTGTTTGTTTGTCAATTCTGGATGCAAGGCTAGATTTGATGAAGACTATAAGTATAGACCACTGATTTTATCTCGGAAAATCTCTTGGAATCATTTAGGAAATTTGAATTTAGAGAGACTTTACAAATTGATGGGGTTGTTTCAGCTTTTTGATTTTGACGGTCCCTATTCTGAAGATCCTATCTGAATGTTTTATTCTAACCTTGAATATAGTCCAAGTCCATTAAAAGTGACTAGCATGGTGTATGGCAAGCCCGTTTGTTTAACTCCCAACTATATCAATTCTCTGTTGGATTTTGAGCAAGGTTCAGAATATGAGAAATTCTATACGAATTCGAGGGATCCGACTTTTATTCGCTCATATGCTGATATAGATTTCTTACGGTGGATTCTTAAAGATTCAGAGCAAGATTTCTTGATCAAACCCAAGGCACGTGTGATTCATCACAGTTTATCATATAATTTGGTTCTGAGAGATGGTCGACTTGACAATGTCAGTTGTATGGACCTTTATGTGCTGAAGCACATTTATGATCATCAGCTGTTCAATATTGGCTATATTATTCTTCAAATGATGATCGAAACCGCTAGGAGCAACTCTCATTCATTGCCCTACAATCTCTTGTTGATGAGAGTTTTTCAATCTCAAGGTGTGTAAATTCCTAATTTAGTGCCCGAACTTCCCCTCTGTTTGGTGGATCCTTATTCCGTGCACACATTGGCATGTATGGGTTTTACCATGGGTGATGATGGTGTGTGGGTGGCTAGAGCACCTAATGCTGCTGTCTCAGCCCAAGTATCGAGTTCTGATGATGATGACGAGGCTCCAATGCCCGATCCATCTGCTTGACCAGGCCCATCGGTTCCTCCCTCTTCTTCCGGACCCTCTCCGCATGCCTCCTCCTCTTCTACCACCTATTCAGCTTCCGTTGAAGAGAAACTTGATTTATTGATCGGTTATTTTCTACCATTTCAAGATAAGAGTCTAACTTTTCAGAATGAGGTTCGAGAACAACTTCGCCTTCGGCATGAAGCGAATGTAGCTATTCAATCCAAATTAGAAAAGCTTCAACACGACATCTCCGAAGTGTCGAATGCGATGTATGGCACCCATTTCTTTAGTGAACATAACATTCCTCCTGAGTCTGATGATGTTCCTCCTGCCCCCAATGATGATACTCCTGCAGACCCTATTTAGCTTTAGTCCTTAAATCTTGTAAAAATATATTAACTTCTATCTTACTCATTTAGTTTACCTCTAATCTCTGTCATATTTTTTTGGTATGTTTTGAATACTGCATAATATCTTTTGACTGTGAATACTGTTTTGGGTATACTGTAAACTTATGCAGGAAATTAGGGCTTTGTTGGGGAGTGTATAAACAAAGGAAACCATACCAAAATTTTTCAAAACTTCTCTCTTTTTCTATATCTATTTGCTATTGTCTAAAGGAGAGAAGAATATGGATTTGTGCATAAAGATAAGGGGGAGAAACTTAATTTTAACCATGAATTCATCCATGGAGTTTGTCAATTGATACTTATTTTTTTTAAAAGTTGGATGACTCATAATTTTGTTTGATATTCTCTCAATATATCCATATTGATAATCTTATAAGGGGAGAGAAATATTAAGTTGTTGATCATTGCTCAAAGGGGGAGAGAAAATATCTAAATTGTGATATATTCCTATTTTTTGTTTATGCGAATCACATAGAGGGAGAGATAATTGAATTGATTTTGATTTTACAATTGGTATCAATACTTTGCAAAAATGATTTGATTTTAACTTTGGATCTACAATTGGTATAATCTATGACAAACTTGTTTTGCATCTAATTGTGAATCATCAATTGATATCCTTAGTTAATTTCTTAACTCTTAAATTGGTATCACTTGTGATAAATTGAAAATTTGTCTACAAGTCTTGAATTTAAGTGGATTCTAGTTTCTACTTTTGGTATCTATCTCTTGAATCCCATATTTTTTTTGGTATCTATTGTTTAGCTTCTAATACTTAAAATTTCCCTCAAATATATTTAGGCTTTATGACGAAATAGGGGAGACTATTTTTTATTGAATGTTTCTTCGTGGTTGTTTTCAAATTAGTATCATATTTTATACTACAAATTGAATTTGAATGCTTAATCTCTCCAATGAACCTTGTATGCTTAATTGAAAAAGGGGGAGAAGACTTTTTTTGTTAGATATCTTTGTGATTGTGATCCTTTACAATTTGGTATCTTCTTTTTAACCACATGAAATGTTTTATTGAATTCTTCTTAATTGTGGTTGCTTCATTTGATATCCTTTTTTTTTTAACTACAACTTCAAATTGAATGTTAATGCTTTATTCCCACCCTTGTTTGATTTGTGGATAGATTCTTTGATTAAGGGGGAGAACTTTGTTTTTGGTAGAATTAATTGTTGAAACTATTGTTGAGATTGTCTTTGGATTCTAATACATATTCCCTAAATTTATTCATGTTGTTAATGTTCAAGGGGCAGAATTTTTTAGATGGATATTTTGATAATCTTACTTTGATAACATTTATTGATTGTGTTTGGACTCCCCTCCCCTAGGATTACTTTTTTATTATGACAAAAAGGGGGAGAATGGTGTATAAGTTGCGATATACTTTAGGGGGAGTTTTTTAGCATGTTGCATGGATTAAATTGGTTGATAAATCGCATAACTTACTTGGAGAAACCTAATATGCAATAGTTATATGCAAATACTTGGTTTTAAGGTAAACAACTTATTGGATTTTGTCATCATCAAAAAGGGAGAGATTGTTAGCCTTTTTGTTACGCTAAGTTTTATTTTGATTATGACTAAAATGGTGATTAATTTAATAAAATCAATAAGTTGTGTTTTGCGTTATTCAGACATTATTCTTAATGTTTTATAATTAATATTTATATCCATATTTATTGGAAATACCCTCAAAATGGGTATTATTAATGTTCTAACAAGTTCATCTAAGTTCATGTAGGGAATACATATCATTTCGGGACTTAGAAAAATCAAGAACATGAAAAATGAGCAAAAGTCGACGAACAGAACAAAAGGGTCGACCCTGTCATGCATTCACGAAGGAAAAGGTCGACCGTACGGTCGATCGCAAAATGGACATATTGCTCCAGAATTTCTGCACGAAGGAAAGGGTCAACCGCACCGAAGGTATATTTTAATGGTCAAATCTCAACGGGTAAAATTCCAATGACTAAAGGGTCGACTGTTAGGGCATAAGGTCGACCGTTTGAGCAGTGTCTATAAAAATGAGATCACTCCAAGCTCTCCACAACTAACAATCGAATATTCTAGGCGAAGCCCTGCTGAAATCAATACTCGGATATTATCCACTGTGAGCTATTATTGTAAATCCAATTCTCCCCACACTTTAACTTGAGAGTTATATTTGAGAGAATTCAGATTAGGTAGATTGCACTTTAATTTCTGATTCATTATTATTATGCTTGATTGTAAATGGTGATTCCCTAAGAATTCATCGAAACACTAGAAACATTAATAGGTTCGATTGAACGCCCATAAGTTCAATTATTGGGTGACGCCTCGCAATAGTCAAATTTAGGGTGACGCCACATAAGAGTCAAAGGTTGACGACCTTAGAATTAGTCAAAGGTGACGCCCATCGTAAGAGTCAATTTGTAAACGATTTTATTGGCACCCGCAAGCCAACTTCTTAGTGTATCTCCAAGTGGAACTTGGAGTGCGGACGTAGGTGAGTTTGCTGAACCGCGTAAACAAATATCGTGTGCACTTCTCTATCCCTTACTCTTTAATTTACAAATTTATTGTGATTGGATATGTAATCGTATTCGATAAATCACTTAGGGATTTAGAGAATTTAAATATCGTACGTAAAAGTTAATACGCTATATTCACCCCCCCTATAGGCGTATATCGATCCGACACTTGCTGCCACACGTACACTACCAGTGCACCGAACCTATACCCTACCTTGGGGAAAAATATAATATAAGGGGTGAGTGACTAACTCAATAGGGAAATCTATACTAAATGTAATGCATGCTAAAACTGTTTTGCTCATCTTTTGAAACCATTTCATGTTCTCATTTACCGTACATGGATTTAAACATTTAAAACCTCTTTATCATTTTAACATACCTGCCCATGGCCCTCGATGTGGCTTTATCAAAACCTACTGTACACATAGACAACTATAATCGCAAAATATACCAACATTGTTTACGGTATGAAAACATCAATAGTGAAAAGAGATGGTCACACGAGGACCCATCTGTCACTCATCGTAGAGGGTGGTATAATCACTCGGATATGCCGATGGACAGTAACCAGCGCCGATATGATCCATGTAATCGGAGTAACGGATAAGGTTGCTAGCGATAGACCGCTTCTCACTAAATACCTCTATGTTCCAAATTCACGAGGGTTGCCGATGAGTAAGCTCAAGCTGTCACGCCACCTCTCAAATGGAACGGTACCATGATAGGTCAATCTCAGCGATTGACAACCTTCAATTTGTTCTCAATGAAATTGATGGTCACGTAAGGATCCACCTAGCACATGTCACAGAAAGGTGGCTATCTGCCAATAGCAACACCTCATGAGGCAAAAAAGAATATCATTGATGGCAATTCGAAGATCCAACATGTCACCTGAGTTGTCGGCGAGTAGCTCAGCGACGACACAGCTTGTAAAATCGCAATAATGAATGGGGTTGCTCATGATAGACAGCTTCTCTGCTAGAATACCTCTGTATTCCAAATTGACGAGGGTTGTCGACAAGCAAGCTCAAGCTGTCACACCACCTGTCAATTTGGAACGTACTAGGATATGCTAATCTTCACGACTGACAACCCTGCCAACTCCGTGTGACAAATACCCTAGCTTGTTTTAGGGACTCAAACCTAAGGAAGTATCATCACCTTCTCATCTCCACTATCAAGTTTCAGGACTTGCAACCTGAGGACATGTCACCAATGCCCCATCCTCTTTTTCCACTTACAGAGCTCGAAACCTGAGGACATGTTATGAATGCCCTATCGCCATTTCACAGGTAAATTACCAATATTCAAGCAGCAGAAGATTGCACGAGGATAACCTCGTGATACTTTCGTGCCAGAGTGCCTAAAGCATTAAGAGGATTCATCCTCCCAATGTACATAACAAATCTTCTGCAATAAAAGATTTCGCGGGATAGTCTCATGATGCTTTAGTGTTAGAGTGCCTAAAGCATCCAAAGGATTCATCTCCCCAATGTACATATCATATAACTCATTTTCTCGCAGTAGAAGTGTAACAACCCGTAACTTCTTTCCTTTGAAAACATGTAAAATTTTAAAATTTTTGAAAACATCTTTATTTTATAAAACAACAGAAAACTTTTCTCTTATCAAATCTCTTTTCTCTAAATCGCAGCAAAAAGTGTTTATAAATAAAACCAATCATTTGAAGAATACAATTCAAATACAATTTAAATGCTTTAACAATTCTTTTTCATTACAAAACCTTTTACAATTGTTTTCCTTTAAATGCGCTTTAGCCTAGCCAGCCCTAAGATCCGCACGTGCAAATCCTTCATCAATTGCTCCTTAACCTGTTTCCTTGCATACCTACATCAACAAGACTTAAACTAATGAGTCTAACGCTTAGTAAGTGATATAAAATAAAACTATAAAATGTACATGTTATACAGCTTTTAAAAACCCATATGCAGTTTTTGTTTTCGTTTCCCATTACCCTTTATCGTTTTCTTTTTCTTTTACCCTCTTGTAGAACAATTATGAACTATGATGAACTATGAACTTATGCCTCACGGTGAACTATGGCCATGATGACAAACACTTGCCATCATGGGGAACTGCATGATTGAACTATAATGAACTGTGATTAGGTGAACATGTGCCTCGCGGTGAACTATAGACCATGATGATGAACACGTGCCATCATGGTGAACCGCATTGGTGAGTTTCATCGTGATGATGAATGCGTGCCATCACGATGAAGGTTTACCTTTTTTGTTAGCCATTCGGGAATGAGCAGGTGACCTTCAGCCTGACTCAAACCTCTTTCATTTTCTTTACTCATTTCTTTTTACTCTTATCTTTCTCATATTAACTGTTTCTGTTTCACTTTCAATAGTAAAATGGATATTCCTACAGCCAAAATGATGGTCGTTCGCTTTGGGTGATCAGCCCTCCATGAATCCCGTACACTTAGTATGTGTGAGCATCCATTAAACTATCTCTAAAACCATGCATGTAAAACCATCTTTCGTATCGTTTTGAAAACCATGATGCGTGATACTCGTGAATGCATACAATATTATCTCCTCTATATAGGGCTTAAAACATGTTTAATCTCATTATCATTATCTTTAACTCAAAACTAATAAACATATTATTAAAAACACCTAATTCTAGTAAACACACAGCAGACAGCAATACAATCCTCAGAACATAATTTTTATCAAATCCTATAATCCATCAAAGCATAACTTTATCCTATTAAATCTATAACATAGAAGAACCTAAATCTAATAAACAATCAACATACAACCCTAATTCTTGTAATGTAGGGTCCGCAAACCAAAACACATACGTATCACTTACTTGTCACCCGACACGCGTCACAACACTTAAGCTCCTCCTCTTCCTTTAATACCTTCACAAATCCATAACATTTAATTATTAATAACAATTCATCGAATTCCATAAACCTTAACGCTTAACCATTCCAATACTCAGCTTAACTACTTAACAGCAGAGCCAAGTTCCAATAATCATTCACAGAATTCTTAAATTGTAACACTTTATAGTTCCAACAGTCACATCTTAACAACCTCAACATTATCTATACTCTTATTCCTTCTTCGTCACTTAACAACATTTCCTAATCAAAACCCAACATCAATCAGTAAGCGGTAAATATATCAGGGAACCATTTCCATTCGCAGGGTATATTCCATCCGAACACCCATAAACCAAGCAGTAATTAAAACAGAGATTTAGACATCCATTAACCAAGCATACACACATTCAACGAAGTAATAAGCACAAAGAGTAATACCTAACCAACGGAGACTCATTTCCATAAAACCGTAGCCAACCATAAACATAACTTCAATAGAGTATAAATCCAAACGATGACAGAGAATAATATACTTCATTATTTATCTTCATCATTCATCAGCATATAATCCATAAAATCCATGCAGAAGTGAAGGAAATTCTCACCTAGAAGAACGCCCGAGAGCAGCTTTCCTTCAACCTCTCCTTCTTCCTCAATCTTCTTTCCTTTCTCACGCACGCATAACACCCTATGCTCTCCCTTCTTTTCCTTCTCTTTTTTCTTCTTTTCTTTCGACTCTCTTCCTCACAGCTTTCTCCCTAGAACTCCAGAACACTATTGGTCTCACTTTCTCTTTGTCCATTTTCATCCTTTAGAGAAGTCCCATATAAGCTCTCCGTAGTCTCTGCACAATCTCTCCTAACACTCATTAGAAATTGCCACCTGTAAAGAGAGTTAACGTGGAAGACTCATAAACTTAACTACTTGGGGATCTGCAATTGCTTACTGGAAGGAGAACATACAACCAGGTTCATGCTTTTCACAGTGGAGCCGGTCAATAGCCATCCATCCCCACATAGCCACACATTCGCCCATTGCCCTGTTTCCAACAACTATTCAACCTCTGCCATTTCCCCCATGCCAATACTGTATGCCAACCAAGCTCACAGCACTTTCCCAACAACAGAAAATAGACAGAGGAGAATTCATATCACCCAAAAGAACCCAGCATCCCAAAACCAACTCGAGGAAACCAACAATGCTTTGCAATGGAGATCGAGAACCAACACAGGGGACTTATCTCGCTTGTCGCTGAAGAAGCATTGCTCTAGATGTCTGCTTCACAATCCCATCCAATCTAAGGTGCTACGACCTTCCAGCACACATGAGCATTACCCATTCTTCCCCCACGGGTCGGTTACACAGAGCCCTAGCTCTGACAACACTGCGACCAGCCATACCTCATGTTGTCACTCGCTACCTGCCAAACAACACATTCGCGTCGTCACTCTCCTATCTCCCTTTCTCTTCTCTTCATTCGACCGTGGGCTTTTAACTTCCTCCATTCATTTTAGAAATTGAACCGGTTCAGACCACTCTTTTTACCATTTACCTTCTCTTTTTATTAATTTATATTTAATATATATATATATATATATATATATATATATATATATATATATATATATATATATGCTAAATATACATATTGTATATTAATTGACTCACTTCAATTATTCCAAATATCGATTAGCAATGATTACAGGTCCAATTTGAATTCTCCAATCTCGTTCCCTAATTTAATTTTCCACAATTTATAATTTAACATCTTCTTATTCTAAGTTTATCGAGGCCTAGAAGTTTCGGGTATCACAAGAAGATGTCACCAAATAGCCTCTTGATGCTTTAACGCTAGAGTGCCTAAAGTATAAAGAAGATTCATCCTTCCAACACATGCACAGATATCACACCATTAATATGGCAGAATATCAAGAATAAACCATGTACAGAATGTAAATGTGAGAAAACATACGTATACGCAAAAACTGACATGCTGTCAAACAGTCTCCGTCGAGTTTTCACATGTGGTATCTTACAAAATATTAGTTTTGAAAATCATGATGCAATGTAGTGCAAGAAGTATAAAGATCTCCACCTCGATGACAACCACGACACGCTTGTCGACAAACCAGCTCCACGCACTGTCGTACGCGAAAAGTTGAATTTCCTGACACCTCTAGAACCTACAACAAGGCCGATGTCAACATCCCAACAAACATACAAGAGATAACATACAAGTTTTAAACAAAACTAAAATCCAAGACAGTTTCTAGGGACAACCTATACATTGGATCAAACATAACAACCATCTTCATGCAAGTTTAAACCACAACCCAACATATCAGGAATAAGCCAACAATTTAAAATGCAAAACCAACTCCAATTAATAGAGCAATAGCTCTCAAGAATGTCCCTCACACAGAAACCAAACCCAAAAAGAGACCCAAAATTTATCAGAACACAACCCTTCGGGTTTCTCTAGTGAAATCGTAACACACAGGGAAGACAAAATAAACACACCAACCAGTATCCCAACCCAAGGAACTGAAGAAATCAACGAAGTAATTTGTTCTCAACAATAAACCCTCAACACATCAATATCCAAATATCACCCAACATATTTTCCGTAAAGTCAGAAGCACATAGGGAAATCCTCGAAAGTTTTATCATAGACAATGTTAAATCCATTATTCTTACTTTACAGTTGTAAATCTACAACATGACAACTTCAAAACAGGAACCCAATTTCTTCAGTTAAAAACAGGGGAAAAATCTGGCCGAGAACCCCAAGGAAATCACACGGGATTAGAGCATCAACAACATCCAAGGATAGAAACTAAATCCAGAACAGAAATCAACCAGAAATCAAGCAGTCTACCTACTCCGCAACCCGCACCGCAAATCAACAACGTCAAAATAAAAATTGGATTCTAACCAACTTAACACTAGACATTTTGCATCAAAATCGCCACAACCATCACGGCAGCAAAACAGAACTGGACGTTTGGAAATAACTCACCGAAAACAGAGGAGTGGCGGAAGGAGGATCGGCTCTGCCTCTTCCGAATGCTCCCAGATTGAGCAATGCCGTCACCTAAGAATGGCATCTCCGGTCAACTTGAGAATGACAGAACATAAGAGAAGACAGAACCCAGGCAAACCGAAGTCCAAAATCGCACGAAAATCTCACCTTAGCCGGAGAACGGAGAAAGCTCAGCTCGGCCTTGCCCCTACAAGCTACTCCCCGACGAGTTCACAGCTACTGTCGGTGGAGGGAGTTGCCTCCCGCTTGGAAACCCTAGGACAGACCGCACGCTCACCTGCAATCGGAAATGCCCAAACACTAGATCGCTCCTCGCTAGAAGAATGTCCTCGGACGGACGACACAACCACCCGCAGTCGGAAATCGCCAGTCGGCGTTACCAAAAACACGCTTTAAATTCCGACTCAATCCCGATGCATTTAAAGAATTAATAAAAATATTTCTTTAGTAAAAATAATTTGTCAAACACATTTCTAAAAATATATTTTTATTTGAAAAAACTCAATTTAATTATTTGATTGAAAAACACACATATTGCTTACGATAAAAAGAGTCACCTTTTTACATTTAACCAAAAATTCACTAAAAATATAAACATAAAATTTTAAAATTATTTTTAAAATCTTATATTTTACAGAGCATATGAAATCTTTTCATAGAATTTTGATTTCTCTCTTTTTTTTTTTTGTCTCTCTTGGTGACTATCGAACAAGGAAAGGGTTCCTTCCTTCCCCTAAATAAATAAAATTTTAATTTAATTTAATTATTTAATATATAATATATAATATTATATATATGAAATAAATTCTTCTGAATCTCTAGAAATCCAAAAATTTGAAATCTGATCCAAGATAACTTCTGTTTACCAAATGCAATTATTTAATTTATTAACCACGTAGAAACTGCTAAATTTACCGATTTGATCATTTGATCGAGAACTCCCATGTGGACCCACAAAATTGGGAAAATA
The DNA here is from genome assembly GCA_022433065.1 of Begonia loranthoides. Lineage (NCBI taxonomy): Eukaryota > Viridiplantae > Streptophyta > Magnoliopsida > Cucurbitales > Begoniaceae > Begonia > Begonia loranthoides. The sequence goes on along the minus strand of CM039479.1, from coordinate 9,478,736 downwards.
ACAAATATAGGTCCTAACTATTTATTTTGACCATAGATAACATGAGAAGCTTACGCGAAAAATTTATTTACATAAATTAGCAGTTTTATACTGACAAAGTCTAACCTTACAAAAATAAGCTCTTGAATAAATAAATAAACTATAAGTGTAAATCACCAATCCTACTTTTGTGTTGGTTGCTGATGAACTCTCATGATCATACATCTAAAAATTTGTATTTTATCTAGATCTTTAAATATTTCTAGTTAATATCTTAACTACGTTATACATTTCTTTATGTAAGAAATGTTTAGTGCATATGTATAAATATTTAGGCCTATGAATTAGATAACCATAACCTACCTTTTTGTGTTCTCATGTGTAGTTACTCTTCATGAACAACTTATTCCCACACGTATTTTATTATTAAATACTCTCAACATAAATATCATGTGCTATTCCAAATAAGCATCATCAAACTCTATAGAATACTTATTCTATGAATCTTTCTACTTTCCAATGTAATTTTCCTTAGTATAGATCACATTCTAATTTTGTCAATCTATCGCCATCACCATTTAAACATTTCCAATTAATGTCCAATTCCCAAATAATCAATGTTTTCTTCTATATTACCAATACTAGACACCTCTAGTATGTGTCTAATCTCAAACTATCTAGACATTTATAAGGTATGTCTATCATAACCTATACTTCAACCACTTAATCCTCTATATGAAGGATTTTCTTATTTCTAAACATTTTTAATTAATGTGTAATACCTCGATAAAATTTTCTCCATATATGCGATGTAATTAAATTTTTTAATAATTAAGATATTACGTTGCGAGACAGTACGTGTTAAATTGTGAAATATATATGGGATAAATATTGAGGAATAACTAAAGTATGAAAAATTGGTGAATAAAATGTATAATAGAGATTTCGGACGCAATGGATAAATGGTGTAATCGAGATTTTGAACGCACGCAGACTAGTGGTCGCGTCCGAAATGCATTGCACGTCGTCCCCGAGTTTTGGGACTACATAGGACGAGACTCCACGTCCAAAATCGTCTGTCACCTATAACCGAGAGTTTTCGAATGAACCCGGATGAGGGCGAACGATAGCGGACACAGAGAAATCGAATCTGTCCAATTTTTGGACAGTTTCGAATGCATGCGTACGAAGGCGAGGAAGACTTCCTTCATCTGAAAACACAGTTCTGATAGGAGAAATGAGGATTTCGGACGAACGCAGACGAGGCCATGACGCCTTCCCTCGTCTGAAAAGTCCTAGTTCTGTGAATAAAGAGGTTTAAAATAATAGAATGTTTGTCGTGTTGTCATTAATTTCCCACTAAAACAACCATGGAGACGCCTCCCCACATATGGAGCACGTCTCCTCCACATCGAAGCAAGCTCTCCCTTTCCGTTTGGTGTATGAATGTCGTACCCAAGTAAGGCTTCGTGCTTAAGTCTACCCTTCATGGAGTCATTTGCAGATTGTCATCTTCCCCGCGAGAGAGAAAGGTCCCTTGGAGACTTTGTGTGTTGTGAGTCCCTGAGTTGAAAGAAGTGTGAAATTGTGGGGTGATACGTGAGTGAGTGTGTAAGCCAAGGAACGCAAAGGTTGAGCTGGGTTGCTACTGCTTTTCTGTTCGTGTAGAGTTTCTCCAGCAATTAGCACACTAAGGTAAGGATTGGGTAGAGTCTTGACCAATGGAGACCCTACCCATAAGTGGTGTCAATTTATTTCTTTAATTGATATTTTGTGCTTCCTTTACTGCAAATACATGTTTAGTCTGCTAGAGAAGTTGATAATGCTTACTGTTAGAATAATGACCACTGACGTTAAGCTCTGAAGTATGGAATGATGAACTAAAGCTCACTCTATGTTATGTTAAGCGTGAACGAACTACAGTTTACTTCATCGATAATGATTCTGTTCTGTTGGAGGTGTTGTTTATTGTCTTACTTTCTATTATAATAGACTCGATCAATGCTAGTGCTGTATATTGTCCTATTATTACTGTTGTTTAATTCTTCTGTGCTAATTAGAAGCTGACGTTTATTTTTATGAGCTCGCATAGTTAATCTGGCTTAAGATTTGTAACTATAAATTAAGTTGTTAACCCTAGTTGGAGTTAATCCCATTGAACAATGCTTTGCCTTCGGATGTACATTGTCTTTGGTCTACTTGTTTATAATCAATTCATGTCATTAGGTCTTAGCGATTTACTAAGCATGTTTCCCTTTACTTGTTAGATCCACGTCTATTGAATGCCATTATACTATTCGTAAGCATGACTAATTTGTTGCTATGTTCACTATTTATTTCACTGTTATAAGCATGCTAATCCGCTGTTGTGTTCACTTATATTTGCTGTGTATTTTGCTACTCTACCTGTTCTTTTATTTGCTTTTATTCATTGTTTGAAAGTTGTTATTTTGTACTTCATTGACACGCATCATGATAATAAAAACAAGTAGGAAATGTCACCTCAGGGGGTAGTACTCATATGCATTATGTAAGGAAAATGAATAAATGAAATGAATGAAAGGAAAAGAAAATGGAGAGTTAGGGGACGGACGGGTAGTTCGGATCTAATCAGGTAGTCTAGACAAAGCCCCTCCCTTGTTGGGAACGAGACTAGCTACCCTTGTAACGACCCAAAATTTTGTAAATCCTTAAAATGCATAAAAATTTGAAATTTCTTTCTTTTTAAAACAAAACGTATCAGAGTGTGTCTAAACCGGATCACTACTAACCATTCATAAAACTCGTTAAAAAACTCAGTAATAAAATGTGCGAAAGCGTTGTAAAATAAATACTTGGTAAAAACATGGCGGATGTGTTATAAAACCTTTTATCTAAAACATAGCGGGTTTGTCAAACTTTGCAGAAGCGTAAATAATCTAAGTAAATAAAAAGAACAAGCATTCAATTAAAATTTAGAAAACATGATTTAATACAACTATATCATTTTTAACCTCTCTATGTCTTGCCAGCCACTGACTGCCTCGTGCGTGCAATTCCTTCACCTCTGCTTTATATTTGTTCGTCTTCCTTGTATATGCACTATTATTATCTGTTCGTCGTTTGTATCTACACCACAAGTAACTGTAAGCCTAAAGACTTAGTAAGGAAAAGGGTTAACACAATTATGTTTATGACTCTCTTTAATTCTTCCTGGAGTGGGTACCACCCCAAACCAGTCTTTTCATTACGTTCGTTGGTTCTTTACTCGTACTTTGAGCTAGAGATTGGAGAAATCCATGGTGGTAGGATAGATCTTTGTCGACTTCAACCACCTAGAGTAGACAGTCTCGTAATCCCGACAAGGGAAAGGTAACGTTCTCTTTTTAAATCCTATCTACCTGGCTGATCCGTACTTACCCTACCATCCCTCAACTCCCTTTTCTTCTTTTCTTCATTTTCTTAACATTTTACCTCACTTATGCATGTGTGAGTACCACCCCAAGGTGGCACTCCCTAAGGGTTTCTATCAACATGATACATGACCATACATTCTCAACCTAATATGATGTATGATGCATTATATCATAACATTAACAATAATGGAATTATGCATTGAAATGAAAGTAACTATAATTGAAATTGCGCATAGAGATGTATAACAGAAATTGAAAGCGCACCCAAGGACAAGTAACAACAATGGAGCACCCAATAAGGTAAGGCATGTGAAGGAAGCAATTATAGAATTAAATGAACAACGGGGAACATGCTTGGATATATATATTTCACGATAATAAAGGAAATATAACGAATCACAAGCGACGTATATATGGAAGTAAAGCATAACTAAATTAACATGCTTGAGGAGAAATTATAATTACCATCTAGTTAATTATCCTAATTAATTTATATGCTCAAGGGTTGATTACTTTAGTCGTGTTGGCTAGTTCGTTAACATGCTACCATAATTATCTAAGTTCTTTAACATGCTTGAATACAATTAACAAATGTTAGTTTAGTTGTCTAACATGCTCAAGTTAACTAATTACCTTGGTTGATTAATATGCCACTATTTGATTTAGATAACAAAATAATTAACATACTTAGTTAATTACATGCTCAAAGCTACTGAATCATGCTCCAGTAAAATATACACATGCTTGCTCAAGTAAAATATACACTTGCTTGTAGTTTATTTATTTTCTTACTTACATGCTCAAAGCTACTAAATCATGCTCAAGTAAAATATACACATGCTTGCTCAAGTAAAATATAAACATGCTTGTAGTTTAGTTATTTTCTTACTTAATTATATGCTCAAAGCTACTAAATCATGCTCAAGTAAAATATACACATGCTTGCTCAAGTAAAATATAAACATGCTTGTAGTTTAATTATTTTCTTACTTAATTCCATGCTCAACTGGCATACTTAGTCAAGCTACCCTAATTAATCGGTTAAGCATGCTTAAGTTGATTACTAAATCTAGTTGAGTGAATTAATATGTTGATTACTTAACATACTTTGATTGATTAACATGCTCATAAGTTAGTCATTAATTGAACAACTAGTTATCTACTTTTAGCAATTAAACATGCTAGTTAATCAATCTAAACATAATGGTTAATTGAACATACTAATCGGGTTAATTTAACATGCTAATTATGCTTAAGTGTCAATCAAATCTACTTATTTACTCTAATAATTAACATACTTGAGTTTGCTCTATTTAATTTACATGCTCAATTACTATCTACAATTATTGCTAAACTACAATGAATTGATTAGTTAATTAAACATGTTCATTCTAATTATCACAGTTAATTAAGCGTGCTAGAATTAAGAGTGTAGTTATTTCTCGTTAACACTATCATTAATCATGCTTAGATTCTATCGTTGCAATAAAAACTTACCACAGCAAGTAAACAATTGAAATAACAGGGCAAAATCATGGAAACTAATAGCTCATTCATACTTAACACATCATTCAACACTAACATCGTTAAACATTTCGTTCATTATTCATCTTTCCTCATTCGTCATTCATTATCGTTAAGCATTCATGGAAATCACAATTACAATAAGGGCAACAAGCTGACTATAAGCAATTTCAGTGAGGCAATAAACTAACTATAAGAAAAGTGCACATGACAACTAAGCCATCATCTACAGCAATAAAATCAATGAAGGAATACACAATAGAAATCTAACCCAAGAGTTTAACACTATTCTAACACAGATCAACATTAAGGAAATTCACAGAGCATTTATACGACAAACAATATACTTATCATCTAGCATTTTAAGAAACAATACTCTAAACTCACACACACACACACCTATACTTGTGGTGTAGGGCCTCAATGGCCAAAACACCTCTTAATCCTTACCTCAAATCTTTATCGCGCATCAGCACCAAATCTTTATCCTCTTTCTCTTTCCAAGACCTTCACAATTAGAAACGTTTATCATTAACGACTTCATCATTATTTATAACCTTAATCTTTATTCGTCACTTCATAATGTTCAATAATCCAGACACCACCCCAACAGAATATAAACCTCCCATTACAACCCACATTCAATTTAAAATATCCTTAACCAAAACCGAGAACATTTACCATCACTCAACCACAATGGTACGTGCACAGCCAATATCCAACCTAAATATCCCACAAAACCAAGGAGCAGTTACAACAGAAGCATTAACAGACAATATCCATCTTAACCGAAACCGAGAACATTTACCATCAGTCAACCACAATGGTACGTGCACAGCCAATATTCTATCTAAATAGCCCACAAAACCAAGGAGTAGTTAAACAATAGAAGCATTAACAAACAATATCCACCACGATTAGTATAGCACTAAATAGCAGGAGTATCAACAATTCACATGGCAGTGAGGCTAAGCTTTTGGAGACAATCAACAGAGAAATTCTTGAATCAAGTCCACTAATTAATCAAGGCAGGAATTAACAGAGCATTTATCGAATCCACCAAGCACTATTATTCCACAGAACACTAGAAAACATTAACCCAACAATAACCATATGCTGTAAGGAAAAGGAGGGCACAACCCACCAGGACCACCAAACAGAAATCAGAGAGTACCCATTTCCCAGCATATTCATCATCCAGATTCATCAATCGAAGGATAGAGAAAGTCATCACCTGCTGACTTCACCCCTTCACCGCTATCATGAATTTCCAGAGAGCTCCCTGCCTCCAACTCCTCCTCAGCTTCATCACAGCTCACAGCAAAAGAGAGAGTTTCTCCCACAGCTCTCACCCATCTGAGAGCCTTTCCCTGCGAGTCTTCTGCCTTCCTCCTCTTATACTGCCTTATCTACTCAACAGGGGGGACACTCTTTGCTAATCCTTGGGAGGTAGAGAGCGACACTCTTCAGTGTACCTGCCACTGGAGATTTCTCAGGATGTGTTCCCCACGCCATCACGCTGTCATTTTCTAGTAGAGCAGGAACCGGGTGAATAGGACAGAATCTCAAGCTGGACCATGGCCTTCGGTCGGTCCAGCTTGGACCGTA
>CM039479.1:9325589-9466911 GCA_022433065.1 Begonia loranthoides | reverse complement strand
CCAGGGTCACGCACGTTCTCTCTCTCTCTCTCTCTCTGTTCTTTCGCAAAAATGGCCACGAGCCAAACAAATTCCTCCCCTCTTTGATTTTCAACCGGACTAGCAGACAACATGAACCGGTTAGGCTGATCGGTTCAGCCCTTCACTTCCCCCCTTTAATTCCCTTTATTTTAATTCCTCACTTAATCTCTATTTAATTATCCTTTTACATTTTAATTCTAATTAATCCCACTTTCTTTTCTTCTTTTAGTCAAGAATCGAGCTACTCATTTATTTCCAAACCAAGCCGAACCAACCAAGCTGGTTCATCCCTTATTTCTCCATTTTGTTTTATCCCATTTTCGATTGATATTCATGACCGCAACCTCGACCGGAACGTCCTTGGACACATTTCCTCACATTTTATCCTTAATTTACCAACCCATAACAATACCCCACTAACTTAACCCTAATTATCATCTAATAAATTCAATAAATCATAATTTACCAATTACGTCATTGGCAATACCCCCAATTACTTTCCAATTATCCTTATTGAATTCCGCTACAAAAAGTCGGGGTATTACAGATGTAGATCACAATGGTCAAGTACATGTATATCTCTTACCTTGGTCGTTATAGATTTCCTTACTTGGAGTATCTTTTTGAACAATAATACCTTCATAACCAATAAACATCCATCAAAATTTAGGATAGGATCATAATCTTTAAAACATGCATTCTAGGGTTTTCCTCTAATTTTCACCTATATTTGATTAATCATAACTTCCACAATATTTAACAAAATCCATCAATTCCAAAACCTATGTCTCCCTTAAGATGTCTTTAATAACATAAAAAATTGGCTTAATTCTAAAATTTTGGGAAGGCAATCAACAATCATCAAATACTTAACCTACATGATGTCAAGCTTTTCATCCATTTTTACTTAATCTTTCTATCATACTTCCATATCCTTATCAAAATTCTTAACAAAACTTTGAAGGAACTTAACATACCTTGAACTTTGAAGAAAGAAGAGAACATAACTTTGTCCAGCACCAAGCTAGAGGTGCTGCTGCATAGACAAATCCTGAAGTTTCTACCCCCAAAAGCTTCCAATTAGAATGTGACATCTTATAAGAATTTAGTTGAGCTTTGCTATTTCGGTCGACCACCTCCCTTCAGTCGATTGACCACAAAACAACCTGAGGCTAAACTTTGTATTTTCTTTAGAACACTGGTCGACCACTTTTCCCAGATGATCACAAATTCCAAACTTTACAATCTGTATAGAAACTGGTCGTTCACCGATTGACCGTAACTTTCTGATTTTGCAATCTGTTTAAACAATGGTCGACCATCGATTGACCACAAATCCCAAACTTTACAATCTGTATTAAAACTAGTTGACCACTAAAATTTTGGTTGACCGCTTATCTACCCGAGAGCTTCTAAAATTTTATTCTATGTATAACCAGTCGTTCAACCCTTATTTGATCGACCATTCCCTCCTTCATAGGTCCCATAACCATTTGAATCTTCACTCCTCTCTTAAGCCATAATACAAAACTCCCAAATATACACCACATATCATAATTTCAATATATCCAATTCATATATCACTATTTCCAAACATATTACAATTATCAAAAAATATTACATACACAATTCTTTGCATTGAAAAAATAAAAATTTCCTAGATATTACACATCAGAGGGTGAAATGACCATTTTGTCCTTGAATTTTTACCATTTTACCCTTAATTATATAGAAATTTACCAAAATACTATGGTTAATTATCATTAACCATTCTTAACTTAAATGAATCACTTTAGCTTAGTTCTAAATTAATCTCCATGATTATCATAATTAATCATGAGTAATTATCCTTAATTATCTATTAATTACACTTTAATCACACACTTAGTCAGTAATCCACAAGCGACATTGTCAAATTGTATTACATGGCCATATACGTCAATGTGGTAGGAACATTTCTTCTTCTATACACTTCTCTAAATTCTGACTCTAAAGTCTCATTTAAAGACATATCTCAAAACAGTATTGTTTTGGACTTATCGGACTTCAAACATGCATAACGGTCATTGCATACATTCAAATCCTTTCAATCCAAAGCCATATACTTCACTTATGTGTCTACTTTATAAAATTAAAATAGTTTGAATTTATAATCACCATAACTTCTTCAATTAACTAGAAACAATAATTATGTTCATTTATAGCACATTTATCACTTTCGTGCAAAAATTTCTATCTTAATGAGCATACATCCAATTAATCTAATTTCATCCTCATTCTATAATCTAAGGTATCTACTATTACACATATTTTTAGTTTGGAAAAATATTCTCAATTTATTGGTCAATTGCTTCTTCAAAGTCATCTCATAACTTATTATCACTTAATCATATTTAATTAAACAAAATATGATTATTGATGTTAACCTTTAATCTGGATCATCACATCCACAAAAAAAGGTGATGCCATTATTTTCTATATAACTACAATGTATTTATGTAGCAATGATTTTCGAAATTCGCCCCAACCTAGCTCTTCGAGTTTGTTTTAAAATGATAAAACGAAGTTTTAAAAGTAAATCAATGCTTGCACTTTTCTTCACTGATTCATGGTTTTTTCTAATAAAAAATACAATCCTTAGTAAGTTTAGTCGCTCACCCTAAAAAGACTATTTACTTTTTTAAAGAAAGAACCAAGGTAATCAGGAATAACTATTCATGGAGTTTGTATCCTCATCTTAATTCCTTCTTTGGAATGTTTATTTTTATTTTGTGAGAACTTCAATATTTCAATTTTTCTTTTGGGGTTTGTATAATTATATTGGGTGTTGGATCTTCTACTTTTCTAGCACAATACTTCCCTTCATATATTATATTACACCATCTTTATATTTTCTAGAGATGACAAATGAGTTAGTTGAGCCAAGCCGAGTCCGAAAAAATTTGGCTCACCGAACTTACTAAGTTAAACAAGTCGAGCCTAATGAGTGAGCCCCAAAAAAATTGCAACTCAAGTCAGCTCACAAGTCATGAGTGGAATGAGCCGAGCCGAACCAGCTAAACAATTCAAGCCTAACGAGCCAAGTATACAATACATAAATGTTTCAAATTTATATCAATATAATCAACTAATGTATATTTTTAAAAAAATTTAATTATTAAAATTATATAACTATTTATCATTATAATGTCAAAATATATAATAATTAGTCATTTAATTAACAAAATTATTTTACTAATAAATAAAATGACATGAATTTAATAAAAAAAATATTTGAGACAATTCAAAAAAGTATATCACACAAATATCATTACAAATATTTAACAATTGCGTTACTACAAATTATATACATTTCAACTAGGTTGACACCTATCTAATTACTAATAATTTGTGATATGTAAAAAAATTAAAAATTTAAAAAAATTACTTCAAATTACAATATAAAGTTGGGAGGGGGAAGAAGTGAAGAATGGTCACATGACCGTTGGGCAACGATTATATGACCATTGCTTATTTATATAAAAAAAAAATGAACGGATGGGAAGAGAGGAGGCCGGATCCAAAGGATGCTACTGGACACAAGGATGATCGTTGCATGGGAGGGCAGATGAATTAATAGTTGTTGAATGATGAGGCTGAACGTCCTTCATCACTAAAGGACGTCTGATGTTAGGTGATGGATGTGATGAGAGGAGTGGGATCTAAAGGACACTGGCGAATGAAAGGATGACCATTAGATGAGAGGATGGATAAATTTATGGTCGTTAGATGATGAGGTCAGACGTCCTTTATCACTGAAGGACGTCCAATGCTGAGTGATGGACGGATGGGATGAGAGGAGTTGCCGAGGGGAGATGTGGGTTCCAAAGGACGCTAGAGGATGAAGGACTGACCGTTGGAAGAGAGAGAGGAAAAATTGATGGTCGTTGGATGACGTTGTCAGACATCCTTCAGTGATTAAGAACGTCCAACCATGTCGTTCACCTACCATAAATTTTTCCATCCTCTCATCTAAGACTATCCTCCATCTGCCATCCATCTTTTGGATCCCCCCTTGTCTCATCTCATGAGTCTATCACCCTACGTGGAATGTCCTTCTGTGATGAAGGCCGTCTGACCCTATCATTCAATGACCATCAATTCATTCGTTCTCTCATTCAACGACCATCAATTATATATATATTTTCAATAGAAGTAAATATGACGGGCTCAGCAAGCCTGACCTGACTGAGCCATCGAGTGAGTCGAGCGAGCCCGCTTGCTTGGCCTGGTCCTAGGTGGGCTAGCGAGTTCAAATTTCAGACTCGCCTCGATTCACCCCTTGGGACTGGCTTTGGCTCGATTCACTACAGTAGCAAGTCGACCAAACCACCCATTAAACAACACTAATATTTTCTAATATTATCTGGACTTTGGCTCATATTGTATGACCCATGACTTTAAAATTTGGTCCAAGTCTTTTGTTGTGAATTATAGACCATACCTTGAGCTGGACGGTCAGATTCTCTTCAAAAATCGAGTTGTTTTACCTAGCATTAAATCTACCTCCAAGTCATGACAAAAATGGTGCGTTAGAGTTCCCCAATTTCTAAAATTTTCTCAAGTATTCATCTTAATCTTCTCAAAGTCAAAGCCACTTTGTCCCCTTTTTTTTTTATAAATATTTTAAGCTATTCAAATTAATTAGTTACCTAATAACACACTGTTGTTTTTCTTTCTTTTATTTTCTTTTTTTTTTAATAATTTTTCACAATAAAAGTTTTTTCACTAGTCTGTTGCATTAGAATGCTTAGAAAATAATCGATGACCCACGATCTAAATATATGAAAATTTTAGTTCATCATTTTAACATCAATAATATTTTATACAAAAGGAAAATTAACACTGCAGACCCTATAGTTTGGGATCAACAACAAGTTAAATCTTGAAGAAATTTTGCTAACAATTAAAACCCTAAACTTTGGAAAATTCTTGCCGGAGACCTTGCAGTCACATTTCCCGTCCAAATCCGTCGACGTTAACACCTTCATTTCGTTGACACCAAGGACTGTCGAAATGGAGACAAAGGATCTCAATTTTTGATGGGTGAGGGATGTCCCTCCTATCCGTTGGAAGACAGATGGTCGTTTGAACAATTATCGGGGTATGGCGAACGATTGTCAATGGCCATTGGATAGAGGAAAGACGCCCTCCACTCAGAATTGAATGCCATGATTGAATCTGTCATTTTCCAAAGGTCATGGCAGACGATTGTCTATGGTCGATGGATCAAGCGAGAGATGTCCCTTATAGGGATTGAGGGCTAGGATTGAATTTGCTATTTTTCAAAGGTGATGGCGGATGACATTCTATGGCCGTTGGATCGAGCAAGGGACGTCCCTGGATTAGAATAGACGGTTAGGATGGACTCTAAATTTTTTAACGTTGAAGGGCCACGTGCAAAATACACATGTTTTTGAAAGGCGTGAATTCCCTCAATTAAGGCGGTCCCTCTTTCCAAAGGGACCTCACTCGATCTATGTCGGACGTCTCTCGTCCATAACGTACATCCCTCATCCCAAGACTACGTCATTTTGCCAATTATAGATGTCGTTAGCCTCATAATAGACGTCTCTCGTCTTAAGATAACGTCGTTCAGGCAATAACGGACGTCCTTCTTAATATGAGGGACGTCCATTGTTGATCGAGGGTCCTTCTCTGAACGTTAAACGACAGCATTTCTCATCTCGATGGATGCAAATCTGCCTATATAATTATGAAGGACGTCATTTTCCCTAACTATTGCTGAGAGAAATTTTGACTTCCTTCAACCAACTCGAAATTCCAAATAATTGACGTCATTCATCTCTGTTCGATGGTCCTTGGCGTCAACAAAACTGAGGCGTTAACGTTGCAAGATTTGGACGGAAAACGTGACTGCGAGGTCTCCGACGAGAATTTTTCATAGTTTAGGATTTTAGTTTTTAGTAAAATTTCTTCACGGTTTGACTTGTCGTTAATTCTAAACTATAGGGTCTCGGTGTTAATTTCCCTTTACAAAATGAAAATGTGTTTATTTTTTCATAACACATCTAAACTTAAAATATAATTATTAAAAAAAATAGGGAAAATAACAAATCAACCATCATTCTTTACTATTGGTGACAAACCAACCATCATCCCTTTTTTCTAACAAATAAACCATTGAACTATGAAAAATTGACGCCGCAACCATCACTGTCACGTTTGCCGTTAACACTTTGACGACGAACCGCAGCGGTCTCATGACAAACCTCCGCAGTTCGTCGCAAACCACCGCGGTTCGTCGCAAACCGCCGCGGTCTCATGAAGAACCGTAGCGGTTTGTCATGAGACAGGGGCAGTTTGTAACAAATTGCGGCGGTTTGTCATGAGATCGTGGCGGTTTGTGACGAACCGCAATGGTTTGTCATGAGACCGCGGCGGTCTCATGACTTGCGGTTTGTTTAAAATTTTTTATCTCAAATTTGAGGGCTTAAACGCGTGATTCTGACACCTGTAGCCAAATGTATGGTTTTTTGAAATTGAAGAGGTCAAGAATCTAATAAAAGGATTTGATTAGTAAAACATATACATATGGACTTTGAAGTAGCAATGAAACACTAAATAGGGACTTTGAAGTAGCCATGAAAAACAGAGCGTTTCATCGCTACTTCAAACTCTCTATTTAGTGTTTCATGGCTACTCCAAATTCCCTATGTATATATTTTACAAAGCTAATCATTTTATTAGATTTTTTACTTCTTCAACTTCAAAAGACCATAACTTTGACTACAAGTGTCAGAATCTGCTCCAAAAGATATTAAATCGAAGCTCTCTTAGAGATTTATGACTTCTTATATTGTTTACTCATGACCCATCTTTCTCGAGCCCAAAATCACGCGTTTAAGTTCTCAAATTTGAGATCAAAGATTTTAGACAAACAGCGAGTTATGAGACCACCGCGATCTCATGACAAACCATTGCGGTCTTATGACAAACCTCGCCGATTTCACACAAACTGTTGCCTACCGCGATTCATCATTAAAGTATTAACGGCAAACGTGACAACAATGGTTGCAGCGTCAATTTTCTGTAGTTCAATGATTTATTTGTTGAAAAAAAAAAGATGATGGTTGGTTTGTGACCAATAATAAAAGATGATAGTTGATTTGATATTTTTCCTAAAATATATTTTTACAAATTAGAGAGTTTTTTCACTTTTAAAATGAGTTAAATTATATATGATTTTACTCCAACTATGTCACCTATCAAAAATCATGAATAATGATTGCAAATTACATTAAAAAATATTTTACCAAATTCAATTAGGAATTGGAATTAATTTAATAAATGAGTATCTACACTTGAAGTTATTAATTAAGTTTATTAATATTATTAGTCCAAATATAATAAAAATAGTACAAATAAAGTAGTTTTTTTAAAGTTTAAAATTTAATTTTGGGTTTTAGGTTATATGTTATCTTTAGGTAAAATGACCAAACAATTATCATCTTTTATTATTAGTGACAAACCAACCATCATCATTTTGTAGTTAATAAATTAATCATTGAACTATGAAAATATAATGCTGCAACCATCGATGTCATGTTTGCAGTTAATGATGATGAATTGCGGCGGCTTGACGACGAGCCACAAAGGCTCGACGACGAACCGCAGAGGCTTGACAACAAATTGCGGAGGCTTGATGATGACGAACGGAGACGTCCAAGGCAGCAACAATGGGCGACGTCTGTCAAAATTCGTTAGCCAAGGACCGTTGAAATGACACATCCAAGGTAGCTACAATGGGAGACGATCGTCAAAATTGTTCGACCAAGAACCGTCGAACAACAATCCAACAGACTGACAAAAGACATCAATTATCGGGGGACGTCCGTCGTGCCAATTGGAACGATGGTTCATGGCAGTTGGATCGAGAACGGACGTTGCTCAATCTGAATGGACGACTAGGATAGCGTTTGTCATTTTCCAAATGGCGATGACGGACGCCCCTCGGTCTAAAACGGACATCCCTCTTCCCATTTCGGATGTCCCTTTCATGGCCGTTGGATCGAGAATGAACGTCCCTCGATCTGAATGGACGGCTAGGATGGAGTTTGTCATTTTCCAAATGGCGATGACGGACATCTCTTGGTCTACAACGGGCGTCCATCTTCCCATTTCGGACATCCCTCGGTACAAAACGAACGTCCCTCGACTTGAGACTACATCGTTCTGCCCATATCGGATGTCCCTTTCATGGTCGTTGGATCGAGAATGAACGTCCCTCGATCTGAATGGACGGCTAGGATGGAGTTTGTCATTTTCCAAATGGCGATGACGGACATCCCTTGGTCTAGAACGGACGTCCATCTTCCCATTTCGGACATCCCTCGGTACAAAACGAACGTCCCTCGACTTGAGACTACATCGTTCTGCCCATATCAGATGTCCCTAGTCTCACAACGGATATCTCTCGACTTAAAACTGCGTCATTCAGGCTGAAACAAACGTCCGTCTTTGGTCGATGGACGTCCGTTGTATGTTCGCCGAACTTCTCTGAACGTTAAATCTGCCTATAATCGAGAAGGACGCCCCTCGAATATAAAGCAAACGTCTCTATAATTCATTGAACTTAGTTCGCCGAAGATTTTTGTTCCAGCTGAACTTAGTTCTCCAACTTCTTCTTCAACTCTTCTTTCTTTCTTTGCTCTACATCTTTGTTCTAGAAATATTCAGTAACAATTTCATATTTTGGCGACATTTATTCTTCATGAAGGACGTCCCTACGGAGCCACGGCGGTTTGTAGATGAGCCACTGCGCTCGACATTATTATGTTTAATGGTAAACGTGACAATGTTGGTTGGTTTGACACTTTTTTATAGTTCAATAGTTAATTTATGGGTAAATGACAAATCAACTATCGTGGTTTGAGATCAATGACAAGTCAACTACTATGATATTTTTTTTAACAAGTTAACCACTCACGTATGTTAAAATGACAAATCCACTATCACATAGACATTTACCGTTAAAATGCCAACGTCCGAACGCCGTAACGACGCGCTCCGGCGTTTTGAAGAATTCATAACGCCCAACACGGGGCATTCTGAATTTCTGAAGAATTCATAAGGATTTTGCGGCGTCTCATCTTCGCGGTCTGTCCATTTTCGTTTTCATACACAGCGAATTTCGCGGTCTCTTATAGCTAGAGACCACGAGAAATCGCAATCCCTGGAGTAAGGGACCGAATCGCTGTCCCTAGAGCAACTAGGGACTGCGAAATCGCTGTCCCTGAAGCAACTAGGGACCACGAATTCGCGGTCCTTTGAGCAACTAGGGACCACGAATTCCCGGTCCCTGGAGAAACTAAGGACCGCGAAATTCGCTGTCCCTGGAGCAACTAGGGACCGTGAATTTTTCGGTCCCTGGAGCAACTAGGGACCGTGAATTTTGCGATCCCTGGAGCAACTAGGGACCGTGAATTTTGCGATCCCTAGAGCAAGGTTTGTTTTTGGTCAACCTGCCAATTCTTCTCTCTCTCTCCTCTTTCTCTCTCTAGCACTTCCATGGCGGATTTCATATTTATTGTTCAGACTCTGTAAAATGTGCCTCATTGACTTTAGCTCATCCTCAGTCTATCATGACGTTACCTCCGATTGGATCTTCCCATCAGTTTCTTCTCCGATAGCCCATTTTCCATGTCTATCTAACACAAATCATCGTAAATTCTTCATTTTTTACTCTACTTTGTTTTTAAATTTTCTTATCTGCAGAAACTCTGTATTATTTTTCTACTCTGATAAAATCTGGGTTTCTTTCAGCGTCAGCCTGAAATCTGCCTTTAAATTTCAGCAGCTGATTACAATCCAATATTGGAAAGTTTTTATTTTTGCTCTAGGGACTGCGAAGTTGCTCTAGGGACCGCGAATTTCGCGGTCCCTAGTTTCTCCAGGGACTGCGAAATTGCTCTAGGGACCGCGATCGCGGTCCCTAGTTGCTCCAAGGACCTCGAATCGCGGTCTCTTGCTCCAGGGATTGCGATTTCTTGCGATCTCTAGCAATAAGAGACCGCAAAATTCGCTGTGTCTAAAAATGGAAATGGACAGATCGCGAAGATGAGACGCCGCGAAATCATTCTGAATTCTTCATAAATTTAGAATGCCCTGCGTTGGGCGTTCTGAATTCTTCAAAACGCCGGAGTGCCTCGTTCTGGCGTTCGGACGTTATGTGATGTTGGATTTGTCATTTTAACATACGTGAGTGGTTAACTTATTAAAAAAAAATACTATAGTGGTTGACTTGTTATTGACCTTAAATCACTAGTGTTGATTTATTATTTTTCTTTAATTTACTAATTAAAAAAAAAAAGATAATGATTGGTTACCCCAGAGGAGGATAGGTTTGTCATTTTCCTTATCTTTACTAATAACATGCGCGATTCCATGCAAGTCTATTCCATGCGGTAGCCTCACCGATTCACTCCGCGTGTTCCGCTCCGTTTCGTTTGAAAAATGTGTTCTTGTGGAACTCCTTGATAAGTGGGTACGTCAAAAATGGTGCAAAGATGAGGCGTGTGATTTGTTTTACGAGATGCAACGCTGTAGTGTTTCTCCGGATGATTATACACTGGCGACGATGGCGAAAGTGTATAGCGAGGGCGTGGCATAGGAAGTCGGAGAAATGATACGTGGGAAGAGCGTAATACCTGGATTTGAAATGGATGTTGTTGTTGCTAATTCCCCCATGTCGATGTACTGCAAATGCGGTGATTTCATGGTTGCCCGGAAACTGTTCGATGAAATTCCTGACAGAAACTCAGGTTCTTGGAATGTGCTTGTAGCAGGATATGCGAGCTTTTATGATTGCAGATATCATGAGAAAATTTTGGAAATCGTAAAGCATATGCAAATTGATGGGATAAAACCTGATGCATTTACTCTGTCTATTGTTTTGCCTTTGTAGTGGTAACACTGAGAGATGGGATTATGGGAAAGAGCTTCATTTTTATATTTTGAAGAGCGAATCTGATTTTTATCATCGTTCTCATGTTCATTTGGGTTGGTATCTATTGATATGTATTCAAAGAACAATAATGTCACTATGAGTAGGCGGGTCTTCGAGCAAATGAGGAGTAAAAATGTTTATATTTGGGCGGCTATGATTGGACGATGCATCTATAATGGTGAATCAG
Organism: Begonia loranthoides; assembly: GCA_022433065.1. Classification (NCBI taxonomy): domain Eukaryota; kingdom Viridiplantae; phylum Streptophyta; class Magnoliopsida; order Cucurbitales; family Begoniaceae; genus Begonia; species Begonia loranthoides. The sequence goes on along the minus strand of CM039479.1, from coordinate 9,455,695 downwards.
ATGAGGCGATTATTCTTTTTCGTGATATGCAAGTGAAAGACAGGATAGAACCAAGTAGAATCTCTATAGTGACTATTCTGCAAGCGTGTAGCTCCCAAGGGGGCCTAATGACTGGGAAACAAATTCAAGGATTTGTTCTGAGAAAAGAATTGAACGATGATGTATTGTTGTGTAATTCTTTAATGGATATGTATTACAGGTGTGGAAATTCAGTTTATGCTAAAAGAGTTTTCCACGATTCATCTTTTCGAGGGACACAGTCTCTTGGACACCCATGATTTCTGGGTATGGACTCCACGGACAGTGCGAGGAAGCCATTCTTTTGTTCAATCGGATGATCCACCTTTGTCTAAAACCAGACACGATAACGATAGCGGGGGTTTTATCAGCATGTGGAAGATCAGGTTTGGTTGATGAAGGACTCAATATTTACAACAAAATACTTAACGAATTAGGAATTGAACCAACGACTGAGATTTGCGCTACCATGGTTGATATGGTGGCACGATCAGGACAGCTCAATCTGGTGTTAGATTTCATCAAAACAATGCCTGTCAAACTGGGGCCTACTCTTTGGGGAGCTCTTCTCACTTCTTCTTTGAATCATGGTAATTCGGAGATGCAAGATCTGGCTTATAAATGCCTTGTTGAGCTCGAACCTCAAAACCCATCAAATTTCTTTTGTTTTTATCAAACTTACACGCTTCTTTGAGTAGATGGGAAGTGGTATCTCTAGTCAGAAAAGCCATGAAAGGAAGAGGTTTGCAAAAGGTAGCTTGGTGTAGTTGGATAATCGTCAACAGCAATACTCATTGCTTTCATGCTGCCGATAAAACTCATCCTTTTTTCCGAGTCGAGTTGTTGATAGCCTTGTTTTCACTATGTAGGGATCAGAGCATGCAATTGATTTTGAAAGACTTGGTTTGACAGATCTACCATGACCAACCGTCAGGCGGAGATAACCCCTCGTGAAGAGAACAAACTCTAAAGCTTCATGCTAAGTGAAAAAATAAGTGTACTCATTTTTAGTGAAGATTTTTAGTCATTATTTTCTCGTTATTTCGCTTCACAACATCGAATAATTTTTCTCCAGGTGGCCGATTGTTGGACGAAGCTTGCCAAGAAGAATCTAGAATGGTCGGATGCAAAAAGTAAGAGCTAAATATCTTTCTTTTATAACATACATGGCTGATTAGCACCGCATCTTCATACTTGTAACCTTCCCACCTTCCCAATGCTTACGAGCTAAAAACAAACTCTGGTTCAAACGATGAGCTTGAAACAAAAATAACCATGGCTCGGCTCAATTACATGACCAGAAAAATAAGGATCTGTGTTCCTATTCAAATGAAGAACCGTCAGCCCTTTAACGATGATGTTTTACTGGATGGGTTGTAGAGCTTCGATGATTTGCATAGTTGTTGTAGCAAAAGTAAAGTTTGCTTACACCTTGTACTAGCTCCAAATTTGTTAGATTTCTAAGACTAGATTCTAGTTTATGTTGGTGAGGATTAGAACATGAATGAAAAGGCTCTTGCAACTGAGTGTTTACCAAACTTTACACTCTGTAAAATCTTTACCATTTTCATCTTATGATAATGAAATCATTCAAATTCAAGTCTGAGAAAACTTCCAAAAAAGAAAAGAAAAGACGGACAGAATGATCAATGTGTTTATCTGGGTAACATCTAGAAATGACCAAGAAAAGCTTTGGACCCAGAAACCATGGCTTCTTCCCTGTCGCTCTATACCAGTTTGTAAAAGCAGTTATCCCCAGAAAGAAGGATTTTGTAGCTTTTGCTGCAGGGACAATTGAAACGAATGATTAAGGACTCCTCCGCTCTTTCTACCTCTACACTTTCTTCAATTTCTGCTTCACAACTTTCCTGCATCAAGTAAAAACATGAATTTTGTTTGGAAAATAAGACAAGAAAATGTGATGAGATTCAGAGAATCTTGGACAAAGAGGAAATTCTTTTACAGACCTTTGCGTAGCCCTTGCTATCGACTAAGCGTTCGTTTACTTTTCCTGTGTCTTCTTGCTCTTGCTCCCGCATCATATCATTCCACCATTGATTCATCTCTCTCAAACGCTCCGTCATCCTTTTAAGTTTCTGAAAACGACAATAATTTTATTTAAAAAAAAGAACTTACAAATCAAGAATTCTTTGTGAGTCCATGGCAAACCTTTGATTCAGGGCTCTCTTCTTTCATCAATTCCATGCCTATGTCAGCCTTAGCCGCCGACTGAGGGAAAGTCTTCCCAGGGGATGATGGGTTCGGGTTGGAAACCGTCCGGCGGAGACCCGTCGGCAGAGGAGGCAAGGTCAATATTGAAGCAGTTCCAGCATTAACGATTGCAATTGCTTCGCATGGGTCAGAAACACTCCGGCGAAGAGGGGGAGGCGTATGAGTCTGCGTTGATTTTCTGACCGTAGAGGAGGAAGCTCGGAAGGGGAAAGGAAGAGAAATCTTGGAGTAGCCTCGGGAAGAAAGATTCTCGTCCTGATCAAGAACAAGCTTCTTGATTTTGGGTTCCGGGTGTCGCGAAGAAGAGAACGGAGAGTACGGAGGGGACGGTCTTTTCATCAGGTTTGAGGCGGCGGCGGCGCCATTGCAGCCGCAGGAGGAGCAGGGGTGGTGGGAAATAGAGAAAGGAGAATCGAAAGGGTCAACAGGGTATTGATTGTCTTCGTCGTTTCGCTCCATTTCAGGGTCTAGAACAAGCTCCATATTTTGATTGATGAATCTTCTTACTCCAGATTATTTTCAATGGATCTTTCTTCTGTCAAAGCTCAATAACTTTTTTCAGTTCTTGACAGTTGCATGCAAAAGGGTGATGGAAGAAGAGCCGATGAGTCTTTATAATCTTTTTGATTGCGTACGTTAAATATTTGGCGGTTAAGAAATGAGGTCAACGGTCAATTTTACAATACTAAATATATATTATAAATATTTCAACGAAATTTGTACGGAGCCCGTCTAGCTCAGTTGGTAGAGCGCAAGGCTCTTAACCTTGTGGTCGTGGGTTCGAGCCCCACGGTGGGCGTCCAATGTTTTTGTCCTTGTTTTTTAATCTAAACTTTTTATTATTTTTTAATTTTACTACTATATAAATTGATTTAGTAATAATCTCAATAACTATATTCTCCTCATTCATATCACCAACTCGTCATGTGCTCCGTATACATTATCGTCTTTTTACCTCATCTGTCTCCCCAAGTCAAGCTTACAACTTCAGCCGACACAACAATCAAATGAAACCCTCCCATCAAATTATTATATAGGAAAAATGACAAACCAACCATCATATTTTGCCATCAATAACAATTTAATTACTCAACTATTTTTGCTAACAAATTAGTTATTGAACTAAGAAAAAAAGTCCCCGCTAACATCACTGTTATGTTTTCTGTTTATCGCTTTGACGACGAACCGCGGCAGCTTGACCACAACCACAGTGGATTGACGACGAACCGCGGCAGCTTGACCACAACCATAGTGGATTGACGACAAACCGCAGCGGATTGATGATGATCCGCGGTGGCTTGACCACGACTGCAGCGGATTGATAAGGAGATTCATTTCTTTCACCTAGAGAAACGGTGAATCTTTGCAGATCGATAATGTTATCAATTTTCAATTATTTTGGACGCTTGAGGACTCATTTTCCATCGTCTTTTCACGATGCACAGGTAGAAAACATCTATTTCGTCATTCGGTGCTAATGAGAGCAAATTCGGGCAGGAAAATGTGCGGAGCTTCAGGTTTTGAATTGTGTAGGAAATTAGAGGACTTAGAAGCATTTTTAGCCCTCGAAAGTGAGAAAAGCTGCATTTGGCAACTTGCCAGCACGGAGATCTCAAAGAGTTATGTGAAATATAAAAAAAAATTCGTCCAAATCGGTCAACTGAGCACAAAGTTATAGTCTTCCAAAGTTTTCGAGTAAAGGATCTCATTTTTTTTCTCCCCAAATCTGCTCTAATATGCATCGAATGACAAAACACATCTCTCCTATAACGACCCGGATTTCTTTACTGTCTTATAATCTCATTATCCTTACTAATTTGACAAGGTAACATAAAATCCGATTGTTAGTAAAAACTCATTCTTACTTCGTCATTAATGAGAAGAAAACTATTATTCTTCAAAATTCGTTCATAAAAATTTGCGGAAGCATAATTAAACTAGAAATTATTTCTTCACCAAATAACATAGAATGATGAGTGATAGTTGTCTGAAAACGTTATTTAAAACATAAATCCAAGGTTTAGTGTCCAAATAAAACTTACATACGATTTCAAATCCAAGTAAAGGAAATAAGAGGAAAATGTTTCAACCTTAATTCTTATTTATTTTTCTTTTTCCTTCCTTTACTCGTACAGTACTACTACTCCATTTGCATCTTTATCGGACCAACCGCAGTCTCCACTGGAATGACCTCTTCTTTAACTTTTTGTATATTTCCATCGCTACCTACACCACAAGTAAGGACGTGAGCTTACGCCCAGTAAGGAGATGAGGGAAAATAATTATGCATATCTCTCTTTAGTTCTTCTTGGAATGAGGGCCACCCAAACCAAATTCTTTCATTATGTTCGTTTTCTTTGTTCGTTCTTTAAACTCGTACATCGAGCTGGAGATTGAAGGTTTCCCTTTGAGATGACCAAGTTGATCGGATTCTAACCTCCTGTGTGCATACTAATTCCTTTCCCGACTTGGTAAGGGTGTATCCTAGCAGCTAGGCTAGATCCGAACTACCCATCTACCTCAACTCCCTATTTCCGCATATACCCGCCTTTAGGGTTCTTTCTTTTTTTGGCGTATCCCGCCTTTAGAGTTCTTCGATAATGAACGTGTCCCGCTCATCCCAAACATTTCGTTTTCATAGCATTTTTCCTCACTCATGCGTGTGGGTACCATCCCGAAGGTTACCTCCTACTTGGTTTCTATTATCATGAACTTGATCTAACTTATTCCTAAACAAACAACACATATTTGAGCAACAATAATCAATACTTAGGAAAATCCATAGTAAACTATACATAAATGAATACAAGGACATGCTTCCCATTCAAAAGTAATTACTATAGCGAAACAGAACATGCTTCCATATATATAAGGAATTTAAAGGCAACATAAAACCATGAATTTCAAGTAACGATCATGCTTTGTAAACCAAAGAAGATTGGCAGTGAACTTACTAAGAATTCAAATGACAAACATGCTTTTAGTCTACTATATGGCAGTCGAAACATTTTTCAAATCGACTATTCAATAGAAATATATATTCAACATTCCTCGCTTTCAACAAAATGTCTAGCACCTAAACCTGCTTTATAAAGAAATAGCGACAACTCAAGGAACATGCTTGTTTTCATAGGAAATTACTGATAATCATATAACGAACATATTAGTATCGAACGTAAAGACGACGTATAACGATCATACTCTAACTAGAGGTAGCATAGAGCATAGGTTCACTAAAATCTATTACTAATCATGCTTTGGGTAGTAATGAATTTAGAAAAATAAACATATGCATTAGATATTTGAATACAATAGTGTTTCCAAAACCGAACCATTAAACTTTCTATGTACAATAACAACTGATAAAAATTCACAGCGAAGAAATCCTTAAGCAATAACAGTATGAAGCATAGAAACTAAATCATAGGAAATCAACTAGTGTCCTTTCAAAATCATTAACATCTTATCATCTTTCCTTTCATTCATAGTTCTCATTTTCGTTCCTTTTTCCTTTAGACGTAGACGTGTCTTATCCTTCTATTTGCTTCTCGTTTTGTTTGTTAATCATCAATAGAATTTTAACAAGAAAAGAATATCTACCAAGTGCTAAGTGAAGGCCTTAACAACGTCTCAAGAAACAACATGGTTCGTTAAGGCTTTGCATGTTCTATAAACTAATTGCTAATCACATGAAGAACATGAAAACTAATTGCTAATCAAATGAAGAACATGAATTTTGAAAGTGTAACAGCAGCATTTCAGAAGAAAATAATGGAATTTGTCACGAAGTTTCTATATCTTCTAAACTATAGTAGAAATAATTACCAAACATACACACACTCACAAAAATACTTGGGTGTAGGGCCTCCAAATGGCCAAGACGACCCATTTCCTTACCCTTGACGTCGAATTACCCGTATGGCAGCTCCTTGTCCGTCCAGCAACTCCTTGTTCCAGCAGAGTCCCCTGTTCAGCATAAAAATGAAGTAGAAACGAAGAATACAGGAAGATGAAATAGAGGGATATAGAAGACTTAAGGAGACAAGTGGGAGACAAAGCATGCTTATAAGGAGGCTCCTTGTCTGGAGGAAGAAATTTCTCGCCGAAAGTGCGAGTATTAACTCGCTACATGTCGAGTTTCATCAAAGTTTCTAACTTTTATTTCCTGATTTTTTGCAGATCTGCTAACTTTCAGACGGTTGCGGACGCCGTACTGTCGTCCGCAAGACCAAAAATCACACAGCAAATACATGGCTTCGGACCGAAAAATGGCGTCCTCACTGTATCTGTACCGTCCGCAACCGTGTTGTGAATGCTGTGTCGTCGTCCGCATCGTCCACAATGTATCGTTCGAATTGTCCCAAAAATTGGACAGATTCATTTAGACGCTGAATCTAGTCTTCCGCTATCGTCTGCAGCTCACTAGTTTTGAAACAGATTCATTCGGACGCCGCCTTGAGTCGTTCGCATCGTCCGCACATACATAGCCTGCGTCTGCAACATCATTGTACAGTGATTTTTAGGACGCGAATTGGCGTCCCGAGTCGTCCCCACTCCTGGGAAACCTCTAGACGTGTTGCGGACGACACGTCGCGTCCACACCACCATCCGCAGGCGCCCTAAAGTCCTTAAATCTACCCGTTTTTGTATTTTCTTCTAAGTCTTGCCCAATTTAAACACCTACGAAGTTATACATCGCAACTTAACGTCCATAGAATGATGTATTATATAGATATCAAACCCCTTTTATTCCCAACATTTTAATTACATTGTTTATTTGGAAAAGTTAGGATCGGTTGTTACATCTCCTACCTGTGCATCGAGAAAATATGATGGAAAATGAGTCCTCATGCGTCCAAAGCCGTTGAAAATGGAGAGAATTATCGATCTGCAAAGATTCACTGTCGCACCAGGTGAAATAAAAAATTTCCTTCTTATCAATTCGTCACGAATCTTAGTCAATCCGCGGCGGATCGTCGTCAATCCACCACGGGTTTGTCGTCAATCTGCCACGGTTCGTCGTCAATCCAACGTGGTTCGTTGTCAAGCCACCGCGGTTAACAGCAAACGTGACAGCGATATTAGCGGTGACTTTTTTCATAGTTTAGTGGTTAATTTGTTAGCAAAAATAGTTTAGTGGCTAACTTGTCATTGATCATATTATATAAAATGAAACATAAAACAAGAAAGAATAATTTGAACACCAAACAAAGCTAAATTGGAAATACAAATAATGATGGTGGACAGATTTTCAATGACTATTATGGATAAAGTGAATTTATATATCCATCTTTCACGTTGTAGAAACCCATGTCGTGGCCTCCATACATATAATTCTCATTGACTTGATACCAGTTATCATTTGTGAAGAAAAGCGAATCCTCCTTGCACTCAGGTATCTCATCAATGGATCCTGATATTGATTATGTCACATCCAGCAAGGAGCAAGGGACTTTGACACAAAACAAGTATAATGTCTTCTAGTGCTCCCAATATAATATTATTCACTTTGTGTTAACGTCAACACAATTTTGTTCTTGGGGTTAGTCCAAAACGCATTGTACTAGATAGTGAGGGGAACCCTAATTATCAACTTTGCATTTTCTACTTTCCTAAGCGGTCGACCTTATGCCCAAACGGTCGACCTTTTTACTAGCCGTTGGAGTTCTGCCCATTGAGATTTGACCATTGGAAGCAAATTGCCTTCTGTGCAGTCGACCTTTTCCTTCATGCAGAAACTCCGGAGCAATCTGTCCATTTTGCGGTCAACCACACATTGATGGACCTCCAGTAGAATTTTGAAGACGGGTGAGAAAGAGGAGTTTTCAAATGATGCGGTCGACCTTTACGTCAAAGCGGTCGACCGTTTCCTTCATTGCAGAAATTTTCGGCAAGCTGTTTTTTTCTGCTCACGGTCGACCCCTTCATAGATGCACAATGAGGTCAACCTTTTGTGTTGTTTTGTCGACCTTTTTCTCCTTTTCCCCCTTCTTGATTTTCCTAAGTCCCGAAACGATATGTATTCACTACATGGACTTAGATAGACATGTTAGCACACTTTAATACCCTCAATATGGATATTTTTGATAAATTTGAGTATAAACATAATGAATAAAACATTGAATAGATTATCAATAAAAACACAATTAACCAACTTATTATTTTCATTACATTAAACTATTTGGTCATCATCAAAATAAAACTAAGCCTAACAAAAAGGCTACACAAAGACTTCCGCTGCTAATTATTAAAAATTAAAGTAAAAAGGGTCACGGTGATTCAATTCTTTTGAATCGGGTCATTTTCCATTCCATCTCAGGTCGTAACAGAATTTTTGGTATAAAAGTCAGGTTACCATCTTGAAAGTTATATTAATAAGATAGATAGTGTAGTAATATACACAAATTTACAAATATTGTACCTAAGGACGTATTCTATCATACCATGTAAATTTTTCAGATTTTCAAAAATATCTCCAAGAAGAGCTCTTAGAAACCGTACTCCTGCAACACCTACTATGCAAATGGCTGAGTTCCAGCCCACTGATCCACTTTTAGCCCTGAGGGATGTGCTACAAAATTTGTCTCGAGATAGTTGAAACCAAGACCTTGAGATGCACTGCATGAACTTCTTTATGCAGTTGGAATGTACGAACCCACCAATGTTTGTGGGCGGAGCTGATCCTCAGAATGCTAAAAATTGGTTAAGGGTGACTCAAAAGAATCTGACTGCTATTGGAGTTCCGACAAAATATTGGTTGGGTTTGCGACCTTCTGTTTTGAGAATACGGCCGAAGTCTAGTGAAAGTTTCTTAAATTAAATTACCTATTAGATTTGATGACATGGACTCAGTAGCGACCCGTTTTTCATACATTTAAAACGTATGGAATTGAAAACACATTTCTTTTGTAAAATGCCTAGAATTTAAAACTTTTCTTTAGAGTGCATAGCAGAAGACTTTTCATAAATAAAACATTTAAGAAGAATAACGAAATGAACATCATACATAAAACTCCTTTAAATCCTTTACATTGTATAAATCAAGTGATGAATTGGAAATCATTTATATGTTACTTTCCCTTTTATCCTTTAGCCTAGCAAGCCACAAGGTCCACAACACGTAAATCCTCCATCAACTGCTCATTTACTTGTTACCGTGCATATCTACATCACAAGACTTAAACTATAAGCCTAATGCTTAGTAAGAAATTATACGGATAATGAATCATGAAATGTGCTTTACATAAAATGTTTTCCATTTTCATTTCTTCTCTTTATGTTTTCTTTTTCATTTTATCATTGGAACTCAACTCATAGCCTCAATCATTGGGGGAAAATCTGCCAAAAGCCTCTATCATTGGGGACTAGTCCACCAATGCCTTTATCATTGAATTAAGTATCTAAAGCATCACATTTTCATTTTAATTTCCTCTCTTTTTTTTTCTTTTTTATTTTATTATTGGAACTCAACTCATAGCCTCAATCATTAGGGAAAAATCCGCCCAAAGCCTCCATCATTAGAGATTAGTCCACCAATGCCTCTGTCAATAAGTTAAGTATTCAAAGCCTCTAATAATGAAGACTTGTCCACCAAAGCCTCTAACATTAGGTTCTTAATCTTCTTTATCTTTTCTTGCTTGAAAACCATATGTAACATCCCGTAACTTTTTCTGCATAAAAATTTCTTTCTTTCAAAACATTTGCGTGGGGACAAACTAGAGTAACAAATAGCAGAAGTCTTTTACATATAAAACTCAGAGTAAACGAAATACAGAAGTCTTTAACATTTAAATACCACAATCTAGTAGTTTAAAAGCTATTAAGTAAACACACGTAAAACATTAACTTAAAACAGTTTGCAATCATTAAACACTTGAAAACTTTTAAAACATTTAAACATGTTTATTCCATTTCCGTGAGCCATAACCCAAGGTCAATGTCGCCAACAGCACAAACGCCCAATTCAACAATACTCTATTAGCTACATTCTTTATCAGTTTCATCCAATCATCGGCTCCTTACCTACATCAACGAGACCTATCTATGAGCCTAAAGCTCAGTAAGCGGTATAAACATAAAACATTAAATACACATATAATTTTTGTAACATCGTATACAGTTTTCAGTTTTGCTTATCTATTGTTGTTCATGTCTTTTACTATTATTTATTATTGTTCGTATACAGTCTTCTTTTCCACTTATCTGTTGCTGTTTCTGTCTTTTACTATTATTTATTTCATTTTTGCGCCAGGCGTATCCAACTGGACCATAAAAACCTCTGTTTGTGTATATTTTGTTTAATTTTGTTACTATTCCATTTTCATTTCGTTCAAATTACCCATCCAAGTGTTTGAAATGTCAACTTGACAAGATAGAACGATTTATGCAAAAGGCGGCCATCCCGTGGCACACACCTAGGCGATCAACTCAAGAACCCACATCTCTAGCTACCTATTTACGTTTATTATTTTTTGTATACTTTAAGATTCCATGTCTTAACGTTGTTGTGCGCATACAATCCTACCTACATGTTCCTCAATCCTATCCTTAAAATGTGATCCGTCCTAACTAAGGAACTGAACCTAAGTCTAATAAACAAACAATTCATAACAAGTAGGACTGGGCGAGAACCGACCAGAACCGAGAACCGATCCAGAACTGAGCTTCGGTTCCGGTTCTCGGTTCCAACAATTATACTTTCTTTCAGTTTCGGTTCTTTGTTACAATTGTGGTTCGGTTCTCGGTTCCCTATGTCAAGAATCGAGAACAGATGGATTTTAAAAACTCCCCCAACCCTACCCAAAATCCCCTCCCCGATTATGGAAGCTGGAGCTTGGAACCGACTAACCGAGACCTCGAGACTGCGATCTGCGCTTCGAAGCTGAGACTACGACTGCGAAGGTGCAATGACAACTACGAAGGTGCAACGACGACTGTGAAGCTGCAATGACGTTCTGCGACTGCGATTTGTGACGATGACTGCGAATATAGTTTGATTTCTCCCTTGATTCTGGTCTAGTTTGATTGCTCCCCTGATTCTGATTTCCGATATAGTTTGATATCTGATATATGAAATATTAGATTGATTTCTGATGAATGATTGATTTCTGATGAATGGTTAGGGTTGATTTCTGATGAATGTTATCGGCCTAATTGCCTCGTTCACTTCATTCAAAACTCCATTGTCAACTTTTCACAAGTCATAGAAATAGACATTAGATGTAATTTTTGTTTTGGTTGTATGTGTTGTTTTTACAATTTGATTGCTTTAGTTTTTTTGGGTGGTTAGGGGAAGGAGTGGGAGTTGGCACTCCTGGGAACTGGAACCGACCGGAACCGAAATCGGAACTGGAACCAAGTTCGGTTCTCGGTTCTGGATCCGGTTCCTTGCGGTTCCTGGTCCGGGTCCGGGTCTGGTTCCTTACTCTCAGAACCGAGAACCGAACAGTCAGTTCCGAAAAGTCCAGAACTGGAACCAAGAACCGAGTTGCCCAATGCTAATAACAAGCGATTAAACTAACAATAAACACCCCTAATTCCCGTGATGTAGGCATTTTCAGACAAAACACATGCAGTACCACTTACCTGGAGTCCTTAGCTTTAAAGAGTTTAGCACTTATAATTATCTTTCGCGAAACCTATTTATAATTAACACATATAGCTATTAATAATAAATCTCTACAAGGGATATTATTGCCAACAGAATTCTATAATCCAACTTAATAGCTCTCAATAGTTTCCATCATGGTAGTTTTGCTTAACAATAATATCACAACCCGATAGTTTATTCCAATCAGAACAATACTTAACAATAAAACTCAATGCTCCGTAGCGGCCAAGATAATCATATAATCCAATAACAGAATGTACTTATTACAATTAATGCAACTGAGGTCATACCAATTCCAACAACTAATCTAATACTTTCATGAATATTTCTTTTCAATTTATTTAGCAACAATTTATCCCGTGGCTAAACAATTTCCATCTTATTAAAAAAGCATAATATTCTAAGGCAATAATTCATTTTCCACTTATACCAATCAGAATAATTAACCCACATATTTTCATTAGCCACATGCAGTAATCACCCCAATATATTTTCCACTTACAATAATAGAAATTATGAAATCATATAGGCCGTAACCAACAAACAGAATCCTACAATCAACAGATAACCATGCAAAAATAAAACCTTCAAACTTCAACAAAATATTGGAAGAGTGTCTGTTACCTGAAGCACCCGCGCGAACAGTGAAGCCAAAGAACAAAACTCTAGAATATCCTCACTGTCTCTCTCAAATTTCACACAAAATCACAAAAACCCAAGACCCTTCATGTCACAACCCGGAGGCGGGCCAAACAGAACCACCGGGTCAGGCCACCCAATTCTCGGAGAGAACCCAGTTATTCAACCAAGGCATGAATTTTTTGTTCGGAAGACTTAACGAGATTAATACCAAGCCTAAATCCAGATCACATAGGTTGAGGTTCACAGAGTGATCAACTAGAAACATGATAATATAATAATGGAAAATATTGTGCAGGAATTTAAATCAAACAACACCAACCAAAAATCCTAATGTACCAGCAACAGAGGAATTGAACCATCGAATCTCCGCCCATCCATGGGGAGATCAAAACACTCATCTCGGAACTCTAGCTTCGCCTAGCTGCCACACGCACAGACCTGTGCACTGAACCTACACCCTAACTTGGGAAAAATATAGTTTAAGGGGTGAGTGACTAACTCAGTATAGAAATCTATACTAAATGCAATGCATGTTAAAACCATTTTCTTTATCTTTGAAAATCATTTCCTGTTTCTCATTATACCGTACATGAATTTTGAACATTTAAAACATCTTTATCATTTTAAATAACCGACCCATGGCCCTCCATGTGATTTTATTAAAACTCACTGTATACATAGACAACTATAATCGAAAAATATGCAAACATCGGTTACCGTATGAAAGCATCATCCGTGAAAAGGGATGATCACTCAAGCACCTATCTAATACTCATCATCAACAAGTGGTATGATCTCTCGGATGTGCTGACGGGCCGTAGCCACCGTCGATACGATCTGAAGATCCAGTGCATTACCCGAGTTACCGGCAAACTAGTCAGCCACGACACAACTCGCGCAACCACCCTGCACAGTCACATAAATGTAGCTATCTGTCAATAGCAACATCTCATGAGGCAGGAAAGAATGCTGATGACGGTGATCTGCAGATTCAACACGTCGTCTGAGTTGTCAGCGAGCGAACTCTGAGCCGACACAACTCGCATAACGGGTGAGATTGCCCCACGATAGACCCCTTCTCACTAGAACCTCGGTGTCCCAAATTGACGAGGTTGTCAATGAGTAAACTTAAGTCATCCAGCTAACCCACCAAATGGAATGGTATTGTGATAGGTTAATTTTCGTGACTGACAACACTAGCAACTCCGTGTGACAATACCCTGACTAGGTTTAGGGGCTTGCAACCCAAGGAGGCGTTATCACCCTCCCATTCGAATTTACAACATTCAGGAGTTGCAACCTGAGAACACGTCACCAATGCCCCACCTATATTTTTTCACTTTCAGGACTTTCAACCTGAAGAAATGTCATGAATGCCTCATCGCCATTTTGCACGTAACAACCAATCTTCACGCAGTAGAAAATTTTACGGAAATAACCTCGTGATGCTTTAGCACTAGAGTGCCTAAAGCATCAAAAGGATTTATCCCCCGAACATAGTCACAGAATCACATCATCAATATCTATATATATATATATATATATATACAAATGTCAGCAGTAAACCATGTACGGAATGTAAACATGAGAAAATATACGTATACGTAAAAACTGAAGTGTTGTCGAACAATCCCCGTCGGTTTTCAGGTGTGGTAGTCCACAAGATAATAGTTTTGAAAATCATGATGCGATGCAGTGCAGAAAGTATAAAAATCCTTACCTCGATGGCGACCACGACACGCTTACCGACAATCCCGCTCCACATGCTATCTTAAGCAAAAGGTCTAAGCAGCTGACACTTCCAGAACCTACAACAAGATCGGTATCAACATCCCACAAACATAACAGGGATAATATACAAGTCTTATACAAGACTAGAATAAACGGTTTCTAGAGTTAACCCTGAATCCTAACCCGAAAACCAAAATTAGGAATCCAAACAAAGTCCTAAACCTCAACACTCAATAGCATAAACAAGGTTGCGAACAAAATGGAGAACAAAGCCCCATCAACAAAACCCTATAATTTCATCACTTAGAAATTAAGGAAAAGCGGTAACGGAAATCTTCCAATGACAAAACCTAAGTCCCCCAATAACAATTATCCGGCCTTAACTAGATAGAGGCACCCCAAGTCAACAATTTATGAAACCGTAACAGGGATAGAGTACCGAAATCCAATTTAACAAAGAATAATCCAATCACCTAAGAGTTAATCTACCAACACTAACGGGGCACTATATCATTAGTTCAATTATTCCAAAACAAAATCACAGTAACTAACAATGAAACAACATCAGTTTAAACCGTGAGATCAGTTTAAACCGTGAGAGAACCAATCTCGACAGATACTGAAACCATAACACCCAGGTTTCATAATTAAAGCAAAATAGGGACCAGGTTCATCTACGAATCTATCCAACAGTTGATTGTTAGCAATTTATGAAACAGAAGGCAACCTAAATCAACAGATTAATTTAATATCCTCAACATTCTCTATGAACAATAAACGAGACAGAGAACCGAAACAAAACCAGCGGCATAGAAACTTCAAAATGTTTAACCGTCAGAAACTGAGCTAAAGACTATAAACTCAACCAACAGAGTACTTCCTGCTAATTTAATCCCTGCCCAAATCAACAAAATCCCAAGTCCTCACAATATTTATCAAAAACGTAATTAAACTCATTCGACCCATTTCCATCCTCATCCATATATACCAAGCAGTAAGGCAGCAGAACCAAAATCCATTCTGCAGCAATTCAGAACGCAGAATCCATCATCGACAAAATACCAAAATGTAGAAAGCTAACTCAACAGAACCTAATCGGACGTTGGAAATTACTCACCGAAAACAGGGGAGTGGCTGAAGGAGGCTCGGTCCTGCCTCGTTAGGATGCTCTCGGACTGAGCAACGCCATTCGGAAAAAAACGCAGTGAGAACAGGACACCACTCGGCAGAGATCGAAACAACAAAAATGCGGAGGAATCATCGACAATGGGGTTAAACGGAACCGAAAACAATTGAACACGAGTTATGTCTAACCGAAAACGAACAAAAATGGCAGAAGAAGATGTCGGAGACGAGAAGCCCTAATTTCCCGAGCTCTCTGCCTCGGCCGACTCCACGTGAAGGCTCTCAGACGGACGGCGCAACTCTCGCGAACGGAAAAGCTTGGCCGAACGAAGCTTCCCTCGGCTGGAATCGTGAGCTCACTGCAGCCCGTGCTCTCTCCTCGCGGACCTCTCGCTCTCCCTCGGGCGTTTTCAGAAAACGAAGAAGAAAACCAAGAAGAGGTAGCAAGCTGTCTCCCTACTCTTCTTATAAAAAAAAGATTTAATTAAAATTTAATAAATTATAATATATATTAAAATATACAATATATAATTTATTTTAATTTAATCAAATTCAGAAATCAGATTCAAATTCCAACTCTAATAAAGAAAAGCTACCTGAAATAATTTCTTAGCCAAATAATTGATCCAAACATTGTCAAAAACAAAATTTTCGCTCAAAAAAACCAATTGAACTATTTTACAAAAAAATGTACGTGTCGTCGCTACGGGACAAAACAGGTCAACTTCCAACATTTATCAAAAATTTGTAAAAAATTTATACGAGACATTTTTAAAATTATTTTACAATATAGGATTTTACACTTGTAACACCTAGACTTTTTAAGTTGGATAATCTTCGGGATATTACTGAGGACGTGTTCGGAGCGTTAAATCTAGGGGTCTTACCGTTACGTTTTCCCCATACGCGCGATGTAATTAATTTACGGGACAGTTCATGTATTACATTGCATATTATTACGTGCCATTTTATGACGTGTAATTATGGAAAAAATATTATAGGATAGAAGTTAAGTGAGAAAAGGTGAAGAAAAGTTGTCCAGGGTGTTTTCATACGCTTGTGGACGACACTGCGGACAAGTCATATCGTCCGCAAATGTCTGAAGCGTCGTCTCGACGACTTGGGACGAGATTTCACGTCCTGACTTCACTAAGTTGCGGACTTTCGGACGAGTCCGGACAAGTGCAGACGTGGACTAGCCGCGTCCGAGTCGAATCTGTCAAAATCCTGGATAGTTTCAGACTATTGCGGGCGACTGCAGACGTGGGGAGACCTCGTCCGATTTGCCTCTGTCCGATTTATGGACACTTGCGAATGCCTGCGGACGCTACGTGCGGACGCCATATCGCGTTCGAATGTCGCCTGCGGATAGTACGGACCAGGGTGGGGACACCTTTTCCCGTCCGAAGCCATGGTTCAGCCTATGAGATTTTACACTTGCAGACGAATGCGGACGAGACCAATGCGTTTACACTCATCAAAAATAGCTCAGTTCGGCGATAAATTAGGGTTTAAAATGATGAAAACTGTGGTGTAGTCCATTAATGCTTGATAATGGAGCGACGAAGCCATGCCTAGACCCACACCTTCCCCATGTTGGACGCCTTCCCCATGCCTAGAAGGCCATTCCCTCCCCTTCCCCTATGCCTACGTTGTCCCCTCCAGGAATGTAGTTGTAACACCCCAACCTTTTTACTTGGACAATTATCGGGGTATTACCAAGACATGTTCGAAACGTTGAGTTGTGGGAGAATCTCTGATAAGGTTTTCCCCGTATACTTGATGTAATCAAGTGTTATGAGTATGAGGATATTACATTGCGTATTTTTATGCGTTAATTGTGACGTGTAAATATGGAAAAAATGTTATGGGATAAGGGTTAAGTGTGAAAGGATGGAGAAAAGTGGGAATTATGGAGTTGCGGACGCATGCGGACGAAGAAATGTCGTCCGCATATGGATAACGTGGCTGCCTTGTAAATTGGGATGAAGTGAGGACGAGAGGATGCGTCCTAATGTGTCTGAATGTGGACTTTCGGAAGCATGCGGACGAGAAGTGTCGTCTGCAAGTGCTTAGCCACGTCATCCTTAAGCTTAGGATGACTCGGGATGTGATGTCTCATCCTGACTTCACTGTGCTATGAAGTTTCGGATGAGGTCCTAGACGATGCGGACGAGGAAGGCTGCGTCCTCATCGAATTTGTACAACTCTAGGGACTTTCGAACGAGTCCAAACGGTTGCGGACGTGGAGTAGCCTCGTCCTTTTTGCCTCTATCCATTTTCTGGACATTTTCAAATGCCTGCAGATGATACTTTCGGATGCCATTTCTCTTCCGAAACCACAATTTAGCCTGTGAGATTTACCCTTGCGGACGAATGCAGACAAGACCATCACGTCCGCACCCGTCCGAATCATCACAGATCTATGACAGAACTGATTTAAAATCAAAAGGAGAATGACCCTTGACCAATTAGAACATGACCCCCAACAGCAAATCCCCCTCCAGACCACGCGTAGCCGACCTCCCTGCCCCTACACGTATGATTTGTCTCCTCCAAGTACAAATGGCCTCTTCCTTCAGGTATAAGCCATTCTCCCCTTCCCATTTGTGTTTTCCTTCATGTGAGAGAAGTTCTAGAGAGTGAGAGAGAGAGAGAGTCTAATGTGAGAAGAGCGTTTCTGAGAGAGGAAGTGCTGAACTGGTGTGTGAATGTGAAGTGAGGGAGTTAGGAAGTTGAAGGGTGAGCTGAAGCAGCGAGCTGTTAGAGCTGGAATCGTGAGCTGCTGGAGTTGATGAGGAGTGGTTGTCCCTGCTTTAGGTCATCAAATTGGTAAGGGTTGAGTAAGTCTTGGCCAAAGGAGGCCATACACCACAAGTAGAGTCACGTTTGTTTGTTGTTGGAATTCTATGTATCTTCCTTGTTTAGATTCCATGGATTTTGACTCTTGATAATGCTTGATTCTGTTGAACCATTGTGTACATGATACATATCCTTGTGAAGAAGTTGGGATTGAGATATATCTAATGAAGATAAGGGAGAGTTAGTGAAATTGTTAGGAAAACTATTTATTGTCCTACTAGCTCATGACTCCTCTTGATTGACTTTAGAAATTTTTTGCTTTAAAGCCATGGTTACTTACTCGATCTTCGATTTATATTCTATGATATATTTGATGTTCTCATTGGATTTTATTGCTAGCTTTTAGTTGTTAATCTTATAGTTGTTTTGCTCTAATATTCATGTTCGTAAATCCTTGGTAAGTGGTGATCTATTTACTGTCAAAATAAGAGCATCTATACACATTTTTAATTCGTTGTCATGTGTAGTAATTTACTATCAAATCGTATACCATGTATGCACGTTTATTTCATTGCTGGATATTGCCGATTTCTGTTGAATCTAAATGCACGTATGCTTGTCATTACTTTGTTGTTATGTATTGTGTCTACTATCAGATTTCAAAGTACATATGCTCATTTTAGCTCACCATTATGTTTTCGCAAATCGCTGTTAAATGGTAAAGCATGTATACTTGTTTAGTTCGCTGTCACATTTCGTATCCATTGCCAAGTTACATGCATGCCTACTCGTTCAATTCGGTGCTATAGTTTCTGTCAAATAGAGCATGTAATGCACATTTTATTTTGCTGCCTTATTTCGTATTTGCTATTAAAATACTGAGCTCATATTCACTATCATAATATATTGCATGTATGTTAGTATAATTCGCTGCTATGTTCCGTAATTTACTGTCAAATTGTAATGCTTGTACGTTAGGTTTAACTCATCGTTACATTTTGCCAATTACTATTAAACTATGATGTACGTATGTTAGATTAGTTCGCTGCTATGTTTCGTGATTCACTGTCAAAATGTAATGCACGTATGTTAGTTTTAAATTGCTGCTGTAATTCATAATCGCTGTCAAAAGTATAGGGCTTGTTCATCCGTTTCCATTTCAATGTCGCAATTACATTCGCTGTCAAATTAAAGTATGCATAGCTGTTCTATTTCGCTGTGATATTTTGTGTGTTATTGTCAATTTACGATGCAAGTTATCTCTCATTTCGCTGCTCATATTGTTGTTAATTCTCCTTAATTCTTTGTCCGTATTTATCATTGATTGTCCAATGTTTTGCTAATTTAGAATTAAATATTGAATTCTGTGATTGGGTCTCCGTAGTTTATTCATTCAATTTTATTGATTGTATAGGTTTGTGGATTGGTTGAATGTATGATACTCATAGATATATTATTCGTTTTGCATCACCATGCATTCACGACATTAGAAACCCTAGGAAATACCACCAAAAGGGGTCGTTATTCATGTGTGAGAGGAAAATGAAGAAAATAAAAGAAAGTAAGGAAATTGAAGGTTGGAGAGATGGTCCGGACCTAACCGGTAGACTCAAAACCCCTTTTACCATCCCCTACACAGGTTGTGCGAGCTTGTCTACCATAAGGTGTTAGGTGTCAGGTACCCACCATGTCTCCGCCAAGAATCTCCAATCTCCCAACTCGATCCACAAGTTTATGTTATATGTAACTATGAGTAAAGAGCGGTTTAGGGAGGATCTCATTCTGACGTAATGAGTTAGAGGCATTCATGTTGCATTCCCCATTTCCTTACTAAGCCCTTGGGCTTACAATTTACATGTTAGTGTAGGTATAGGTACTTGTATGCGATAACGATGAATAGATAATAAAGCAGGGATGAAAGATTTGCATGTGAAGGAGCTTGTGGTTGGTCGGGCTAAGTGAGTAAAGGAGAGAATGAGTTGTAATTAAAGTATATTTAATTGTTTAGTGTGAGTAGAGTAAAACAAAAGATTTTATAAATGATTTATGCTTCCGCTAAGTTTTATTAAATTAAGTCTACTGTTTTGTATACCGCAATCATTTTATAACGGTTTTACTAGTGGGTAGAACGAAAAGAGTTTTAACGGTCCGGTTTGACACTCTGATATTGTTTTAAAAAAAGTTTAATAAAAATTTTAAATTTCCTGCATTTTTAAGAGATTATGAAAAACTAGGTCGTTCCAGTAGTCATCCTTTCCCTCTCTCCCCTGCCATTTTCAGTTCATTTCTTGCGTGAGCTCTCCTCCCCTGCGAGAGTTCTTCCTGTGTGTGAGAGCTCTGCCTACATGAGTGTGTGAGCTTAGAGTGAATTGTGGTCATTATTGTGGGTTAAGTGTGTGGAGTGAGTGGTATGTGAGTGGTGCGTGAGTGTTAGTGTAAGCTGCTAGAGCTGGAACCGTGAGCTAGGAGTGTTGTTGTCCCTGTTTTTAGTATCATCATAGAGGGTAAGAAATTGAGTGTGTCTTGGCCAGTGGTAGAGTGCATGAATTAACTTCTTGTTGATAGTCTTGCTAATGCTCTGTAGAATTATAATGTTCTATGAATTTTTTGTTGTTAGCTAACTGATAGTTGATATTATTGATTGATAGAATTCCTGACGGTTAATAGTTGTTTCTCTTGCTTTTGGTTCTGTGATTTCGTTACCTTGTTTGTTTTTTAGCAAATATTTCCTTGCTGCAAATTATTCCTACAATTGATAGTGAATGATTGTGATAAATGTTGAAAGTGTAAATGACAAATGGATGTGTGACGTATGGAAATAAGTTAGAGGACTAAGCTAAGGGTTCTATTTTGTTACTAAATGTTTACTAGTTGGTAGCTATTAACTGTAATGCTGTCATTTCCTTCATTAATGTTTTGTTGCAATTACTCCTTAATCTAACATGTTTAATTGTTAATCAACTGAGCATGTTAACCAAATTGTTAATCTAAGCATGTAAACAATTTGATTAGGATCAAGCATGTTAATTAGACATAAGTCAAGCATGTTAATTAGACATAAGTAAGTTAATCAAATTAAGCATGTTAACTAGACCTAAGAATGTTAATCGACTTAAGCATGTAATTAACCCGGGCATGTTAATCATTAAGCTTAGTTATCTAATAGTTGTTAATCACTTCTTAAGCATGTTAAATTACTAGATAAATATTAGCATGTTATCTTTTATGAAACCTAAGTATGATTAGTAACTAGGATAAAAGCATGTAATCAACTCTAGAGCTTATTAATCAATTGAACATGTTAATTAACTAAGCATGTTTAATCATCTAGGGAACATGTTAACTTAACTAAAGTAATTCATTTGACTTAAGCATGTTATTTAATTGAGCATGTAAATTACTTAAGATTCTACTAGAATAATAATCGTAGCATGTTCGCATGTTAGTTAACTATCACTCATTTAATATTCAAGCATGTTAATTCGCTAGGTTGATCTAGAATAGATGTTGTAATTTATCTTGAGCATGTAAATTACTAGGATAACTAATAATGGTAATCTTTCATGAGCATGTAAATCAATTAGGATGACTAACTAGAATATTAATCGTATCTTCCCTGAGCAAGTAAATTGACTAGGATATATATGTGTAGGATTCTGAACACACCTAACCAACTAGTTGTAAGTAATAACAATTCTTGAGCATGCTAGTGGATCCGTTATATTTCCTTTATTAGTTCTATAATTGCTCCCTTCATATGCTATACTTTATTGGGTGCTCCCTTGTTATCATTTGCCCTTATGTGCGCTTTCAATTATTGTTATTCATTCGATGCGCAATTTCAATTACAGTTACTTTCTTTCATATGCACTTTCAATTATAGTTTTTCTTTCAATTACTTATATGCGCACTTCAATTTCTATTAATGTTATGTTATAAGGCATCATGCATCACGTTAGGATAAGAATGTATGATCATGCATCATGTTAATAGAAAACCAATAGGGAGTGCCACCTTGGTGGTGGTACTCACACATGCATTATGGAGATAAAATGTTAAGAAAATGAATGAAGGAAATAGGGAGTTGGGGGGGGTAGTACATGGGTAGCGGGTCTATTCTGCACTAGACCAAGGCCCCCAACCATGTCTAGAACGGGGACCTAGTGCAAGTAAAAGATTAGATCCGATCAACTATCCATTCCAAAGGAAATTCCTCCAATCTTCCGCTCGATGTACAAGTAACGAATGAATGAATGAATGTAAAGTAATAAAACGAATGAATGACTTAATGAAATGATTGGTTTGGGTTGCCCTCATTCCAAAAAGGACTAAAGAGAGGCATATCATGAATGCATTAAACTCTTTTCCTTACTAAGCCTTTAGGCTTACAGTTTACTTGTGGTGTAGATATTTGTATGCGATAATGATAAACAGATAATAAAGTAGGGATGAATGATTTGCACGGCGAGATTGGGTGTAAGGACCCAGTTTTTCGTAAATCCTTTAAAATGCATAAAAATTTGAACTTTTGTAAAACTCTTTCAAAAGAAATCAGAGTGCGATATAAACTGGACCACTCTAACCTTTAGTTAAAACCGTTACGAAATCGTTGCGGAAGCGTTATAAAACCTTTTATCTAAAACATGGTGGGTTTATCAAAACTTTGCGGAAGCGTAAATAAATTATTTAATGAAGATATTGTAACAAATAAATACCGCGTTTGAGAAAGGAAAACTAAACGATTAATTACAATTCATTTACAACCCTTTCTCTTTTATTCTCTTTAGCCTGACCAGCCTCAATCTCGCACATGCAAATCCTTCATCTCTGCTTTAGATTATCTCTTTGTTATTTGTTCGTCGATTGTACCTACACCACTAGTAAACTATAAGCCCAAAGGCTTAGTAAGGAAATGAGGAATGCAACATGAATGCCTCTAACTCATTATATCGGAATGGGATCCGCCCCAAACCGCTCTTTACTCACGGTTACATATATCATAAACTCGTAGATCGAGTTGGGAGATTGGAGATTCTTGGCAGAGACATGGCGGGTACCCGGCACCTAACACCTTACGGTAGACAAGCTCGCACAACCCGTGTAGAGAAGGGGTTTCGAGTCTACCAGTTAGGTTCAGACCATCTCTCCAACCTCCAATTCCCTTACTTTCTTTTCCTTTCTTCATTTTCTTATCACACATGAATACCGACCCCCTTTTGGTGGTATTTCCTATGATGTTTAGTATCATAATGCATGTAAATGCAATACGGAAATATAACTACGAACATTATCATTCATTCAACGAATTCACAAGTCTATACTACCAAACATCTCAGAATAACAATGGGATAAACTACGGAAGTCAATCACGGAATTACATCCACTAACAAACAACGAATTAACGCACTTCATACTAGTAGGGAGTAACCATGTGTACATTGAATAAACAGCCAACAACAGCTAACGAATTCAGGATCTAAAATGAGTTAACGACATATAATAGCGAACTAAAATATACAACATGCTTAACAATTTGGGCAGAAATTAGCAAAATAGAACAGCGAGTTAATAACAAATACGCATGCTTTATAAACTAATAGCGAATACCCAATATTACAGCAAAATAAGATGTGCGTACATGCTTTATAATCCGACAATGAATACAAATATAACAGTGAAATAGAAACGAGCATACATTCTTTATATGTTGGCAACAAATACTAATTATGGCCGTGGAATAGACATGAACATACATGCTTCATGCATTAACTGCGCATAGAAATATGGCAGCGAAATGAAACGTGCGTACATGATTAACATCTTGACAATAAACTAGTAAATTTGATGGCTAATAAGAACGTGCACGCAGGCTTTATAAACCAACAACAACAAAGAGATATGATAGCGAACAAGAGCATACATACATGCTTGTGATCGAAAAGGAAACTAACAGCAATTTCATACTTATTAATTTAACCAATTCTAACTACGAATTTCATGGCATATAAGAGACGAATCATGATATTAAAGCACGAAGAGCATAGAAGTTAATCTACTAAGCGTTTGACAACTAAACTACAATAGATCGATAGTTCAATATGAATTATGATCATTCAATGAAATTCAAGAACTAAACGAGAACTAATTACTTCTATAAGTCTCTAAAGTCAAAGAATAGAAATCAAGATATAACTAAGTGGTTAACAATAGCACTATCATTCTTTCACATTCATTAGGTATAGACTAACACCAATTTCTTCGCAAACCCAAGTGTCAAATGCACAAGAAATTAATTAAACAAAGCATTATCAATAGAGTCATAGTCAAAGAATTCAAACAAAGAAAACAATGACTCTACTTGTGGTGTAGGGCCTCCAAATGGCCAAGACACACCCATTTTCCTTACCTAAATCGATGAACACAATAGGGACAGCAAAGAAACCAAGCCTTCACGCAGCTACCAGCTTCGCAGCAGCTCACTCTCGTACACACTCATCCAAAGAACACTCACTGCTCTCAACTTACAGGGAAGTCCACTCTCACACACTGGAACTCACACTTAGCTCACCACTCAACCACACAGCTCACATACACTCAGAAGCTCACAAGCAGGAGCACTCCTCACAAGAAGAGAAGCCTCACGCAGCAGGGAGGGGGAATTTTCGTAGGGAAAGGAGCTTAACGTAGAAATGGAGAGGGAGAGGGAGCTTATACCAGGGAGGGGAAACACACCGTACGCATAGAGGCGGGGTGTAGGGAGGCAAATCTTGCTGGCTGGTTCTGGAGTCAAATTTCTGTCAGAGGATCGAGTTCCCATTGGTTGAAGGTTGATTTCCTCTTGATTTTAAATTAGTTCTATCGTAGATCTGCGATGATTCGGACGAGTGCGGACGTGATGGTCTCATCCGCCTTCGTCTGCAAGGCTAAATCATGGCTTTGGACGAGACATGGCATCCGAAAGTATCATCTGCAAGCGTCCGAAAATGTCCAGAAAATGGACAAAGGCAAAACGGATGAGCACTTGCAAACGACACTTCTTCGTCCGCAAGTAGTCTACATGCGTCCGAAAGTCCATTTCCAGACACATGAGGACGCATTCAACTCATCCTCGCTTCATCCCATTTCCTAAGGCCTCCACGATAAACACATGTAGATGACGAATTCTCGTCCTCACCTCGTCTGCATGCGTCCGCAAAACTATAAATCCCACTTTCTTCATTTTTTCACACTAAACCATTATCCCGTAACATCTTCCCCATATTTACACGTCACAATTAACGTGTAAGAATATGCAATGTAATATCCTCATACTCCTAACACTTGATTACATCACATATATGGGGAAAATGAAACAGAAATTCTGCTTGACTTAACGCTCCGAAACGTCCTTGGTAATACCCCAATAGTTGACCTACTTAAAAAGTCAGAGTGTTACATACTCCCCCCTTAAAATAAATTTCGTCCTCGAAATTTGCCCTACGTAATTCTCTTACTAACGCTATCTTATGCATCAAATATCTTCTTAACTACCCCATTTGATGATGTAGTTCTCCATGTTAACCTACGACCGCATCTTGTCTAGGGTACTAATTCTCTCTTTTACCTATAACTATTAGCTTGACTCCATCCAACCACGTCTCTTATATCCCAAAGGTCGCTTAAACCCTCGCATTCACACAACCACACTTCCACTGTGCTACTCTGATTACACCCATTCCAAGGGAAGAAATGCCTTAATCAAAGCCATTCTACAACATCAAGAGCAACATGGCAATTTCCTTTTATCCAAATACGGCTTAAGCCCAGTGAACGTTTCGTCGTTGTCGTTCGACCCTTAAGCCCACATCATCTCTCTCCTAAATTTGACGTTCCACATCAAATTTTCCCACTTAATTTCAAGTGATTCTACACCAAGGGGAAGTCTCCTAAATTTTTACGCCACCGAAGGAT
Source organism: Begonia loranthoides (assembly GCA_022433065.1). Taxonomy (NCBI): domain Eukaryota; kingdom Viridiplantae; phylum Streptophyta; class Magnoliopsida; order Cucurbitales; family Begoniaceae; genus Begonia; species Begonia loranthoides. Next base: position 9,429,585 of record CM039479.1, on the reverse strand, counting down.
TCACAACTTGATGTCGATTCACCTTCCTATCCGGTCCTACCCCTTGGATCCTTCTCACTTCGAGACTTAAGGCCTAGCACTTATACCCTTCTCTCACACCCCACAACTTCGACATGCTCAAACGTATTCTCCACCATCAATCTGTCCATCCAAGCTTCCCCAAGTTATGAACTACATCGCTACATGGCTAAGTAGGATGCATTCTGTCTTGCTTCTCTTTGTGTATCTGTACTCGTTTCTGATTGGGTTCAGTTTTTGTTCGCGTATATGTTCCTATTTCTGTCTCTGTTCCCATTTCCTATTTCTGTTCCCGTTCCTGTTTCCATTCCTGTTCCCGTTCCCGTATCCATCTCCAGAACTTATTTCTGGAAACTTCTTTTTCGTTCCCATTTCCATTTTCGTTTCCCTTATCATTTCTGTTTCTATCTCAATTTCCGTTTCTGTTTCCATTGTCGTTTCTGTTTCCATCTCTGTTTCTATCTCCGTTTCCGTTTCTGTTGCTGTTCCAGTTTCTGCTCCCGTCTTTGTTTCTACACTCGTTCTAGGAGAAGCTCAACCGATTGAATCCGCTCTTGTCATACAGTTGTGCAGTCACGTTCTTGGTTACCCTGAATAGGTTCAAATCGAGATGGAGAATAATCCAAGTCTGACATAAGCTCCACCCTTGACTAATTTATCTTTTGCGTAGTTTGTTGTAACCTAGGCGTTCACGTTTACCCATCTAGTCGATCTAGTTTATGCAGAATTTTCTNTATATATATATATATATATATATATATATATATATATATATATATATATATATAATAAATCACTTTTCCAAACTATTCAAACATAAATTTTCAAATTATCCAAATTAACTCCAATAAATCTTAAATCATCCTCCTAAGGTTAATATAAACATAATTCGGGGTATTATAATTCACTTCTTCCAAATATGTTTATCTTAACCAATACATTAATTGTCCATTATAGCTCCAAGTACCCTAGATTAACACCTAAGCTATGCATTTAGCTCTACGAAAATTCAGGATATTACACCATATGCTTGACAAACCATTTTCTTAACATTTCTTAAAAACAACATGATGCACGAACATAATTGAAGGCATACAACTTAACACATCGTTAACATATAAAATCCTCAATCAACAATATGATCATTTGAACTCAGCATCTATTAAGCATAAACATCAACAACATCACATAACACCTCAATAACTTAACTTCTATCAAGCAACAAACCAAGAACAGTACATCCTCAAGCAACAACGTGATCAAAACTTAACATCTAACGATACAAGCATCAAACAACAATAAAACCCTACCTCTTGTGATGTAGCCCAAAAGGGAAAACACAAACATCATTTCTTACCTTAGCTTCTTTGGAGAAGTTAGGAGATACAACTCCTTTAAGGTTTCGTCTTCTTCAAATGGCCTTTACCTCAAGCTTCCCTTTTCTTCTTCTTCTTTAACCTCACAGCTTCCCTCTATCCTTCTCTCAAGTTCTCTCTCTTTTTTCTCACAGTTTCCCTTCCTTCCTCTCAAGCTTTCTTCCTTAAAATAACTTATATTTCCTCCTTCAGCCTAGCCAAGTAGGAAGTGGCATTCCTGCAATAAATCCTTTGTGAGTCATCACCATTTTTCTCTTATTTTAGTTACTCTTCACATTACCGATCGTTTGCCAACATCATATGACCGACTGCAAAACAACCCAAGATAATACTCCATGTTTTCTTCAATATCGGTCGATCACCTTCCTTCATATGATCGACCGCATACTTTGCCTATGCATAAATATCGCCTATTCTGCCTAGAAGTCGATCGACCACCATTCCTCATGATCGACCGCCTCATCAGCCCAAGATCAATTTATTACTGAAATCAGTCGTTCACCGATCATTCACAAAACTTCCACATTTTGAATATGTAAAGATGTTGATCGACCACTCTCATTTTTGTCAACCACAAAACCAACAGTGAACCCTTCATTCTTCATTCTGTACATTTTTGGTCGATCACTAACTCCATTGATCCACCACTCTCTCCCTCACAAGTCCCATAACCATTTTGAATGTCCATTCCTCCATAAGCCATCCTTTATAAAACTCCCAATTCATAACATCTATCATAATTCAATCCATCTAGCTTATACACCATTATTTCCAAACACCTTTCAAATAACAAAACATAATATACACATAATGCTTTAAATTAAAAACATAGAAATTTTTCCAGATATTGTAGACTTAGTTTGAAGTAGTCTTCAGAGACAACTATTGCAACGCTGGTCACTATCCGAATATGATCAGTGCTTATCACGACTTGGAGCAGGAGAGTCTTACTGTGCTGGAATATTATGCCAATTTTATGGAGCTATCACAGTATATTAGAAAGATGGATCTAATTGACAATATGGTAAATTTCAGGAAACATCTGAGGCCTAAAATGCGACATCAGTTATCAGATATAGAGTTCAGTTCTATTTCAGATGTAGTTGCTACAGCTTAGTGAGTTAAAGCTACTTTGGTTGAATAGTTTGGTGAGTACAAAGGAAAGTCAAACAAGGAACAACAAGTAGGTGGCAAGATGACTAAGAAGGATCATGAAAAGAGTTAGAACAAAGGTGGACACACTTAGAGTGGAGCTAGTGGACAATTCAATGATACTCCTTATTTTGCTGGGTGTTCAGACCCTTATATTTGTCATACTTATGGACAACTTGGACATTTGAGGATAAACTATCTAGTGAATCCTAAACCTTCATAGACTAATTCAGCATCTACTCAATCAGCTTCTGTTAGACCTAGTTTTGGAGCTAGCAGAGGATTTTCTGGACAGAATCAACATAGTTACTCTGGACCGCAGAGCTTTACTTCACTGCAACTAGTTGGTTATAGACTTCCATTTTAGTAGCACTATCAGCCTACTGACACTGACTTTTAAAGGTCTATTGGGTATCAGCAGAGTTATGCATCTACTGTCACTCCTGCAAGATCTACTAGTTTGATGGCTGGAGCTGCTCCTAGTTCACTGAGGGTGGATTTAGTGGAAATAAAAAGGACAAAGAGAAGATGACTAGTCAAGCTTATACAGTTTCAGGATCTGCGTCTATTGACTAGTCTGACCAAGGCATCATTGATGGCACACTCCATTTATTTAATATTATGGTGCATGTAGTGTTTGATACTAGTGTTACACATTTGTTTATTTCTGCATCTCTCATTTGTGTTATAGGTATGATTGTAGCAAAGCTAGAAAATTCTCTAATTTTGAGTACTCCCATGAATAAAAGATATGAAATGTATCTCATTGTTAGATTTACTGCCCTTATTGTTGGCGAGCATGAACTATCAGTTGATATTATAGTTATACTTGTGGATCAGTTTGATGCAATCGTAGGTATGGATTGGTTAGGCCTGTATAAAGCTAATATCGACTGTGATTAGAGAAATATCACCCTTACATTAGAAGATGGAAAAATTCTAGTGCATCATTGTAATACCTATATATTTCCTATTGATCCTCTATTGATCATGTACTATAAGTCTGTTTGGGTGGTCAGAGGAGATTGAAGCTTTACGGAAGTATTTTTGCTATTAACGGTGACCTTGTTATGGTTAGACAGGATTCTGATTTTTCAGTGGTTTGTGACTACCCTAATGTTTTTCCTGAGGATATATCTAGCTTGCCATCCGACCGCGAGATTGAGTTTTGCATTGATTAGGTGCCCGACACTACTCCAATTTTGATATCTCAGTATCGCATAGCTCTTGCTGAATTGAATGAACTAAGAATCTAATTGAATGATTTACTCCAAAAGGATTTATTCGAAATAGTATTTTGTCCTGGCATACACCAGTTTTATTTGCAAAGAAGCAGGATGGTTTACTTTGCCTATACATTGATTATGATAAATTGAATCATGTGCCAGTAAAAAAAAATATTTGTTGCCGATAATTGACAAATTATTTGATCAACTAGAAAGATCTATGTACATCTCAAAGATTTATTTGAGATTTGGTTATCATTAATTGAAGATTCATGAAGAAGATATTTCTAAGACGACCTTTTAGACTTGTTATGGACACTTTCAATTTTTTGTGATTCCCTTTGAATTTACTAATGCACCAGCTGCTTTTATGAATCTTATGAATTGAGTCTTTCAACCTTATTTTGAATTTGTGGTAGTCTTCATCAATGATATTCTAATATATTCTAAAACTCTAGATGAGCATATGGAACATCTAAGAATTGTTTTGTAGATGTTGATAGAGCATAAATTGTATGCAAAGCGAGAAAATTGCAATTTTTAGATGATTGAAGTGAAATTTTTAGGCTATGTTAATTCTCAAAATGAAATTTCCATGGATCCAGCTAAGATTGAGGTTGTGTTATATTGGAAGCCACCCAAAAATATTACTAGGGTGCGTAGCTTCTTGGATCTAGCTGGTTATTATCGTCGATTAGTGCAAAATTTTTCTTCTATTGCTATGCCGCTAACACATATGACTAGAAATGACGTGAAATTTATTTGGGATGAAAAGTGTCAGACAACTTTTGATGAACTCAAGCAGAGATTTACTACCACTCTAGTTTTGGTAGTACCTTATGAGAGTTTGCCTTATACAGTTTATTCATATGCATTAGAAATTTGTTTAGGTTACGTTGTGATGCAACAGAATAAAGTGATAGCTTATACATCTTGGTAGTTAAAGTCACATGAGTGGAATTACCTACTCATGACCTGGAGCTCACGAGTATTATCTTCGCTATGAAGATTTGGCAAAGCTACTTGAATGGTGCTCAATTTGAGGTATTTGCGGATCACAAGAGTTTAAAGTATCTTTTGTTGCAGCGTGATTTGAATCTCTGACAATTTCGATGGGTGAAGTATGTGGAGGACTACGACTTTTCTTTGGAATATCATCTTGGAAAGGCCAATGTTGTGGTGATGCCTTGAGTAGTTATCCTCAATGGTGTCTTTCCTGTCTTGTGTTGGATGATTGGAAGAAATGTTTAATTATTAGAGATTATAAATTATAGTACCAGAAGGATGGTCAAATAGTTTGAATTTTTAATTTAGTAGCGACCCCTCACTTTTGCAACGTGTGAAAGACTTGTAGAAGTTTGATGATGAATTAAAAGAAAGATTCGAGAAAATTCAAGCTAGCTAATAGTTTAACGGTTGGGAGATCAGTTCTGATGAATTTCTATTTTTCAAAAATCAAGTTGTGGTCTTTAGTGATTTGGATCTGAGGCAGACAGTCTTAGCCAAAGAGCATAAGTCCAGATTTGTTATTCATCCTAGTAGTACGAAAATGTATCATGACTTGAAGCATAAGTATTGGTGGATTGGAATGAAATAGGACGTAGCTAAATATGTATTGAGATGTTTGATTTGCTAATAGATTAAGGCTAAGCATTAGAGACCAGTTGGGTTGTTACAGCCTTTGCTTGCCTCTAAGTGGAAATTAACATGAATTTTGTGACCGGATTGCCTATGTTGGTGTAGAAATTTGATGTTATATGGGTGATTGTTGATAGATTGATGAAATCTGCATATTTTATTCTAGTTAGAATGGATTTCTCTTTGACGAAGTTGAGTAAGTTGTATATCGAGAGCAATGTTCATCTTCTTGGTGTTCTCTTGAGTATTGTTTTTTATAGAGATCCAAGATTCATGTCAAAATTTTGGAGATCTCTTCAGAGAGCTTTGGACATGAAACTTAATTTAAGTACAACACATCATCCTTATACATATAGCCAATCTGAGTGTACAATCTAAATTATTGAGGATATGTTGAGATCTTGTATTTTGGATTTCGTTGATAGTTGGGTTAATCACTTGCCTTTAGTACAATTTTTTTATAACAACAGCTATAAGACCAATATCGGTGTTTCACTATATGAAGTTTTATATGGAAGACCATGCAAATTACTTTTATGTTGGGCTGAGACCAAGGAGTGTGTCACTCTCGGGCTTGATTTGATTCAAGAGACAGCTGAGAAAGTTCAATTAATTAAAGAGCAACTGAGTACAGTTCAGAGTTCGTAGAAGAGTTATGCAAACCTCTAAAGGAGGAAAGTAGAGTTTGAAGCCGATGATTTCGTATTTTTAAAGGTACGACATCATCGTGGTATAAGTCGCTTCGGTGTGAAAGGAAAATTAGCTCCAAGATATATAGGTTCTTTTCACATTATTGAGTGGGTTGGTTCAGTGACTTATCAATTGGAACTGTTGTACAACTTAATTATGTTCATAATGTCTTCTATATCTCTATGCTAAGGAAGTATATTCCAGATCCTTCACATGCTATTTCTTGGATTGAGGTGCCTATTCAGGAGGATGTATCTTATGAGGAAGAATTTGAGAAAATTTTGGGTAGTGAGATCAGAGTTCTGTGTCGCAGTGAAATACCCTTGGTTTGAGTTTAATGGAAGAATTATAGCGAAAGAGAATCAACTTGGGAAATTGAATATGAGATGATGGACCCCCGTTTGTTCGATGGTACACTTAAGGTTATTTTAAATTTTAGGGATGAAATTTTTTAAGTGGAGGAGAAAGTAATGGTTGGCAAATTAATTCAAAAAATGAAACTTTCCTTTTTGGAATTCATTACTCCCTTTTTTCGTGAGAGCATTGTGTAGTCTGTGAGGAAAAAAATTTCCTTTTTCTTCTCTTCCCTTCCTGCCTTTCTTTCCCATACTCACCTCTCTCTCTCTCTCTCTCTCTCTCTTGGTGATTTCCTTCCCTCTAACAGAAGCTACTTTCGACAATTTGGGGACGATTATAGACTCTATGATCGAGTGATTATTGGCCTCAGTAAGCTATTTTTGTCCTTCTCTACAATTTTTAATTATGGCAGAAACATTGAAATTTTTGTTCTCGGTGTTGAAGAAAATTAACCAAATTGTTCTTGGTGCGGATTTGGAAAGGAAGGTGACAATTCTCGTTGTGTTGGTTAGAAGCTTCGGTGACCAAAAATTATTGGCCGAAGGTATATAAAAATATAAACTTTTCTCTTTAGCATATTCTCTGTTTTCTGGCATTTTTGTTCTGGATTTCTGAATTGTGAATTTGATGTTGGATTTCTTATCAAAAGGGAGGAATAGTATCGCCGGATCATGAAAGATTTGACAAAGCCCTTTAATGGCGTCAGTGTTAGAAATGTCAAACTGCGGCTACAAGAAAGTTGGGTCGCGGCATAGGTCGCATCCACCTCATTTGGTTGGACGGCAGGCAAGACCTAGGATCTCGCCAATGATAACCTCACCTTTGTCGATGAGGAAAATTGCAATTTACGACACAAAGCGCATCGATCCGCGACACCGAGAGCATTGATCCATGACACGGAGTGCTTTAGTGTGCAACACAGAGAGTCCTGAGTAGCAACCGAGCTACAGCTCGAGACTCTATGCGCTACAAACCATGCCCTTTGGGCTGCAGTTCAGCCCTTTGGGCTACGTCCAATGCCTATTTTGGGTCTGTTTTGGGCTAAATTTTTGGTATTTTTCTACCCAATTAATTTGGGTTAATTTTTATTTAATAATTGGGGATTTTTAATATGTTAAATTAACCTAGAAATTTGATGATTCTATTTTTGGTTAGATACAAAAATTTTAAATTTTAAAATCCGTGGACCATTGGATTTGGACTTTTTGGATTATCTGACTTTGGTTAATGTAAGCTCATTTCGAGGTAGAGATTTACTTTTATGCATGACATTATATAATTTTTCTAAAGAAAATAATATTTTGAGTTGTGTCTCATATAAAATGAAGTGTTTATTTTATGGCTCATCTAATTTTTATATTATATTATATGTACACATTTTATTAAAGTATGCATATAAAAATTATTGGATCAATTTGGTTGAGTAAACCAAATTTGATCAACCTGATTTGGAGTTTTTTTTACTTTACTCACATTTGATCGTAAGAGAATGTAATTTTTTATTGTTAACTAGAGTAATGAGACAGCTGTATGTGCACAAAACCATAAACTTGATCAGGGTCTTTATGTGGCTTTCGTGATTGCCGAACATTGCTTTTATTATGTGATATGCCTAGGGCATGGTGTGCTCGGAGTCCGTGAGTGACTCCACTTGCACTAGAATTTTATTTTGGTATAGCAATGGTATATTTTAATTACGTACCACATTATAGTGGGTTGTTTTAAAAGCATATCTTTTGTACAATTTTCTAAAAATGAATATATGAAACATAAATTTTATGATCTTGCATGCTTAATCATCATTCTAAATTAATTTTTGAATATAAAATTTGATTTTTATTGAGTTTAGTCCACTCATCCCAATAACACCATTTGAGGACTTTATCAGCAAGACTTCTTACGCAAAAACAAAAACCTTGGACGAAGATAGAAGACAAAAAGGTCGACCTTCGGAAGAGGAGGTCGAGTTCGACACCATACTGTGGAAAAAGTGGTCAATCACAATTTTGAAAATTCAGTGGAGAGGCAATATGTAATAATGGCGGTCGAACTAGTGGTCGATCTCTACTTTGAAAAAATTGTGGTGGTTGAGTAATGATGGCGGGTGGTCGATCTTCCATAAAGAAATCCTTGAACGATTGTTGATGCAGCGGTCGATCACTGCAAGTATTATAATAGACAGGTTGGATTGGGAAAAAATTACTCCTTTACAATTTTCTTATTCCTCCAAAAAACTCCTCCTTGATGAATCAAAAAGGGAATTCTCACCAACAATAAAGTGAGTTTGATTGCAATTTTTGAACTTGTTCACCAATCCAAATTGGCTAGAAGAATTGCAAGAATCTAAAATCAAGTAATACTCACAACACTTAACTTTAGTTTTTCAATCCAAGGATCATCAACAATCCAAGAAAAAGAGGGGGAGAAATTAGCCAAATCTAAAAGAGATTTTTGTTCATCAAAACTGAAAACTTCTAATGAGTCTTTGTGGGGTATAAATAGCCCACTTTGAAAAGAATTCCACGAGAGATATGATTGACTTATAGTTATTCCTAACAAATCTCTATCTTCTATTTGAAATTTAAAATAACTTGAATTTAAACTATCTAGGAAAACTTTAAAATAACTTAAAATTTTAAATGAATTTGAACTTCATTCAATTTGAATGAATTCAAATTTGTGGCCCTTCCTCCTCTTTGGCGAATTACCCATGAAATTGCCAAGTAAGCACATGTGTTGTCATCGCTTGATCCACTTCATAAGGTGTGCCTTCATCTTGAATATTTGAGTATAAAGAATAATAAACCAAATAATATTTTGAAAAATTCTTAGAATTAGGCCTTGTAAGAATTCATTGGGCCACATCATAAATTGGTCTTCATATTGATTTGGGCATCTAATTCGAGTAAGTGAAATCGAACCTCTTAAACAGAAACATAACTATCTATTCGTGGACCTTTTGACATAGCGAACAAACTCTGAATTAAACAATCCAACCCATTATGGAAACCTTGAGATATTAGCTATAATCTTTGTGAAAAATAGTTTTTGATATAAAATAATTAACATCGTCGAAATTGCCAAATAAATTTCAAAGGTCAAATCCCAGATTTTGTAATTTACCACAAATCTCTCAATCTTGTACTTGATTTCCACTTATGTTTCATCTTGAAGAACACCATAATATAATTGAATGTTGGATGAATGTAATTCATCCTCTTTCTCCCTTGAACCTCTTCAAAATAAACACAATAAAAATCATTAAAGAATCCCCATACATGATTGTGAATAGAGTCAATCCGTGGCACATCAACTTCGAGTTGTCGAATCAGAACTAAATTTGGCCAGATTTATTTCTTCTAGCATTTCTTTATAATTTTCCCTTGAGAGTTACTCTGTGAGGTGTATTTTGTTATGGATGACTGTAACTCCTAATTTTTACATTATTATTCCTCACAGTTATTTTTTATTTATATTGCTATACGATCTAGATATCACTTGTTAGACCTATTTAACTCATGTTTTATTGGGCTTTGGCTTTTAAATAAATGTGTTAAGACTTCTGCTACTAATTATTAAAAATTAAAGTAAAAAGGATCAGATGATTCGATTCTTTCAGGTTGGGTCGTTCTCCATTCTGTCTCGAGTTCCTTACAGATTGTGATATTAATGTCACATAAATTTAATTAAATAACGCTGAAATCATATAGTTTAAGCACGGTCTCAATGGATGATGAAAACGTTACCCAACTGATAGATCCTCATTGCATATAACAATAAATTTAGCAAAATAACATCCCGTGATTAAAATGAACAAACCTAAAAACCCTAAAAAACAACCTGGATGAGTTTCAAAATAGATTGGGAAATATAAAAATAGGTGGTGAAGAGACTTTCAGTGGTTTGTATGGACAAAATGGCTTTATGGATCCATCATTCATGCTGTAGAAACTTGTATTATGGCATCCATGCAGGCCATCATGGTGCATTTGATGCCATACATCTTCTGTGAGTAGATTGAATCTTCCTCGCACTCTGGAATCTCATTTTCGGCAATGGATACTGAATTATTCCCACCCAGAAACAAGATTCGATTGGCCAGAGATTGCACTCCCTCATATATTTGTTTTGAGGAATCCAGCTTATAGACGCGAAAAGACAATGTTATGTAAGGACATGCAGATGGATTAGAGTTTTCATGGCCTCTTCTATATTGCTCGTTCTGAGCGACACCAACAAACCTTATCACAAACAGAAGATCTTCCTCGAACTTCACCAAATAAAACTGCTTGTAAAATGTAAATAAAGAACTGTTAGTTTCTTTAATTTCATACTTTCATACGAACAATACTTTTATTTTCTCTAAAATTGTTTAACATATTTTGGTTCAACCATTGATTACGGATAAACAAAACTTAATGACCATACCTTGATCCATGCTTTGTTGATGTAAACGTTGATCGGGAAAACATTTATCGCCTTGAACCTTTTTCCTTTCTTTTCTCCCTTTGATGATTAAGGGAGTAATGTATGTCTTTTCTTTTTATTCTCTTTTCTTCAGCCGAGAGAGCAGTATATACTGAGAGAGAGAGATTAAGAGATGGGATATTGCACGGGAGAGCCAAAGAGAGTCCTTTTCTTTAGAAAACTAATTGCCATTAATAAAGAGAGGAAGAAGAGAAGTCTGATACAACTTCTCTCCTTTCTCTTTTTATCCTATTTTTCAACGTAAATGCTTTTTAGCACTTATATCATAACATTGAAAAACAAACACTCCTTGCAAATCTCAATCTCCTTTAAGAATATAAAATATTTTTTTTCATGTAATTTACTGCATTGCCCTTCATTTTACAAGGAATTATGTAAATGTCATTTCATCCTTTTTAACCATACATTATTTACTTAACAAGGTCAAGGTGAGGGAATTAAAACTCAATCAACTTAATTCTTTTAAACTTAACAATCATCACATTAAGCACCTTAATATTAAGTCAATATACTTTAATTAACATAGACCACATTTATAGATTTATTAAAAAATAATCTAACAATCTCCCACTTGGACTATGTTATATTTAGGGGTGGGCAAATCAGTTCTCGGTTCCGGTTCCGAACCACTTGGAACCGACCATTCGATTCTCGGTTCTGAGAGTAAGGAACAGGAACTAGAACCGCAAGGAACCGGACCCAGAACCGGAACCGAGTCTCGGTTCTGGTTCGGTTCCAATTCCTTTTCAGTTCCTAGTAAGAAGAATATTAAAATATGAAAATAAAACAATTGTGTTCTGCTAGCTTTCTCTAATATTTAATTATCCAGTAATTTTTCAAATCAATTGTGATACCTTTTGTCATGTGCAAAATCAAGAGAATCAAGATAATCAAAGCAAATTCAAATAACCATTCCAAGTAAAAAAACACAAAATATTTAATGATTTTTATTCAGACATATGCTGTTTTGTTAACAGCTCAAAGTACAGAGGTAAACCTGTTGGTTTTGGTTTTCGGCTTTCGCGAGAGATAGCTTCATTTATCATTGGCAGTTTCTGATGAACCTTTTTCCATATTTGATTGACAGCACTGGTCGAAGAAATATGACCGATGCCACCCACACCCACCATTGTCGTACTCGAAAATAGGCTGAATCTTGGCAATCTTTCGTCGAAATCTATCTTTCTTCTATTTCAGATAGTTTCTAAGATGATTGATGAGCCAATTTGGAGTTAGACCATTGCTAACAGCTACAAAAACAGAGAATTTTGAATAATCGATCATTCCTTCAAATGGAAGCTCAATATCATCGCTCATAATGACTGTATACAGAGACTTTGAATGACATCAAAAAGTTGGCATGAAATGGGGTTGTCCCCTGCTAGGTGTTGACGATCTCATCCCTCTAATCGACTGCCCCCGGCCACCCGCATTTGGAAAGCCTTCTTCCATTATAACATCCAACTCGTTCGATAGCAAGTGCCACAATTTTTCGCGAGCAAGACCTCCCTATTAACGCAAAGTTTAGCAATCTCATAAAACAATCAAACCAGCAAATAAAAAATATACAAAATTGTAATCCAATTGCAAGACCACCACAGCCACTTCAAACTCATAAGCGAAAATGGTATTCAAAACATAGAGCAATAGATCTGATCTATATTTCGCTATAATGCTTCCTGTAGGATGAAAGTGATGCTTCTAGCAGTCGGCGCAGAAATCATCGCTCACAATGGGTTATTTCTCCTAACTCTTCTATACAACCAAAGAGCACAGAAATCAACCCATCCATAAATCAAAAGCAGAAGCTATTAACATAGACGAAACAGAAAAAACCTAAAGCAATACGTACCATTGGAAATAGAAGAATAAAGGTGAGAGTCGACCCACCTTCTTCACAGAGAAAGGGTTCGCAGAGCAGCAGTCAAAATCGTGGAGAAGGGTTTGCCTCCGTAGTTCGCAGAGTTGTGATTCGCCTTGGCCAAGCAAGGGTCGTTCGTCTTCGAGGAGCAAGGGCTGATTTCACCAGACTCGGGAGGGGAAATGCTTTGCAATTTTTGCCTTCTAGTTCCAGCTATACCTGCAATATCCCTGTTTTTAAAACATTGCGGTTCTCGGTTCCACAAATCAAGAACCGAGAATCGAACCACACATATGAACCAATTCTCAGAACCGAACCCGTTACAGATTTAGGAACGAAAAACTGGAACTGAACCAGAACCGAAACTCGATTCTGGGTTGGTTCTCGGTTCTGGTCGGTTCTTGCCCACCCCTAGTTATATTAACTTTAATAAAATCGATTTCCAGCTATTACTTTTTAGTTGTCACAACTTGCATTCACAATCCATTTCTATAATATACCATAATGTGAATTTATCAAGTGTTCTTTTCATAATGAATTGTATTATCGGATCATGGCAGTCACAAGTCTATAATGACAACATAATTCTTTCCATGTATCACAAATTAACACAATGCATTAATTCTTTAATCGATGAATACTATATATATACCTTTCAACTTTATCTTTGCATAAAGTTTCATTTATTATTCATAAACAACTTTAATTGTATACACCATTCTATGAATAATAAACACGCATACAAAAATATTTCCTTAATGAATTCAAAAGTGTAATAAGATACAAGTTATGCTATTACAATCACATGTACAAAGATTTGTCACCTAAACCCATCATTTCAACATGTTCTTTAAAGGCTTTTGGTGGCAATCCTTTGGTTAATGGATCCACTATCATCAAACTTGTATTTATATGCTCTATACACACCTTTTGTTTTTATATCTCTTCTTTGATTGTCAAGTACTTTAAATCTATATGTTTTGCTCCTTTCAAGTACTTGTCATTCTTCGAGAAGAATATAGCTGTGGAATTGTCACAATAAATTTTCAATGGTCTATCGATATTGTTGACCATTTCTAGACCCTGAATTTAGTTTCGCACAATGCTTAAATTGTAGCTTCAAAACATGCTACAAATTCTGCCTCCATAGTGGAAGTAGCAATCGAAGATTGTTTTCCACTTTTCCATGATACAGTTCCTTCAGCTAATAGGAACACGTAACCGAATGTAGATTTCCTCGAGTCTACACATTTACCATAATCTAAATCTGAATATCGAATCACCTTAAGATGATTTGATTTTCTATACATGAGCATGTATTCCTTTGTTCCTTGTAAATACCGAAGGACTTTCTTTGCAGCTTTCCAGTGATTCATTTCTGAGTTACTTGGATATCGGCCCAACATCCCTACTGCAAAAATGATGTCTGGCCGAGTACATGTCATTGCATACATTAAGCTTCCTACTACTAATGCATATGGAATATATTCCATTTCCTTACATTCCATATCACTCTTCAGACATTGCATTTGATTAAACTTGTCCCCTTTCTGAATTGGAGCAATACAAGCGTAACACTTATCCATTCTGAATCTCTCTAGAAATTTATCAATACATCCTTTCTAAGACAAGCCTAGCAAACCTTGTTTTTTATCACGAAATATTTCTATTCCAATTATATAGGCTGCCTCACCCATATCTTCCTTTTCAAAATTCTTAGAGAGAAAAACATTTACGTCATGTAACATTCCTTTATCATTTGCAACAAGAAGAACATTGTCAAAATACAGTATCATGATACTAAACTTGCTCCAACTAACCTTCATACAGTTACATCGATCAACAGTGTTCTCTATAAAACCGTAAGACGTAATGGTATCGTTAAACTTAATATATCATTGTCTGGAAGCTTGTTTTAATCCATAAATTGACTTCTTCAATTTACACAACAAATTTTCATTTCCAGGAAATGAAAACCCTTCTGGTTGATCCATATACACTTCTTCCTCTAAGTCACCGTTAAGAAAGGCGGTTTTTACGTCCATTTGGTGAAGCTCTAAATCATAATGAGCTACCAAAGCCATAACTATCCTTAAAAATTCCTTCTTTGAAACTGAAGAGAAGGTCTCCTTATAGTCAATGTCATCTTTTTGAGTGTAACCTTTGGCTACAAGTCTGGCCTTATACCTTTCGATGTTACCTTTCGAGTCACGTTTGGTTTTGAAAATCCATTTACAACCAACACGTTTCTTTCTTTTAGGTAACTCTACAAGTTCCCAGACTTTATTATCATCCATCGATTGCAACTCTACTTTCATAACATTTAACCCCTTTTCAGAATTATTACATTCCATGGCTTGTTTAAATGAACCTGGATCTTTGTCATTACTCAAGTCATATTCCTCTTCAAGTGAATAAATCTCATAATCATCAGAAATTGCTGGTCTCCTTTGCCTTACAGACCTTCGCAATTCTGATTCTTATGATAGTTCACTTATGACTTGATCATCATTAATATGCTTATCATTGACACGTTCACTTTGATTGGTTTGAATATTCATATGTTGTTCCGGTATGTTGTTTGACTGTGATAAAACAAAAGGAATGACAACATGATGAGAAGTACTAGGTGTTGTTTCTTCCACCCGATTCTCTTGAATATTCACATTTCGTGATTCATCACTCCCACTGAACTCGCCATTCTCAATGAATCGAGCATATCCAGATTCAACTATTCTTGTACTATTCTTTGGATAGTAAAATATGTACCCTTTTGACTTTTTTGGATAGCCGATGAAATAACCACTGACGGTTCTTGCATCGAGCTTCTTTTCATGTAGATTATATATCCTTACTTCTGCCGGACAACCCCAAACATAAATACGTCTTAAACTAGGTTTTCTTCTCGTCCACAGTTCATAAGGTGTCTTAGGAACTGCCTTACTAGGAACCCTATTCAGCAGATGTGCAGTGGTTTTTAAACCGTGCATCCACAACGATAAAGGTGCATGACTATTATTGATCATACTTCTTACCATTTTGATAAGAGTACAATTTTGCCTTTCAGCTACACCATGTTTTTGTGGTGTACCCAACATTGTATACTATGCACAAATGCCTCGACTTTCGAGAAACCTTGCAAATGGACCTTTGTTTTGTCCATTTTCATCGAATTTTTCGTAATATTCACCACCTCTATTAGACCTCACTACCTTTACTTTTCTATCTAACTGACTTTCCACCTCATTGATAAATATTTCTATAACATTCATCGCTTGAGACTTTTTATGCAGTAGATACAAATAACCATAACATGAGAAATCATCGATAAATGTGATAAAATATTTTTCACCACTCTATGAAGGAGTGTCTAATGGACCACATATGTCAGTGTGTATCAATTCTAAAAATTCACTACTTCTTGTGGCAGGGTATTTTGATGTGTGTTTACTTTGTTTTCCCTTAGTGCAATCTATACACACGTCCCAATCATTTAAATCTAATTAAGGTAAAATATTACTTTTCATTAACCTCAATATTCTTTCTTTAGATATATGACCTAGATGTTTATGCCATAATGAAGTAGAACTTTCATTTGTTGCATTACGTTTAGTTCCAATCACATGACTAATATTAAATAGGGATTCATTATATTTAGCATTAAGATTGAAACAATATAAACCATCCTTCAAAATACCTGAGCCATAACAGTATTTTTGTTTGTACAAAGAAAACACACCATTACCAATCTCAATATTAAATCCTACATAATCCAACTTTGCCACATAAATTAAATTCCTAGCACATTCAGGAACATAGAGACACTCTTCTAGATCCAGAAAATGTCCGATATCCAGAATCAATCTATAAGTCCCAATTCTTTGTATCTATGCCTTCATTCTGTTTCCCATATACAGGAACTTTTCAGTTCCGCGTATGGGCTGAATCAAAAGAAATCTCTGTGTAACATTAGATATATTAGTAGTAGCTCTAGAATCTAACCACCAAGTATTACTAGGCACTTTTATAATATTTGATTCAAAACATACTAAAACAAATAGTGTACCTTTCTTTTCGAACCAAGCTTTTCTTTTCAGACAATCTTTCTTGATGTGTCCAGCTTTGTTGCAGAAGTAGCATTTAAGCTCTTTTCGGATCTGATCATCTTTTATCTTTAATTGGCATTTTCCCTTCTGTTTGTTCTTTTTACTCGGCTTTTGTGACTACTAAGTTTCTATACATTGATCATTTTAAACTAGGTCACTTTTGTGACTACTAAGTTTTTATACATCAATATTTAATTGAGTCAATTTTCCTTTATTTCATTTATTTTAACTTTTATTTTTATGCCACTACCATCTTAAATGGACCCTTAAAATTACAGGTTCAATTCTTACGAGAACAGTAAATATATAAAGAATGAATCTGTAATAACTAAAAACAGGTTAGTCCAAGTGGCCACTCACATGGTTCATTGAGTGTGAGTGCTTGAGTTTGAACCACGGGTTTTTCTTTTCTACACCTCAAAATTAATATGCATATGACATATATTTATATATGAATAAATAGTCACAAAAACTTTCATAGTCCAAATGGTCACCCACTTGGTTGCCTTCTCCTAGAGCCAGGTTCGACTCTCCATTATTTCTTTGGCTATTTTCTTTTATTTTAACAAATTAACAATCATGCAGAACTTTAAACAATCCAGTAGCAATTAATCTTTTTGCATAAACAATTTATGCATCAAAATCAATTTTTATGCTGAACCTATTATGCATCAAAATCAATTTTACGCAGAACCAATTAAGCATCAAAATCAATTTTTACGCAGAACAATTATTCTAAACCTTTGCTGAACTTTTATGCAAAATCAATTATGCAGCAAATAATCTTAATACAGAAAATTATGCAGCAAAGAAATGCAACAACTATTATGCATAAATGATTATACAGCAAAATTAACCTTTATGTTCGGAACAATTTCAAAATAACCTTTATGTTCAGAATTATTATGCAGCAACTTTCAACTTTTATGTAGAAACGTTTATGCAAAATAATTATGCAGTAACAAAACGTATTAAACTCTTGTTCATGGCAAATCGAAACGTTAATTACTGTGCTCTGATACCAATTGTTAGTTTCTTTAATTTCATACTTTCATACGAACAATACTTTTATTTTCCCCAAAATTGTTTAACGTATTTTGATTCAACCATTGATTACAGATAAATGAAACTCAATAACCATACCTTGATCCATGCTTTGTTGATGTAAATGTTGATCCGAAAAATGTTTATCGCCTTGAACATTTTTCCTTTCTATTCTCCATTTGATGATTAAAGGAGTAATGTATGTCTTTTCTTTTTATTCTATTTTCTTCAGCCGAGAGAGCAGTGTATGTTGAGAGAGAGAGATTAAGAGATGGGATATTGCATGGGAGAGCCAGAGAAAGTCCTTTTCTTCAGAAAACAAATTTGCTATTAATAAGGAGAGGAAGAAGAGAAGTCCGATACAACTTCTCTCCTTTCTCTTTTTATCATGTTTTTCAACGTAAATGCTTTTTAGCATTTATATCAGAACATTGAAAAACAAACACTCCGTGCAAATCTCAATCTCCTTTAAGAATATAAAATATTTCTTTTCATGTAATTTCCTGTATTGCCCTTCATTTTACAAGGAATTACGTAAATGTCATTTCATCCCTTTTAACCATACATTATTTACTTAACAAGGTCAAGGTGAGGGGATTAAAACTCAATCAACTTAATTCTTTTATGCTTAACAATCATCACATTAAGCACCTTAATATTAAGTCAATATACTTTAATTAACGTAGACCACATTTATAGATTTATTAGAAAATAATCTAACACTTTTTCCACAACATCATTGGATGGATTGATTTCTGCCACCTTCATTGGTGAGACACCTCAGAGGTCCCATATTTCAATCGAGGTTTTTCTTTTCAACGCATAAAGGAGCTTTTCGTCGCAGATTATATCACAATAAGGGAGATAACCCCAACTGATTTTGGCCCAAGCACTTTCTCCATATTTCCAATACGCAAGGGAAGCTGAAAATCCATAAATAATCACAACCTCAAAACTTTTGCTACGAGATGGGTCGGCCGTTAGAATAGCTTTAAACAAGTAAGCGGTCATCAGGCCAACATTATCCCATTCGCCATTAAAAAGAGTTGATGATGATGGAAGCTCAATTCTCACCTCTGTAAAAGGATTTAAAAGATACGGGCTTGTTTTCTTATTCCAAATGACTAGCCACCCTAATGAAGATCCAACACACCACTGGCCACCGATGCTGCCATCGTTGGCATTCTTCATTCTGTAAACTCTTTTCTCAGATAAATTGTAGAAGCAATGATATTTTGCACTAGATTCTTCTTCTAAGTTGTCTTTAACTTTAGGATGCATCAACCATGGAGCTCGATCTACATGGTTACCAAAAGATGGCGAAGAGACATAGATTTCATGGCGGATGACCAGAGAGAGTAAACTGCTTCAAAATGGAGGATGTCGATTAAAGAAAGCTTTTGCAAAATGACTTCAATTAGTTCAGGTTTTTTAATTTAGAAGATTTTGTAAAAGAATATTAATATTTTAGTTTTTGGATGATTTAGAATTGTTTGACAGTCCATGGAAGAATCACAGTTTGTCTGTGTTGTTTGTGTTTTTCTACAAAGAAGACAATGAATTTTTTTTATTTGCAAACGATCCTTCATAGATTGACTATGATCTATGGTGGATTGACTGATGATCATCCACGGATCGATGACGCTATTTAACGAAAAACATAACTGCGGTGTTTACTCCGACAATTTCTTATAGTTTAATGGTTAAATCGTTAGCAAAAATAGTTTAGTGGTTGACTTGTCATTGTTCATAAAGTATGATGGTTGGTTTGTCATTTTCCCATATTCAAATAAAAGTTTGGTGATATCTATGTCACACTAAATGTCACTTGAATTATTTTTGTATTTTTCAATAAATTATTGAAAAATTTAAAAATAGTTTGAATGACATCTACCTTGAGAACGTCATAATTAATTTACATGATATTTGAATTTTATTCTTAAGGAAAATGCCAAATCAACTATCATACTTGTAATATCCCAAATTTTCGTAATGCTAATCGTACGACTTAAGTAACAATTCTGGGGTATTGGGAGCTGAAATGGACTATTAAGGTGTTCGTCAAGAGAAACATATTTGGAAGAAGTGAATTATGATACCCCAAATTATGTTCATATTAAGCTTAGGAGGATGATCAACAATTTATTGGAATTGACTTGGATAATTTAAGTGTTGGTTGATCATATAGTACAAGTTTAAGGATAGTTTGGATGATTAGGAACAGTGTGTGAATAGTGTCTTTTTACTAATATATATGTTTATATGGATTTAGGGCATACTGGTTTGGAGAATAAGAAGTAAAGTGCAATTGATTGTGTGGAAGGTGCAGTCGATATTTGAACAATTACAATTTAAGACTTCACTTTATTATTATTATTATATATATAATATGGCGGTTGATGGATTAGAGTGTGGCGGTCGGTCTCAAAAGAAAGGAAATATTACCGATAGATCGTCCAAAGGGAATTTATTGATTGGTAATTCACTAAAGAATGAATGTTGCAAATTAGCGGTCCATCATCCAGTAAGGCGAAGATCGACCGGCATGATGAGAACAGTGAGAATTTGTGATTGGCAGTCGATGTTCAAAAAAAATGATCGACTGACATCAAGGACTGGCGTTATTCTTGAGATTGGTCGTCGATCGTCCAAAGAGAATCGATCAATCGGCGAAATGAAAAGTCGTCTAGAAATACAAACTATCCCCTGGAAATGGAAAGCTTCGACGTTGGACGCATTTGGATGATCAAGCGTCCCTCTCCTTTGGCCTTCCACCTTCAAATGGACGCTGAAGGGTTGGAGTTCGTAGTCTATAAATTGAGAAGACGGATAGAGGTTGGGAGTTTTGGAAAATGGCTAAGAGTTTTCTATGATTTTGAGAGAGGGGAGAGAGAGAGAGAGAGAGAGAGAGAGAGAGAGAGAGAGAAATGAGAGATTTATAGAGAAGAAAATCGAGAGAAACTAAAGAGTGTTGCTCTGGAGTTTTGTGGGACATCCAAGAAGGTCTGTATAAAGGAGAGTGAGGCCGAGAGAACCGTGAAGTCATGGAGGGGAAGAGTGAAAGATTCTTGTGAGTTTCACAAGAGAAAAACTATGAAGGACGAATCTTGGAACGGAGAAGGGAAATATAGGAGCTTCACTTCGGGTTTTTACAGGTAACGATTTCTCCCTATTTTTGTTCTCTTCTGGATAAATAATACTAGTTTTGTTTGATGGTATGTCCTATGCTAATTTGATAAACTGTTTGTGGTAGTAATCAAGTGGTTTCTAAATTGTTATCTGATGTTGTTATATGTGAAAATAAATAGTTGTTTCAATTGTTATGCTTTGTTGGTTTTAATGGTTCTGTAGAGAGATGGTTTTGTGGGATATTATTGGAAGTATACATATTCTGGATGTTATGTTTAGAAGTTTGCTTTCTGTAGTGAATTATTTGAAATGTTAGTTAATGTTCTAGTTGGTTTAAAGATCTATCAATACTGTTGTGGTGGTTAATTGGATTGTGGAGTAAGGAGGGAAATTGTACTTTGTTCGTTGTTAGAATTATTAAGATAAACTGTTGAGTAAGGATGGAAATAATTTAGGAAACATCGGTTAAAGATTATAACCGTTAAGATTGATTGTAGAATGGTATTAGTCAAAGATTTGCTTATAGTTAGAAGTTGTGACTCTGTTTGCTAGAGAACTACTATTGATGCCTATATGTGTTTAATTATGAATAAGGATTTGGAAGGAAAACTTTAAACTCAAAAAACTAGCTAAAGACTCCAAGTAAGTGGTACTACATGTGTTTTGTTCGAAAGGACCTACATCATGGGAATTAGGGTTTGTTTGATGCTTGCATTTACTTGATGTATTATTGACTGTTTGGTGTGAATTGTATGTTTATTAGATTTAAGTTTAGTTCCTTAGTTAAGAATAGATCATGTTTTAAGGATATGGTAGATAAAATTGTATGCTTGCATCATTATTTTTCTAAAGTATAGGAAAATGCAAATGTAACTGAATTAAACGGAATAAACGTAAATAGATTTTTTTGTAGTCCGGTTGGTTAAGTTCGGCACATAAACTAAAGATAAGTAAATAACTATTTTTGTGGTATGGTAGGTTAAGTCTGGCACAGAAACCAAAGATAAGTAACTGGAACTAAATAAAAATGGAACACACGTGAATAAAGTTAACTGATACTGTGAGATGTAGGTTCTTGAGTTGGTCACTTAGGTGTGTGCCACGGGATGACTGCCTTGTGCATAAACCACTCTACCTTGTCAAGTTGACATCTCCAATATGGGTAAAGTTTGTAACACCCCGACAATTTTAAGTTGGACAATTATCAGGGTATTACCAAGGACGTAATCAGAGCGTTAAGTCGAAGAGTAATTCCGATAATGTTTTCCCCGTATACGTGATGTAATCAAGTGTCGGATGTATGAGGTTATTACATTGCGTATTTTTCCTCGTTAATTGTGACTTGTAATTATGTTGAAAATGTATGGGATAAGGTTAAGTGTGAAAAGATAGAGAAAAGTGGGAACTTAGAGTTGCGAACGAACGAGGATGTAACGAGCTATCGTCCGCATTTAAATCTGTCCAAGTCTGGAAACTGTCAGACGCTTGCAGACGATGGCGAACGAGGTGAGCTATCGTCCGAATTGAATCTGTCCAATTCTTGGACACATTTGGATGATACATGCGGATGCCAAATGGCGTCCAAATACCGATTTTAGACAGTACGAACGAGAATGGGGACGCCATTTCTCGTCCGAAGCCACAATTTAGCCTGCTAGATTTAGCCTTGTGGACAAATGCGGACGAAGCCTATGCGTCCGCACTTGTCTGAAATAACCCAAAACTGCGATATTGGGAATTTAAAATGTAAAAAGGATTAAATTGATTAAATGGGGTTAAAGAAAAATTAAGAGGGGATGTGGAAGGGCAAGTGTAACGACCCGGATTTTTCGTCACTTTTTGAAAATGCGTTAAAATTTGAGAAAAATGTGTCAGAGTGCGCCTGATCTGGACAGCTACCAACCATTCATTAAAACTCGTTATAAAGATCTAATTTAAATAAACATGCGGAAGCATTAAAATAAATCATTTAGTTATAATTTGCATAAGCGCTTAGAAAACCTTTTTCTTAAGAAATACTAAACAAATTAAATACACCTTTGATTACAATTTAGGAAACTTTTATTTAATTAAATTACAAACCATTTATCTCTTATTGTTCATAGCCCGGCCAACCACTAACCCGCTTGCATGCAAATCCCTCATCAACTACTTCGAGTCCACACGCTATCTTTTTCTGCGGATACCTACACCAGGAGTAAACTGTAAGCCTAAAAAGGCTTAGTAAGGAAAGGGGTAACAATCAAATAATAAAATTTAACAGTATTTATTAACTTAGATGATTTAAACGTGCTTATTGGTTAAGTAAATCCAAACCTAATCGCTTAGTCAATTCATATTCAATTAATATCTACAGACAAGCAAACTAACAAAACGAGCAGAGCTATTAACAAAGCAACCATCAACTAATCCTAAAACTAACAGAGAGCTAACAACAAATTACTAACAAAGCATACAAGTGATCCTATAGAGTATCAACCAGAAATAAAAAAGCATTCAAGCATAAAACCTACAGAGCAACGTGATGATCTACACACTGAGCAACTATCATATAACAATCTAGAGAACTAACACACAATTCATCAACAGAGAAATCACTAATAGGTTCGTCCAATAGAGAATTCACAAACAGATTCATCCAACAGAGAATTCACAAACATAGAATAGAAATCAACCAAACATACTCAACGCACGCACACATACTCGTGGGTAGGGCTTAGACGGCCAGACACTACCCAATCCTTACCATCGACGAAGAAACACAAACACGAACAGCACTCCATCTCCTGCAGCTTCACGGCAGCAGTTCCAGAAGACTACACACTCCAGCACATTCGAGAAGAAATTCTCCAGAGAGCAGTTCATCTCCATTCCGCCTTTTTTCCTCCTCATACAGAAAACTCAATCACATGCAGAATTAAAACACAATTGAAATTTGAAATACTTAACCATCCGAGGCAGTCATACCATGATCCCATCTCATAACATGATTTTTCGGCCAACACTTCGACGTCCAAATCCTCCCAGGTGTACCACACTCTATCATTAAACACCAAGCACCAACAGACCAATTCGTTCCAACCGAACTGAAGACCTAACCAGCAGCTGCAGCGAACCAAAGTCCTCTACCCTGTCGTTCCTGCCATCGGCGATCGTTCCCTGTCAACGTCTCCAGCCAACAATCGGCCAATAGAATGCAACGGAGGAGGAAGATCAGTTGAACCTACCTTGAATTGATGTTAGAATCACCACGACAGAAGCTTCGCATTCTCGAGCCCTAGACAGCCTGTGACCATTGCTCTCCATTCGCCGGACCACGCGTCTCCAGCCACCGTGACGAAGCATGCTCGTCGGACACCGTCGAACCTGCCCGTCGTCTCCTTCCCATTGCGCCCTCAGTCCCTCATCGCTTCTGCCTTCTCTCGCTCGCCCCTGCTCTCTCTTTCCCCTCTATTTCAGTTTTTCTCACAAAATGGATAAAGGCGATTCTTTTGGCCTTCGGCAATTCGATGTGAACCAGTTCTCATCTCAAATCATTCAATTAAATTCCCACTTATATATATTAAATCTCATTATTTAATTCCTAAATAAATATTCCCTTAATATACTTTTATGTGTAAATCTTAATAATTAATTCTTTCTTTATTTAAAATAAATCTAATTAATACCCATTTATTTATTATCTCTAAGTAATTTACCCCCAACTCAATTATTTAAATTCGTTAAATAAATATCTATTTTAATTACAGTAAATTCTATTTAATCTCAATAAATAAAATTCTTACAAATGCGTCCTTCGTAATACCCTAATAAAAATAATTATCCACTTTAAAATGTCGGGGTGTTACATACCTCCCTCATTATATAAATTTCGTCCCCAAAATTTGCTCTACGTAATACTATTCTTACCCTTAATAAACGCTAACCACCCATCCTGACACTTTGTTAACTACCAGTTTTGGTATCCTAGTCGACTTAGGTTTCGGCTTTGACCCCTCTCGAACTGCGATTGCCTAATTCTTGCTAATGGATCAGCTTAACAATGCCCTACTACATCTCTTCGCACTAAAGTCGGTCCAACTATCGAACTCACTCTTCCACACTTTCACTGCGCCACTCTGATAATATCTATGACCCATTGACCTCCTTGGTTTCTAACCCATAGATGCTTCCCAGTTTGTGTGTGTATATCAGTTTCCATTCCTGTTTCCGTATCCATTTTCATACCCCGTTCCCATTTCCGTGTCCATCCCCGTATCCATTCCCAGAAGTTTAGTTCTGGAAACTTCGTTTCTGTTTCTGTTTCCGTTCCTGTTTCCATTTCTGTTCCCGTCATTGTTCCCATTTTTGTTTCAGGTTACATTTCTGTTTCTGTTTCTGCCTCGGTATCCATTTCGGTATTCGTTATGGTATGAATTTCTGTATCCGTATCTGTTTCTGTATCCGTATATGTATCGTATCTATATCTGTTTCCGTATCCGTATCTGTATCCATTTCCATTTCTGGAAATTTTCTTTCTGTTTTTGTTTCTGTTTCTGTTTCGGTTTCTATTTTAGTTTCAGTTTCTGTTTCGGTTTCTATGCTTATACCGTTTCCGTATCCGTTTTCGTTTCCAAAGTTTTTGTTTCTGTTTCCATATCTGGTTCAGTCCATGTGCTCATTTTGTTGAAAAGTTCGACTGATTCAACACTTAATTTCAACTCTTACTATCACGTCTACCCTTTATTTACTCGATGTAACCTCCCATCTTTTCTTACACTTTTACGCTTTAACTTGTCAATATATTTCCCTTTTTTTTTGTCACTTCGTATCATTGTCATTTTCTTTTCTTTAATTTACTTTACTTTTCTTTTCTTTTCTTTTGTTCCTGTTCCGGGCTAAGCTACCAGACCACGGAATCCATTATCTTTTCTTTATCTTCTGTTTATGTGTCGGGCTAAGCTATCGGACCACACAAACCATTATTTTTTCTTTTCTTTTGTTCATGTGCTGGGCTAAGCTACCGAACCACATAAACCATTATCTTTTCTTTGTCTTTTGTTCATGTGCCGGGCTAAGCTACTGGACCACACAAACCATTATCTTTCATTAATCGTTCGTTCATGTTTCTTCTTGTTTTCCGTTTTTCCTTTCTTTAATTCACTTTTTACCATTCGCTTTTTGTTCGCTTTTTATCATTTGTCAATTCACTTTCGTTGATCGTATTCGTTCGTCGTGCATGTCGGACATTGTGCATACTTAACCTAAGTGTCTCGCTTAACTACCTGACTTCATTAACTATCTTACTCCGTTTAACCCTATATTCCTTCCACTTATTCTCCCGTTCCTATTTCCAAAAATTTGGGCAAAGTCTCTCTTGTTTTTAGACTCCCCCAAACCTAAACATCCTGCATAAAAAACCCCAAACAGTTCCAGTATCCTCTATTCTTACCATCATTCTACTAACTCGTTCTTTAACTCTAACGTCATTATCATAAAAATAAACATGCATAACTAAGGAAAATAAGTAAAGTGATTAAACTAAAGTACAAGCAATTAAATTGAAGTATTTACAGTTGATGAAGTATTTCCTCGTTGACACTTATGCTAGCAGGCAGGCTATAGAATCAATTTGAATTTCACAAAAATCGTTTTAGAACAAGTGATAGATTCCATTTTAAAAACGATTATCATAACAGTTTACAAAAATTGTTTTTAAAACACAAGCTCTGATACCAATTGTAACGACCCAGATTTTTCGTCATTTTTTGAAAATGCGTTAAAATTTGAGAAAAACGTGTCAGAGTGCGCCTAATCAGGACAGCTACCAACCATTCGTTAAAACTCATTATAAAGATCTAATTTAAATAAACATGCAGAAGCGTTAAAATAAATCATTTAGTTATAATGTTGCAGAAGCGCTTAGAAAACCTTTTTATTAAGAAATACTAAACAAATTAAATACACTTTTGATTACAATTTAGGAAACTCTTATTTAATTAAATTACAAACCATTTATCTCTTATTGTTCATAGCCTGGCCAACCACTAACCCGCTTGCATGCAAATCTCTCATCAACTGCTTCGAGTCCACACTCCATCTTTTTCTGCGTATACCTACACCACGAGTAAACTGTAAGTCTAAAAATGCTTAGTAAGGAAAGGGGTAACGATTAAAGAATAAAATTTAATTATATTTATTAACCTAGATGATTTGAACGTGCTTATTGATTGAGTAAATCTAAACCAAATCGCTTAGTCAATTCATATTCAATTAATATCTACAGACAACCAAACTAACGAAACGAGCAAAGCTATTAACAAAGCAACCATCAACTAATCCTAAAACTAACAGAGAGCTAACAAAAAATTACTAACAAAGCATACAAGTGATCTTATAGAGTATCAACCAGAAATAACAGAGCATTTAAGCATAAAACCTACAGAGCAATGTGATGATCTACACTGAGCAACTATCATATAACAATCTAGAGAACTAACACACAATTCATCAACAGAGAAATCACTAACAGGTTCATCCAACAGAGAATTCACAAATAGATTCATCCAACAGAGAATTCACAAACATAGAACAGAAATCAACCAAACATACTCAACGCACGCACACATACTCGTGGGTAGGGCTTAGACGGTCGGACACTACCCAATCCTTACCATCTACGAAGATACACAAACACGGACAGCACTCCATCTTTGGCAGCTTCACAGCAGCAGCTCCAGAAGACCACACACTCTAGCACACCCGAGAAGAAATTCTCCAGAGAGCAATTCATCTCCATTCCACATTTTTCCTCCTCACACAGAAAACTCAATCACATGCTGAATTAAAACAAAATTGAAGTTTGAAATACTTAACCATCAGAGGCAGTCATCCCACGATCCCAACTCATAACCTGATTTTTTGGCCAACACTTTGACGTCCAAATCCTCCCAGGTGGACCACACTCTATGTAATGACCCGAATTTTCGTAATTCCTTGAAAATGCGAGAAACTTGAAAATTTTGTTTTAAAGCAAAAGCGCGCCTAAGACCGGATCACTACCAAACTTTCTTTAAACTCGTTTTGAAAACCAATTTAATAAACTATACAGAAGCGTTAAAATAAAACCATTTGAAAACATAGCAGAAGGGTACGTAATCTAAATAAAATAACTAAAACTTAATTACAATTTAAGAAACATAATTTCATATAACTGTTTTCCTTGTACCCTCTTTATGCCTAGCCAGCCACCGGATCCCTCGCGCGTGCAAACCTCTCACCCCTGCCTTTATGTTATCTGTTCTTTATCTGCTTATTATCTGTTTTTCATTTATACTTACACCACAAGTAATACATGAGCCTAATGGCTCAATAAGGAAAAAGGGGAAAACAAATGCATATGTCTCTCTTTAATTTCCTTTTTGGGATAGGGGCCACCCAACCTAATTCTTTTATTACGTTTCGTTCTTTCATTCTTTCTTTACTCGTACTTCGAGCTAAAGATTGGGGGACCTATATGGAATGGTATAGCTGATCGGACCCAACCCTTTGCTTGCAAGCTAGAACTCCCATTCCCGATAAAGGAGGGCTTAGGCTAGATTGCAGGCTAGACCTGTCTACCCATCTGCCCCCAACTCCTTTTTCTTTTCTTTCGTCTTTTCCTTATCATTTTTCCTCACAATGCATGTGAGTACCACTCCGATAGGGTACTCCCTACTTTGTTTCTATTAACATGATGCATGATGTTTCACAACATAACATTCATAATAATTGGAGTGCGCATAAAAAAAGTAATTGACGATAATTGAATAACGGAATGGAAAGCGCATATTGAAGAACAATTAAATTACTAAATTAGAAACAGTGAAACACATAAGGAAATCAACAACAAACACTAAGGGAAACTGGAATCACACAGCCACCTATCAGAATGACAGTCATTGAATTAAAGCAATGAGGGGCATGCTTGAACAGAACACATTATTGATTTACATGCTAGTTATCCTAGTTAACTCCCTAGTCAATTTACATGCTCCAGAAAGATTATAATTACATTTATTATGATTTACTAAACATGCTTAATTAGTTTAATGGATTAAGCATGCATAGCTAATTAATTAAACATGCCTTTATTAGTTTAGTGGACATGCCATTCTAGTTAGTTAATTTAAACTATTACCAATTGCATGCCTTTACGACCCTAAATGATTAAACATGCTCTTGTGGTTACTTGATTAAACAGCTAGTTGATTAACATGCTCGTTTGTTTATTTAAACATGCTAAATATTCCAATTATCCTAGTTAAGTTAATTAACATATTATTCTAATTAATTACATGCTCAAGCAAAGTACAATTAAGTTATCCACCATATTATCTTAGATAGATTAGTTATTTATCTAATTTACGATAATTGATTATTTAATTAAACATGCTTAGGTTAGATTAACTAATTAATACACATGCTTAGATTTACTAGTTAGTTCACATGCTTCCGTTAACTAAATAGTTCACATGTTTAGATTAGTGAGTTCATTAGTTAAACTGCAGTAAATTGATTAACATACTCAATTGAATTAATGCTAGTTATAAATTAATATGTCTGGTCGAAACTAGTTATTTAACAATGAGTTAATTAATTAGATTAATTAACATACTCAGCTTCTAATTAAAGTTAACTAGATGTGCTTGGTTAAGGGTCATTCTCATTCTAAGGGAAAGACACTTATGCAGAACAATATACGTATAGCACTGAGGATAGTAGTAAAATAAAGCATGGAAAGCAATAAGGAAAAGCGGTAAGGAAATGTATATGGTCTTCATCAAGAAAACTCTTAGCTCATTCTTGCTTCTCATCCTTCACCCTCTCATCATTTACACTTATCACATTCACTCATTGATTATTTATCACAGTAATTCATCACAACAATTAAAGTAAAACGTAAGCAGTAAGAAGAACAATTAACAATGAGGAGCTAATCATATTCTACCAAATACTAACAATTTTACACTATCAACAACCACAACCAAAGAAACACACTTATGCACCCACACTTGTGGTGTAGGGCCTCAATGGCCAAAACACTCATTAATCTTTACCTCAGTTCTTTATTGTGCGCTAGCACTTAGTCGCTTTTCTTCTTTTCCTTCCGATACCTTCACAATCAAAACATCTTTCATTAATAATTTCGACTTATAACTTTCATTTCCTTTTCGAATCCTAACGTGTATAATAATTCTAAGAACTTCACGGAACATAACATGTCTCAACTTAAACTATCAGAAGCTTATACATTTCAAGGAAATATACTTCCAATATTTTTCCTCAACCATATAACAATTTTAACACTACAACAGAGAACATTATGCTCCAACAGAGGCATTAACACCATAAGTTAAAATCCAACACTTCATGCTTTAGGAAAATGACCAACAGAGTGCTATATTCACAATTCAATACTTCACAGAATATCTACCCAAATAGCAGCACATAATCGAATCGAACTATCCTTCACAGAATCGAAAAACTGAAACCCATTAGACAATCACAACTCAACACAACTAACAGAGTACACAATTCCATACTTCATCCTCCACAGATTATCAACCAAAATATTAACCCAACTGAGGTGTTATCCATCCAAAATCCAAGCCTAAGTCTTAACAGAGCATCCATAACAGAATTCAAGGACTAAACAACAGAGAAGAACTCACCAGCAACTATTGAAGCTCTTGGCCATCACTCCAGCTCTGTCCTCTAGAGAGCTCCAAATTCATCTCCCAGCACTCTGCTTCACAGGGAAGAAATCGACAGAACACCTCCGTCATTTTTATCTCCCCACTCCACTGCCTCTCTACGTGAGAGGCACTCCATGGCCTATCACTGCCATCCACAGCTACGAAGTCTACAACGTCCCTCTTGTCGACTTCCTGTTGAGCAAGGACAAGGAGACAAAATCGAGCCATAAGGTGGACTAAGGCCTTCAGCCAGTCCAACTTGAACCACTAATTGCCCATCCACCCGAGGCATCGCCAGCCATTCATCACTGTCGCCATTGCCATTCCGTTATCGTCGCCGTGTATCACCAGTCGCCTGATGCCTCACCTACAAAACAACGACGCACGTCATTACCCTGGCCAGCCCACCCAAACCCATTTAAAATTACCCACTTATACTTTTAAATTTATCTATATAATTATAATACCCCCAACGGATTTAATTTATCAAATTAAATCCATTTATTTCCTCAATATTAAAATACCCCTTTTTATATTAATTTTTCACTTTAATCCACACATTACCTTAATTATTCAATTAACCCTTAATTCAAAATAATTATATTTAACCCCAAATATTAGATAATTTAATTCATTAAATTAACGTTTATTTTATTTTGATTACATTAATTCCCATGATATATAACCTAACGAGTACGTTCTTGGTAAAACCCCAATAGTCAACCCACTTAAAAGTTGGGGTATTACACTCTATCGTTCAACACCAGGCACCAGCATACCAATTCGGTCCAACCGAACTGAAGACCAAACCAACAACTGCAGTGAACCAAAATCCTCTGCGCAGTCGTTCCTACCATCGGCGATCGTTCCCTGTCAATGTCTCCAGCCAACAATCGGACAATATAACGCAACGGAGGAGGAAGATCAGTTGAACCTACCTCGAATTGATGTCAGAATCATCACGGCAGAAGCTTCGCATTTCTGAGCCCTATATAAAAATCTCAAGTTGTTGTATCACCAATGGAGCTCATGAAAAGTTACGTCTAACTCTCCACTCTCACTCACTATATTGAATTGTAATGATTTTATACAATATTACATATTCTATTAAACCTATATAAAAATTATTTAATAAAAAAATTTTATTTTATGTAGATTATCAATTTTATAATCAAATTATAAAATTAATAATTCTAAATAAACAATTTATTTAGTACTAATAAAATAATGTAAAAATTTTAACAATTAAAATTGTGCACTATTTTATTTTCTCACTTAATTCATAAATATAAATTAATAGTTTTAATCTAATTAAAATCATTTTGATTTTTAACAAACTAATTCATTAAAAATAAATAAATAAAACATATAATATAAATGCATGTCAATGTGAGAAATTTAAATGATAAGCTTTATATGCAAGTACTAAATGGCATGTGAATGTATAACAATGATAAAGCGACTTATATCAAGCATAAAAATAAATGAAATAATGACCAGGTTGTTTGGGTGATATTTTCTAGATGATGGTCCGTAGCTTGTCTTGATTATTTCCTTTATTTCTTGTGATTAGTGCTGTGAAATATACTCTGTGAGTTTTGCTATGAAGTGTAGAATGGTTCGTTGTGAATTTGAGAATGAGGAATTGAAAAGAGAAGTATGTGAGGATGTGATAAGCATGAATGACTATAATTTCCTTTACTCAAGCTAGTTTTAATCTTGTTGCTTATTCCCCTGCTTGCGGTTAGTTAAATCCATTTGTATAAGTTGTTTAATCACTTGTTGTTAGGTATGTTTGCTTAACTAGTAGTATATAACAATCTTGAGCACGTTAATTAAATTAACTAGAGTAATTAGCCTTGAGTATGTTAAATCAACTAATTTAATTAATTAACTAGTTGTTAATAACTAATTCGAACTTGTTTAACTAGTTGTTTAATTAACAAGTGTTAATCAATTCATTAAGCATGTTAATTAACTAGGATAACAATGAATTAACTAGTTGAGCATGTAATCAATCCTGGGCAGCATGTTTAACCAATAAATCATTCATCGTAGTTTACCTAATTAACTAACCAGTCTAAGCAAGTGAACTAAGTAGTATTGAGCATGTTAATTAACTTAGATGATAATGGTAGATAACTCAATTGTACTTTACTTAAGCATGCAATTTATTAGAATAATAGGAGCATGTTAATTAGCTTCACTAGAACTAAGTAGCATGTTTATTATGTCACTTCAACTAATTGGCGATAACAAAATAAAAGCATGTAACATGAGTAGGTAATTAACTAGGATAATTCGTAGCATGTAATTAGTATATTTAATTGTTAGCATGTTTAATTAGCATGATAAATCAATTAGTAGCATGTTAGTAACTAGGGTGTGACATATAATTAACAAGTAATTAGAATTTTTGCATTGCATGTTTAATTTAATTAGTTATCAATTTATCATCATTAATATTCTATGTATTATCTTTTATTGCAATTACATCCACTGTAACTTCTATAATTGATACCTTGCTTTATTTGAGAATTATTAGAGAGAAGCTAAAAGATGAAGGAACTAAGTATGAATGAATTAAGAGTTCCAATTACAATGTTTATCTTCCCTTCCGATATTATTGTCTTCTTAGTGTTTGTCTTCCTTGTGTTCATTGTAAATTACAGTCTACTAAACCTAAGCATGTGTAATTAGATTAGGAATCTTTCTTGAACATATTAATTAACTAGGATAACTAACTCAATAATCCAAACTTGAGCATGTTAATTAATTAGGATACCTAATTAGATAATAGAGGTAATTACTTCCTGAGCATGTAAATTAACTAAAATAACTAACTAGAATAAATAAATGTAATTATTTCTTGAGCATATAAATTAATTAGGATAACTAACTAGAATAATAGTAATCTTTCTTGACTATGCTAAGTAACTAGGATAACTAGAATACTAAATGGAATCTTTTGGAACATGTAAATGGACTAGAAAATTAACTAGGATAATTAGCCTGTTAATTAATAGTACGTTTCGATTTCTATTTCGATTATTATTATGTTCTATCAGTTCGAGCATGTTTTCATCTTTTCAATTCATTATATATTGTTCTGATATGGGTGTTCAATTTCTGTATCCCCTTATTGAGTTCATTCGTTGTTCGACTTCCTTATGTGCTTCATTGATACAATTCCATATTTTAATTATCCTCTAACGTGCGCTTTCAATTTCTGCTATTTAATTACTTTCCATATATGTGTTATTCAATTGTTATGTCATCATGCATCATGCTTATAGTTACATTGTACTGCATCATGCATCATGTTAATAGAAACCAATAGGGAGTGTCACTCGGGGGTGGTACTCACATGCATTAAGTGAAGGAAAAATGTTAAGAAAATGAAATAAAAGAAAAGAAAAGGGAGTTGGGGTAGATGGGTAGTTTGGATCTAACTTGGCAGCTAAGATACACCCCTACCTTGTTGGGAAAGGGACTAGTGTGCACACAGGAGGTTAGAAGCCAATCAAGCTATGTCATCTCAAAGGACAACCTCCAATCTCCAACTCGAAGTACGAGTAAAGAACGAAAGAACGAATATAATGAAAGGATTGGTTTGGGGCGGTACCCATTCCAAAAGGTACTAAAAATAGGCATAAGCAAAATGCATAAATCCCATTTTCTTACTAAGCCTTTGGGCATTCAGTTTACTTGTGGTGTAGGTACTTGTATGCGAAGACGCTCAAAAAGCAGGGATGAAGGATTTGCACACGCGAGATTTGTGCCTGGCCAGGCTAAAGAGGGTCAAAGAGAGAACGGTTGTGATTAAACTACATTTAATTGTTTAGTATTCCTTTAGTATTTCTTTCTTAAATGATTTATTTACGCTTCCACTATGTTTTGATAAACCCGTTATGTTTCTTGATTGACTTCCATTGTATTTTGGTAAAAGATTTTTATAATGAGCGGGTAGAACGAAAAGACTTTTAACAATCTGGCTTTCGAATGGCTCTCTGATATTATTTTAAAAAAGGGATTTCAGTCATTTAACAAAAGTTTTAAATTTCACGAATTTTTAAAGGAAATGAAAAGTCAGGTCGTTACACCTCTTCTCCTTCACCAAGAGAACTCACGGTTCCTTCTCATTCACCAAGAGAACTCACAGTTCCTTAATTTTCTAAAGACTCTCCCCTATAAAACCTTACTGCTTTCATAGATACTTATTCTTCACGATATTCAGACTCCTCCTTCAGACTCTCACAATTCAAAACCTCTCATCCACGGCCATCCACAAAACATAGCATAACTTTCATCACTCACAGTTCCTTACAATATTTTGGCAGAGTTTCCCCCACACTTCTTTGTGAATTCACCTTGCCACTCAACCTTAGACTCTTCAGCATCCATCAGTGAAGACAGAAAGCCAAGAGACGTAGCTCATCAATGATCGCCAACCCCTTCGATGTCCAGATGCGTTCAACACCATCTCTAGAAGTTTCCAACGATACGTTGTCATTAACAGGCAACCCATTGATGTCCAAATGCATATAACATTATTCCTTTTGATTCCCAAACGTTCCAGACGACGGCTCGATTCATCTCCTGGCGATTAAAACTCTCCATAATATCCTTCAATAAATGGTGGATGATCACGTCGACTATTCTCCTCCAAGGCAATCGACCACAGTTTTTCCTTCTAAAAACTGTCATCTAGTACGTCGGTTAATCGACCACCCCGATCGACCGCCGACTCTAACGCCCATTTTCCATATTATTTTGTTATCTCATGCAACTAAAATAACGTGACAATATATATATATATATATATATTTCTTTAATAAACTATAATTCATTCTAATGTAACCTTCAACATATACCATATATTTCATCATTCTTCCTTCACACTATTTCACACTAAATCCAATATGTCCTAAAATGGTATAAATTCTATACCTTCAACCTTATTATCCAAATGTATCCAAATATATTTTCTATTAATATTCCCACTGACTATCAAACCAATTGATATCGACCAATCTAACTCCAATATCCCCAAATAGTTCTCCAATTGACTTCAATTTTCTCCTAAGCTAATTATGAATATAACAGGGTATTAAGGTTAACTTTTTCCAAATGCATTTCTCTTAACCAATATCTTTACTTGTCCAACTCATCTCCTATCAATTCCAAAGTTATCTCTTAAGCTATGCCTTCAGCTCAACGAAGATTTGGGATATTACATAAGTACCTCGACAAGAGGAAAAAATATTGCATGAAGGAATAAAAGTGTCTTACATGGATCCAATCAAGACTTATAAGCGCATCCCTCAGTTGTACTTCAAGTAACTCCTCCTCATTCAAAGTATCGCATTGCATATAAAGAATGCCTTCAAGAGATTTATTTTCTATAGTAGCATCTTAAACATTGATTACACATTCTTAAGAAGTTATCCTCACCGAGTTCGATGCTCCCTTTTACTTTGGAATGATAAGGGTTATTATTGTGACGACATCGTCATTCTGAAAAAAGACAACATGCCGCATGATGTCTTAAGCATACAATCAAAACTAAGAATAACTTTGAAATGATATAGTTTCTTTCCTTAGTGCTAGTAAGAATACTGCATGTCTCCACGTTTTTCTTCGTATTTGCATGGGTTAATCTCCTGAACTCCTCTATCACGTTCATAAGCTGTAATGATCAATTTAAGCATGACCCTCAGACTACTAAATGTAAATTTGACATATTGCACAAAGCCAAATTGAAGACATACCAAGTGCAATTTTATTTGTGAAGCAGGCCCTGGAACTACTTCCTTCCATGGAGGAAGTAGTTTAAGCATGACCCATTGCAAATATCTTCTAAACTTTGGCAAGGTTTGGAGGAGGGAACAATTTTCGGATGATAAGAGACCTGCATGCTTGTAACGCATTGTTACACGCTTTCTTAGCTCATCTTTTATATGTTGTAGAGTGGCCTGCATATCGTCCATTTGCCTCTCCTATCTATCCAACTTGGATACAAGCCAATCCACCTATCTTCAGTGATCAGTACATAGGGCAAGGATTTGAGGAGGGGGATGAACAGTATCATCCTCCACATCCACGTGGTTTGAGTCTAGTGCAACTGGCATCTAAGGAAGTAGTGCAGTTCACGTCAAAGGAGGCTATGCAGCTAACATGGATGGAGGTTGTGCAGCCAACATGGATGGAGTGTTAGCACCCTTGAATACCCACTTCCCTCCTACTTTGTTCATCCTCATTCGAGCCAACGTCACTTGATCGTAGAGGTCAAGTGCCTATTCATTAGTTCTTCACTCTTTGGGAAGGAGCTCCAACCCATTCCTATCAACAATCTTCTGAATGAGCCATTAATAATCACGTATGCAATTTTGAATCTCTTCCCCTTCTAGAGCTTTTCCATCACATAGAGATCCATGTAGCTGACATGGGTTCTATGTCCATCATGTGGCAGAACTGTGTGGGTTATCATATAATTGATGACTCTAGCTTTGGCATTTACGCCCTTAGATTTGAGCCCGTAGGAAGATTCAACATTAGGATTGCGATGCAACTACTTCAATAATGTCAGACCTTCTCCTTGTTTTACAAAGTTTGGGTCCTTAGATACATGAAAATACTCCTTTGTCAACTCTTCCATGGAGCATCCAATTAGTTCATGTAACTCCTTTAGAGTTAGTCTAATCAGCTGCCCACATAGATAAGTCCTCAGCTCATTTGGTCGGTTGCCGCCCAGCTCCAGATTAGCGTAAAATGATTTTACCACCTTCTCATAATAATTACCCCCCCCCCCCCCCCTGCTTGCACAACCCACCCACTCTAGTTTGCTCGAACATTTCTTCTATTCCAAATTCTACCAATGCATTGGACTCTACCTTCCTAGGTATAATTTCATAACAGTGTATGATGTTATTGTCATACCTTTCCTAGAACGATGTTATGTTGAATACTAGTGCAGATCATTCCTTTGTAGACAAGCAGGGACGGTTCGAATCATCCCATGATCAAACTTTAGTATCGGAGGGAGCTGCTTTATGCTTCATTGTGACTTGTCATACCTTAGATGCCATTTTTTTTTATTATAGAAATGTGAGTAGATCTTTCGGAAAGTAAAAATGCTAGGAGGAAGTTGAAATGTTGCTAGGCAATAGCTAGGGCTCAGTAGACATTCTTCTCAATTATATAGACAAAGTTAAAGCTCACTCAACGTATGAGGGATATCTGTCGATGAGAATGGGCATCTATTGATTGGAATGGATGTTCAAGATGGGATGGTGGGTGTCGAAGGCCACTGTCAACCATAGATATGATTATTGAGAAATAATGTCGTTTAGCATTCAGAGATATCTAACAATGCCCTCAACATAAAACGAAGTCCCTCGACTAAAGACGGTCGTTACTCAACTTCAACGGATGTCCCTCATCCCATAACAAACATCCGTTATGGGCTAAACGACGTAGTATTAAGGCGTGAGACGTCCGTTATGGAATGAGAGATGTCTATTATAAGTCTAGGGATGTCCATTGTGGAACGAGGGACGTCCATCTTAAGTGGAGGGAGTATGCGCCATTTAAAAAAGTGTGCGCCTTGCACGTGACTCCCTTCAACATAACGCCTTTGGAGTCCATTCTGGCCATCCATTCTCATAGAAGGACGTCTGCCCCTCAACCCATTGGCCATGAACCATCATCCACGACCACCTTTAGAGGATGGCCTAACTCCATCCTAGCCATCCATTCTCATTGAGAGACATATGTCCCTCGATTCAATGGCCATGAACCATCATCCGCGAGCACCTTTGAAAAATGACCTAACTCCATGTTGGCCATCCATCCTCGTTGAGGGTCTCTATCCCCCGATTATTCCATCATTCCTGTTGGATTAGCCTTGGATATGCCTCGTCATTATAGGATGTCCATTCTTGTTGCCTTAGACGTCTCCCTTCGATGGTCCTTAATGTTAACGAAACTGTATCATTTGCGTCGACATCTTTTGAGGGGAAACATAATTGTGAGGTTGGCGTCGTTCATTTATAATAGTTCAAGGTTTTAGTTGTATGCAATTTTTCTTCAAGTTTTTCCGTGTAATTGATCCCAAACTATAAGGTTTGTTTTGTTAATTTTCCTAAAATCTTTCATATCAACTATTAGAAAATCCTCAAAATAATTTCCCTTTCTTCAGTCTTCACCCATGGATCAATATTTCTCATACAACGCCATAGCATCGCCCATGAGAGTGCTCCATCAACCGCAACTATCATTCGTTCACGTCATCAAGTTCCTTCGTAAAATCATTATCACCTATATCACAAAGTTTATCTATGAGCATAATGCTCAATAAATAATGAATATATGTCATGAGAATAAGATGTAGTTTGTAAAAACATGTCTTTTCAGTGATCATTCTTTTCTTTTTCTTTCACTTAACAGTCTAGTCGTTGTGGATAATACAGTCTAGAGGAGGGAGTGGCACCATTAGATCCCCCTCATGAGGGACAACGAACTTAAACCCTGCCCACAATAACTATTTACATTTATTCAGTCTGTCTTTCAGTCTTTCTTAATGAAAATGTTTTTCATGATGCATGAAACATACATGTGATCTTACATGCAAAACGTAACATATATTAACAATCTGACCTATTATCACATGCATGAGCATAAAACTTAATATCTGTATAGTCTAATAACACATACAAAGCAACCAATCAACATCTCCAATATAAATAGTAGACAGCAAGCAGTAAGCATATCCTCGATCAACGTCTCAAACATAAACAATAAACAACAAGCAATAAGCATATCCTCAATCAACGTCTCAAACATAAACGGCAAACAACAAGCAGTAAGCATATCCTCAATCAATAACTCATAGGCATCACAAGTAAAACAACATTATAATAATAATTGCCCTAGCACTTTGTGATGTAGGCCAAAAGGTCAAATGCATGCAAACATCACTTACTTAGGATTCTTAATGAATTCTATTCACTCACAATCCAATTTAATGTTTGCTCTAACTTGATTCCAATATGCTTATTTTCCTTCAGAGAGCTTTGAGAGGAAAAACAAAAACTCTAGCAGCTCCTAATACTCTAGTGGCTCATGCAATGAACTTAATAAAATAATTCTTATATTTTTATTGAATTTTAATTCTTCCACGTACACTTACACATTATTCTTTCCAATTTCCTTACATACCAAACCTTCCTAATTTTGTAATGTGCTTAGCAAAATAAATCTTATATTTTATTACAATATTACTCTTCATTACACAATATATAAATTCCTATTGTGACATTACTCATTCTATTTAAATTCTAAAATATCACATTATACATGAAATTATTAGTGAAAATTTTTTTGGTGTTACATATCTAGTACTCCCTAGGGCAGTTTCTCAGCAAATGTCCTGGTTTGCCCACAGGTGTGACAAACATAAGAGCCCAAACACCCACCAGCATAAGGATTGTCACTTGACTATCCACTGGCTCCACTCTAAGGGTGTCCACCCCTATTTTGACCATTTTTCTATTCTTTCATGGACATCTTGCCATCCACTTATTGTTCTTTGTTCATCTTTCCTTTATATTCACCAAACTATTCAACCAAATCAACTTCAACTCACTGAATAGCATTAATCACGTCAAAAATAGAACTAAACTCCATGACTAATAACTGATGTCAAATCTTAGGTCTCAATCAAATCCATTTCTCTAATATATTGTGGCAGCTCCATGAACTTAACATAGTACTCCATAACAATATGGCTCACTTGTTCCAAGTTATGATAAGTGCTAATCTTATTCTTGTGGTGACCAACGTTGCAATAATTGTCTCTGAAAATCGTCTCAAACTGGATACAAGTCACCTTATTCAACAGGTAGTCCAATCTCAAAGACTTTCCTCAAACTTCAATCATCTTCTCAAAATATAAGGTCACAAACCCAACCCAATATTTTGTCAGGACTCCATTAGCAGTCAAATTCTTCTCTATCATTGATGCACCACAAGGACCAGTCACGAGGTCTCAAGCCAAGAAGCTCGCTAACTTTTATGTTTCTTTTTATTTTGTAGGTGATTCATATTATAACCAATTGGAGGAAGCACCTACATTCAAGGATAAAGAGGATCCAAAGTACTTATTAAGATGGGAGCTAGAACAAGCGACTGAAACCCTTGTTCACTCGGAGACAACTACAATCACTTAATTGAGTTTTTGCTACCACCAAAGGAAAGTTCATTGAAGATGGACTATCATTTCAAGCTAGGAAACTTTATTTATTTTTGTGTTATTTAAATTGGAACATTTGGAAGTGGGACTATGTTATGGAATTTTGTGACACTCGGGTAAGCTATATTAGCTAAGTGTGGTTTATTTGTATTGGAATAAGTTGTAAATTTGTCCTTAGTGGTAACCCTAATTTTGGAGAGAGTATTTAATCTATCTCTTAGGGCTACCCTAGTGAGTGGATTCAGATAATAGAACCCTTGTTTGAAATTTTGGAGATTTCTCCATAGCCACATTTTTTCAGTGAGTTACATCTGATCAAGCTTGTGTGATATCCATTGATTTCATCTTTTGTAAGTTTAGGTGATATCTCTTACTACTACCCCTCTATATTTCTTGTTCTGTTGAGGAAGAACATCTAGTAAAGGTGCAGAAACTTGCAAGATATTCAAGTTAGAGTGCTTTCCATCAAAAGGTGGTCATTGAAGTCAAAAGGTGCAGAAGTAGTGCCTATTCAAACCAACTTGCAGCTCTTCCATCATATCTCACTCATCCCATCGATTTTGATTGTGAATTTTGGAGGGTGTCTTTTTCACTTATAGGGAAAGAAGTAGTCCAAAAATCATAATAAGAAGTCTTGTATCAATTGAGATACACTTGTCTAACATTTGACCTAATTCTTCGCCGAGTGGGCGCTTACCTTGGAGGAGTTGCCATCTTTGCATTCATATCTCCCCCGACTGAGAGCATTGTGCCCTAAAATTTTTAGAGATGTTTCCTTACATAGAACAAATCTTTCTAGCCAAAATTCGTGTGAAGAAGTTTTCAATTCACGGAGTTATTTTTCCCTCATGTTGACCCAAAAAATCTACCAAGAAACTATCTATTCGAAGCAACTTGCAAATTTTCCTTTTTGGTGGTGCGTCATTTGGTATCAAAACCTCATCCCCTGCTCTATCCTCTTTTATTTATTGTTTTTCCCTTTTCATTATGATGACAAGAAGTGGAGCTAATGATGCCTAAAACTGTGAAACAAACCAACGCAACAATCAAGCACTCGAGCAGCCACCAATGCATGATAATGAAACAAGTGTGCAAGGAAAAATTGCAAAACTTAGAAACTTGGTTATTAGCATGTAGCAACAAATATTAGACTCAAGAAATCAGCATGAGAGGGCCCCTCTAGCACCAAGACAAAGAGGAAAATTTAATAAAACAAGATGATTGTCTAATTTGAAAGTGATGAATAGGAGATTGAAGTAGAGAATTATTTTGGAGAACCATCTAGTTCGAGAGTAAGACATGGTTCTAGAGATGAGATGAGACATGTAAAGGGATACATTTCTAACTTCAAGGGTTCTAGCAATGTTGATGAATTTCTTGAATGGATTGACAAAGTGGATATGGAGTTTGAGTGCTATGATTACTTGGAGAGAACTAAATTACAATTAGTCACTCTTGAACTTTCAAGATATGCTAGTTTATGGTGGGAGAACTTAAAGGCTCATAGAAGATGTGATGGAGGATGATGTTCGGACTTGAAGGGTTATGAAATCACTAATGACAAGGAGGTTTTTTCCAAATCATTACAAGCAAGAGTTGTTCTTGTAAATTCAAAATCTTAAGCAAGGAACTTCTTTGGTTGAAGGATACTTAAACAAATTCAAGACCCATAAAATTTGGTGTGGTTTGGAGGAACCAGATGAGCAAATTATTGCAAGATTCATCAATGGGCTAAACAGAGAAATTGGAGATATAGTGGAGTTGCAACCTTTAGAAACCTTGGATGATGTGATTAAACTAGCTTTAAATATTGAAAGATAAAGAAAGAGAAAGGCAAAAAAGTTAGTTTTTGGTTTTCCCCAAAAGATCCCGTTGAATACATGCTGCAAGCTAAGTTTGAGGAGAAGAAT
The DNA here is from genome assembly GCA_022433065.1 of Begonia loranthoides. Taxonomy (NCBI): domain Eukaryota; kingdom Viridiplantae; phylum Streptophyta; class Magnoliopsida; order Cucurbitales; family Begoniaceae; genus Begonia; species Begonia loranthoides. The sequence continues at coordinate 9,386,622 of CM039479.1, read as the reverse complement.
TCAACCATGAAAGTTGTTGCCAATAAGGGAGTTGAAGAGAAGAAACTAATGATAGATGCTTTACAACTGAAAGCAATAGACATTAAGTGCTTTAAGTGTCTCATTTTAGGGCATATTACATCCCAATGTCCTAATAAGCATGTGAAGGTGCTTAGAGAGGACAATAATGAGATTGAAAGGGAAGATGATGACAAGGCGCAACCAAATATAGAGGAGGAATCACAAGAGAAGGTCTGCTTCTCATGATCATCGAAAGAGCTTTAAGAACACAAGTCCAAAAGAATGATTGTCAAAGGGAGAATATATTCCATAGTCATTGCATGATCAAATACAAAGTATACTCTCTAATCATTAATGGGGGAAGTTGTACCAATGTAGCACCCTTGGATTTGGTGGAGAAATTGGGATTGGAAACCACCTTGCATCCAACTCCATATAAGTTGAGTTGGTTGAATGACCGAGAAGATGTGAAGGTGTCAAAGCAAGCTTGCATAACTTTTTCAATTGCAAGCTATGTTAATGAGGTGCTATGTGATGTGGTACCTATGAGTGCAAGGAATTTGTTATTAGGGAGTTCATGGCAATATGATAGCAGAATCTCACATGACGGCTACTCTAACTACTACTCATTCAAGTTTGAAGGAAAAGTCATCAAGCTAGCTCCTCTCATCGGAGCAAGTTGCTAAAGATTACAAAGAGATTAAGAAAGGAAAGGTAAAATCTACTTTATTTATGTCCAAAAATAAGTTGCTAGAATGTTATCCTTATATGATCAAGTACAAAAAAGGGAAGACAAAAATAGAGGCTGATGCACCATTACAAAGGTACTCCCTCTTAACCAAATTGAATGCAAAGATTTTTGGTTTTGATTGAATTAAAATAATTTATGTGGATGATAAAGCTTTTAGCCATTGGTATAATCTATGCATTAATAAGTCTGAAGGTGGATATTATATCATGGAAGGCTATCTTTACAAAGATGGAAAACTTTGTATACCAAATTGCAAACTTCGAGAATCAATAGTGAAGGAAGCTCATGGTAGGGGTTTAGCAAACCACTTTGGAGAAAAGAAAATGTGATGATCCGGATTAAGGATTAGCATTAACAGTCATGTTTAGTATGAATAAATGTGATTAAGTGTTAAGAAATAACTTTGAAGAAGAAGTTGACCAATAAATTGAGGGTATTTTTCAAAACTAAAAATACTTATAATAGTAAATACCTTAGACTATAGATTGGTGATAAAATGGATCAATTGGATGTACGCTCATTAATATATGAATTTTTGCACAAAATTGATAAATGTGATATAAATGAGCATAGTCACTGTTCGGGGTTAATTGAACATGTTATTGTAATTATAAATTCAAAAACATTTAAGGACATAAATTAGACACATAAATGAAGTGGTTAGATTTCGATTGGATGGATTTGGATGTATGCAATGAAAGTTATGCATGTTTGAAGTTAGATAAGTCCAAAACTGCATTATTTTGGAAAAGGTCTTTAAATGGGACTTTAAAGTGGGAAATTGGAGAAGTATAAAAACAAACAAATGTTCCTAATACATTAAAGTATATGGCCGTTTAATAAAATTGGACAACCAATGAGGTATGGACATGTGTTACTTGTGGATTAGTGACAAAGTGTATGATTAAGGCATAATCAGTGGATGATTAAAGTTAATTAATCATGATTAATTATGATAGTCATGGGGATTAGCTTAGAACTAAGTTAAAGTGATTAGTTTAAGTTAAAAGTGGTTAAGGATAATTAACCATGATATTATGGTAAATTTCCATGGAATTAAGGGTAAAATGGTAAAAATCAAAGGACAAAATGGACAAAATGATAATTTCACCTCTTGCCGTCTCTAGAAAGGTGGAGGAATGGCTAAGTATCACCCATTTTTGTGCTGGTACACAGAGTAAAAGGAGAGAAAGAAGAGAAGGAGAAAATAGAGGAAAAGAAGAAGAAAAAAGATAAGGAGAAGAAATTGACCTTCCATTCCTTGTGAGAAGTGTTCCTCTCCCCAAAAGGATCATTTTGAGCTTAAAATCAAGAGGAGGAAGTGAAGAACAAGTTGTCTTCAAGAGGTAAGAACCCTAACCTAAGAATTTTATAAACTATGTTGAATATTGCATTGTTTAGGTGGAAAAAGTTGTGTTGGTGATTACATGTAAATTTATGGACTTGTATGTGGGTAAATCTTCAATGGTACAAGTTGGTTTTGATGAATTTAGTTTGCTTTGGTTTAGAATGTTTGAAAGAAGGAAGTGATATTAAAGTTTATTTGAGTTGGTTGAACCATTGGTCATGTGTTAATAGAAGAGAAAATCTAGGATTTTGAGTTAAATGTTAATAACTATTACTAGCATTATGGATGATATTGGTTTGGTTGAAGTTTTGATATGTTGATTGGAGGTAAATGAACTAGTAATATCTAATGAAATTTGGGATAAATAGAATAGATGTAAGATATATGGTTAATGTTGATCATAAATGATGGAGTTGGTTGATAATATGGTTTGGTTTTAGCATAAATGGTATGCTTCAATTCTAAGGGAAATTGGAAATACAATGTATGAGTATTTTGTTAGGTTTCAATGTCCATTTTAGTGTTTAAACCATTATCATGAATATAAAGGATATATGACATGAAAAGCATGTTTCAATGAGTTTACTTAGGCTCAATTATTTAATTGGTGAATTAAAAATGTGGATATAATTCTAGAAGGGTTTGGTATGTATTGATGTGAGAAATTGTGTGAAATGTGAAATAAAAATAGGGGCAGACGATTGGTTGGTTGATCGCAAGTGAGACAAAAGAAAAGGGTTGAATTTGTATGATTTGCGGTTGACTGATAAAAGATGCACACTCGACCAAAAAATTGAGAGAGTCTCGAGTTTTTTTAGACCATAGTTATGAGCGGTCGACCATTGCTGAGGGGTCAGTCAACCGGATCCTGTAATTTTGGGATGTTTCCTTAGATTTTTAAACCATTTGTTTACCCAATGCATAAACCCTTTGGAGTATGATTGAGGCATAGATAGAATATGTCTAGATAGATGTATGACATCTTTTCATGCATCATTTACATGTGTTTAATAATAAGATTTGCATGGTTCACCTTTCATCCATTATTAGTATGTATTATATGCATTCAATGTATGTGCAGTGCATCATGATATATTTATATGTACAAAACATATTATCTAGGTAGTATTGTTGGTCACAGAGGAACCCAATATACCTAACCATACTATGTATTGTGTAACTTATGTAAAGTGAAAAAATAGAAGGGGAGTGTCTGTGGGTCCCCCTTAGGTTGAAAGTCCCTAGCCCTCCGAAGGTTTTGTTATTCATGGACACACCTATTGGAGACAGTGGCTAGTATAATGAGGTTTAATGGTCTTGTTCGACTTTACATACGATGGTGTATGATCATTTATCTTTGTAGTCACATAAATGTTGATATTCATAGATATGTTGATATTTACGTACATGTTAATAAAATGGTACTTGTTAAATATATGACCATTTAATAATAAAATGAAGCACTGCACTTATTCACTCTATCATTACACCATTGAGAAAAGAGAGTTGTGGTATGCATTTTATCTTCATTGCATAATTATGGGTCATGAGATGACATAGTAGGACATATTGTCATGGTATCTAGGTTATGGTCTGTTAAATCATAAACCTAGACATTGATATATGCATCATGTTGAGGAGTTCCTTCATATAGAAAGATATTGGTGATAGACATTAATTGTAAATGTCTAGATAGTTTGATTTTGAGGAATTTCTTCAAATAGATGGATCATTAAGATAGACATTACTTAAAATGTCTAGATAGTTTGAGTTGGATATTGATAGACATTAATTATCTAGATATGATTTGGTAGTAGACATATGTTATAAATGTCTAAATAGCTTAAGATTAGACACATATTAGTAGTGTTGGTATTAGATAAATCATAGAAGACCATGAGATGGTTTGGAAATTAAACATTAATTTGAAATGTCAACTGGTAATGATGATAGATAGGCCAAAATAGAACATAATCTATAAGATGGGAAATAATGTTGAAAGGTGGAATAAAAACTATAGAATTGATATTTTAGAAAGTTCAAAGGTGCTAAAAGAGAATAGCACGTAAGAAGAAGTTATATGGAATAAGTTATCAATGAAGTGTGGTGTTTCAAAATGGAATAGCACATTAGACTTATAATTGAGGTATTGGTATACATAAATTGTAATATATCGACATTTCATGATGAAAATTTAATAATGATAAGAGAAATTAATTGGAGGAAAATCTGGATATTTGACTAATTGAATAAATTAAATTAGATGGATAATTGAATATTTATCCGATGATGAGAAAATGTTATATAATCATTGATGAATTATTTGATGGAAAATTTAGTTGGGAAATCAAACCACGAGCTAAGGCTCGTAAATATCCGAGCTGCGCGAGTGAAGAGCTAACCGCGAGGCATCGGTTCACGGCCATCGATCGAACACATGCGTTTGATGAGGTAAGTCACGGCTAATGCTTTGTTGTTGGTGGCTGCTACGTTTGGAATTCTTGGGTTGCAGCTATGAACTTGGGCAGGGGACTTCGAATGAAAACAGCAGGGGCCGGCAGTGAGGGTCCGGTCCCGTCAGTTCTGTGTCGAACTGGTTCACAAATTGTGTCCTGGCCAACACATTAACGCTAGTGATTCCTTTACAGATGAGAATTGGTTGGTTAATTGAAGAATGAGGCAGAAACTAGTTGGCGAATTGAAGATTTAGGACAATTTTTCTTAATGCAGAAAGAAAATGGGAGGAGCTGTCGGGTGTGGGGCAAAGGAAAATTGCTCATAAATTGGCAGAGTGCCCTCTGTGTTAGAAAGCCGAGTCTTCTGGAGGGAAAAACGACAGAGGAGCTATGGGAGTGCATGTGCTCTCAAGAGCTATGAGCCGAGAAGAGGCGACGCTTTAGGTAATGCTTTCTGTTTACTTGTTATGACGTATGGAAGGATAGATTGTTTTCTTCCACTGGTTGAGATTCAATTATGTGATTTAATGGAGTAATAGATGGTCTGGCTTATGGAATTCTTGTACTCTGGATGAATTGCTTTCTGCCAGTTTCAATTATAGTTGATTATAATTCTATTGGAGTGGTTGATTTAATTGTGGACTCTGTATGAAAATTTGTTCCCTGCTCATACTGTTGCACCAAATGGAATGGGGAAGTTGGATTTTATGGCCTTTGGATTTTATGGCCTTGTGATTATTTTGAAATGATCTGTGATGATTGCTTATTGGAATAAGTTACTTGCATGCTTGGATCTCTTTATATGGAAATTATGGAAAATAGAAAATAAAGGAATTTTGTTGAAGAAATCATGATTTGTTATGCTCAGTGAGAAAGTGGGTATGCGTATAGATTCATTATGAATGCTCTTGTTAATGTTAAATTGGTGTTAGCAGTAACTTGATTTTTTGTGACCTGCATATGTGGAAATTATAGAAATAGAAGGAAATAAAGGAATTATGTTGAATAAATCATGATTTGTTATGCTCAATGAGAAAGTGGGTATGCGTGGATTCATTATACTCCTGTTAATGTTAAATTGGTGTTAGCTAATTGTGAATTAAGAGAAAATGAATACTCTTTTTCATTGGTTATAAAATAAATTCATAGAAAATCATTAAGTGATAATTAAATAGTAGAATTGATAAAGATATTAGTAAATAAATTATAATTATTTTGAAGGTATTAACGGGAAAGAGGATAAGAATCTAAAAGCGCTAAGGACCTCAGGCAAGTTGATACTTACTGTGCTTTGGTCTTCGGACCCTATATTGCAAGAGTTAGGGGTTGCATGTTGTGTGTTCTATTAATGATATGTTTCTAGATTAAGCATGTTCTATGAACTCATAGAGGAGATTGATACTGTATATATTCATGTGCATCATGGTTTTAAAACGATACGAAAATGGATTTTCATGCATGGTTTTGTAAAGAGAACGAAAACGAATAATAAATGATAATGGAAAAGTTATAAAATAAAGAGTGAGCCCGAGGTTCTTTCCGGGGCACTCAAAGAAGTAAAAGAGTGAGACCGAGGTTCTTTCCAGGGCACTCGATAAGGTAAAGGATGAACCCGAGGTTCCTTTCGGGGCATTTTGAGACTAAGATCTAGGGTAAGCCCGAGGTTCTTTCCGAGATATTCTGGGACCAAGGGTATACAGTCCAGGGTAAGCCCGAGGTTCTTTCCGGGGTATTCTGGACATAAAAGAAAAGTGATATGAAAACGGAAAATGGAAAAGAAATGGAAACGAAAAACGAAAAAAGATTTTAAAATGTATAGCATGTTTATTTTATTTTATATCACTTACTGAGTATTAGGCTCATTAGTTAAGTCTTACAATGTAGGTATGTACGAGAAACAAGAAAACAGATTAAGGAGCAGTTGATGAAGAATTTGCATGGATGGACCTTGTAGCTGGTTGGGCTAAAAGAAGTAAATGGAAATGATTTGTAAAGGTTTTGTAAATTAAGGTTTTAATTCCACTGTGTTTCATGAAAAGAATTAATTATTTATATTTTCAAGAAAAGAATTATTCCGGTGCTAAAATATTTGAAATAACTATTATTGGAAAAATGATTTTTAGTAGAAGATTTAACAATTGGTTTTAAAAGAAAAGTCTTACTCTGATTTTACGAAAGAAAAAGTTTTAAATTTCACGCAATTTGCAAAGGAAATAAAAAACCGGGATGTTACATAAATACGTATGAGAATAAGTTATGGTTAAAGAGAAATTGCATATGAGAACATTGGGAAAGGTAAGCTATGGTTATCTAAATCATAAGTCTAAGCATTTCTACATATGCACTAAACACTTCTTATATAAAGAAGTGCATCATATAGTTGAGATATTAATTAGAATATCTAAAGACCTAGATAAAATATAAATTATGGGATGTGTGATCATGAGAGTTGATCAAAAGTTGAATGTTTGAAGTTATGGTTGTGAAGACTAATTATGTTTGGTTTAGAACATTATTACTTGTGATATTAGTATGGTTTATTGGATCATTAGATTAGGGTTCTTACTGAGCTCATAAAGCTCATGGTTTTATATGTTGATGTTTTTCAAGAACAAGTAGTGGTAATCAAGGTCAAAAAAGTAAAGATCTATTGGACTGACAGTTTGCACAGCATAGGCCTAGAGTGTGAGTTTGAGTTTTTATTTTAATGTATTTAGTTTTAATTCGGTCCATATTTGTAAAATAAATTTGGATGCAGTTTTGTAAAATAATAGTAATGTACAACTTTCCTGTTTGGGTTGGATTTTAATAAACATCAACCATTAGAAGTGAAGATCAATTGCCGATCTCTTCACAAAAAGATTGGATTGGTAAAGGCCCTATGTGGCCCAATTGCGCGAGCGCATTGTAAGTGTGTGAAAGTGTGTGAGCTTCCGCTTAGAGTTGTGAGTTGTGCGATCGTTCTCTGGGTAAGAATCTGATTCACTGTGCAGTTCCCGAGCGGATCGGGGCCCAAGTCATGACAAAAAATATTTGAAGCTATGAAGGAATTTTTCTTTTGGCCACATATACTTCAAGATGTTCACAAGATTGTGGAAAAGTGCATCATTAATAAAAAGACTGAGAAAGTGAAGTTTGTGCATGAGATGGTGAAAAAGACAATTAAAAAGAAGAATGAGGCTTATGCTACAGTTGCAAACCGAGGGCGTAAGGGGGTTGTTTTCAAATAAGGAGACTTGGTTTGGCTACATTTGAGAACGGAGAGGTCCCCTAAGCAACAAAAGTCTAAACTCATGCCTAGAGCCAATGGTCCATTCAAGGTGCTAAAGATCAATAACAACGTTTAGAAGCTAGAACTTATGAGAGAATATAGAGTTTCAGCTACCTTTAATGTACAATATTTATCTCCATACCATTGTTGGGAGTAATGTACCCAACAAGCAAATGTAATAGAACAATTTTATAATAAATGAATAAATTTATATTGATTGATATTATGTTAACATTTTAGATTATGTTTTATAAAATTCATAGAAAATTTCTTAGTTATTTATGTTAACTTTATATTAACATATATATTGTATATATGTGGGATAAAATATAAAGAGTAATAACCAAAATATGTCCATGACTTATATTTGAGGTATAAAATCTTCAAATAGTTCATAGTCATAAACATAGTTTATCTCATTAAGAATATATAGTCATATATTGACTATATATGTAGTGACATAAGATAAATATGTTTTATATAATATGATTATGTAGGACTGGACCAAACAAAATTATATTGTTCCGATAATTTTAGTTAAATATAGAATAATTAATTTTATCATAATGATAGTCATATATGCATGATCTTAATTGTTGTATTTAACAAACTCTTATTTTATTTTAATTTACTCTTTGATTTATTCAGTAAAATTTTGTACGAGTCACGATTTGTATACCTTATACATTGGGTTACGCACGTTACCGTTGTTATGAACCTCGGTAATTCTGCTGTACGAAGGAACCTAAAAACAAACACTTGGTGATGAGGGGGAGGAGTTAGAAGAAGCAAAAATGGAGGTCAATCCTGATTTGAGGTCAAATCCTCAATCACCCAAGGAGGATGCACCATAAGGACCAATCACGAGGTCTCGATTCAAAAGGCTCACTAACCTTTATGTTTCTTTTTATTTTACAGGTGATTCATTTTATTACCAATTGGAGGAAGCAACTACATTATAGGATAAAGAGGAGCGAAAGAACTTATTGAGATGGGAACTAGAACAAGCGACCACAACCCTTGTTCACTCTGAGACAACTACCATCACTTAATGGAGTTTTGCTTCTACCAAAGGAAAGTTTATTGGAGATGGAGAGTCATTTCAAGCTAGGAAACTTTATTTATTTTTTGTGTTATTTAAATTGGAACATTTGGATCTGGAACTATGTTATGACATTTGGTGACACTTGGGTAAGCTATGCTAGCCAAGTGTAGTTTATTTGTGTGGGAATAAGTTGTAATTTTTTCCTTAGCGGTAACCCAAATTTTTTATAGAATATTTAAGCTCTCTATTAGGGTTGCCCTAGTGAGTGGATTCAAATAATAGAACCCTTGTTTGAAATTGTTGAGATTTCTCCATAGCCGCATCTTTTTTAGTGAGTTACATCTTGATCAAGCTTGTATGTCTCCATTGATTTCATCTTTTGTAAGTTTATGTGATATCTCTTACTACTACCCCTCTCTCTTCCTTGTGTTGTTGAGGAAGAACATCTAGCAAAGGTGTAGAAACTTGAAAGAAACTCAAGTTGGAGTGCTTTTCATCGAAGGTAAGCCATTGAAGTCAAAAGGTGTAAAGGTGACTATTTGGACCAACTTGCAGCTCTTCCATCATATCTCACTCATTCCATTGATTTTGATAGTAGTTTTTGAAAGGAGTCTTATTCACTCATAGGGAAAAAATTAGTTCAAAAAATCATAGTAAGAACCCTCGTATCAACCAAGATACACTTTTTTTATGTTTGACCTAATTCTCAGCCGAGTGGGTGCCTACATCCAAAGAGTTACCATCTTTGCATTCATATCTCTCACATCCGAGCGAATTTGGCCCTAAAATTTTTAGGAATGTTTCCTCACATATAACAAGTGTTGCTATCTAAAATTCGTGTAAAGAAGTTTTCAATTGGCAGAGTTATTGCACCCTCAAGTTAACCAAGAAAATCTACTGAGAAACTGTCTATCCGAAGCAACTTGCAAACTTTTCTTTTTAGTGGTGTGCATCAATCGCCCTCAACTAGTTTTTTAGCATTATGAGAGTAAGCTCCACCCACTCAGGGATACGGCACATACAGTTGTCTCATTACTCTAATTAACAGCAAACAAACACATCATTTTTTATGATATAGATTAAGAATTAACTCTAATAATCATATTTACTATAATTAAATATGATTAAGTGATAATAAGTCATTATATGACTTTGAGGAAGAAATTGGCTAATCAATTGAGAACATTTTTTCAAACTAAACATAATTATAATAATAGATACCTTAGATTATGACATGATGATGAAGTTGGATTATATATGAAATTTTGCATAAAAATTGAATGATGTGTTACAAATGAGCATAATCCCTGTTTGATGTGAATTGATGAGATTATTGTGATTAGTAATTCAAATCATTTTAAGATCATAAAATACACATAAATAAAATGTGTAACTTTGGATTGAAATGATTTGGATATGTGCAATATGTAAAGTTATTCTAACAGCCAATTCATCTCACGGCAAAGTTTTGAAGTTGTGGTTATTTGTCGATTGTTACATTCCCTTACTTACTAGAATTATGGAGACTGAAATCAAAAAGTGTGTTTCCTCTTATTGTACGCGTTGAAAAAGATAGCCTTGGTTGAAATATGGGACCTCCGAGGAGCCCCATTGATGAAGGTAGCATTAATCAATTCACCCTATCATGTCCGGAATGGGTTCCAAGATTTGTATGGTCAAATCTCTTGGCAACTGAATCATTTGGTATCCATTGCCGGTAATGAGATTCAAGAGTGCGATGAAGATGGAATCTACTTCACAGGCTTCCACAGCATGAATGATGAATGCGTAAAGCCATTCCGTCCATGTAAACCACCGAAAGTCTCTTCACCACCGAAAGTATCACAGAGGCTTGCTCATTCTCTTCACCGGATTTCTTTTTGCTAAATTTAGTGTTATATGAAGCGAGAATCTTCTCGCATACAAATCTTCCATTCAGACCAAGCTTACGACAAATGACTTCAACGTTATTCATTTTCAATTCTGTGATATTAACGTGAATCAGTTGGGTGGCAGAAGATTATGTATGTATGTATGTATGTATGTTATATATATGCTGTCACGCTGAGTGGTATGCAAGGATGTACCTAGTTATGCATACATGCCTGCATACACGACCAATACCACCACACAGAAATTGAGAGTAAAATCTATAAAACAGAGCAAAAGACAGAACGAGAGGCGAGGAAAAGGCAGCCCAATATATAATAATACAAATTACAACAAATCTAGAACAACTTGCAACACCTTCCATTGGAGCCCACGTGCAGCTTCGCATTCATCCACCTTCATTAAACTTCTAAAACCTGACGCAAAACAGAAGCACTTGAATCAAACTTGCTAGCCTTTCGACCATGGATACAAGTCCATGTAATTTCACTAAATTCTCCGCAGCTCAGCAACAATTGCCATGCAAGTGGTATAGAAACTGCATTATTATCCTCAAGCACGCATTCCCAAAGTATTACTACAAAGTCCAAATATTAACTTGCAGCCAAAATCGGGTTTGAGGTTGTAATTGCAATATTATAATGAATGTGAATCGTGTTGAAATCTCAAAACTTTTCTACATCTCCAAATTTTGAAACAAATGTTGGGTTTATTAAGATTTTTACGACCAGTGACAACTATCTGTCACTATCTATAATTCTTAACGAAGCAACGAGTTTACAGTAAATTTATAACAACTTTAAGACGAGGAGTGAGCTGAAAAATGACCATGAAAGTAAGGACAAGCCATAAATGGTTTAACCATCCTTTGTATGTTAATGATGGCGTAAGCTTTATCTCTTTTACGATCCATTGTTGTATATGGATTCAATTTTGAGAAATTGTAGTAAAAGGGCTATAGATTGATTAAGAGTACTAACACCTCCAACGGTGTATTATAGAGAAAGACAAGAAATAACACCTAACCTGTAGAGCTCACAAAAAGATGTTATTGAAAACAGCGCTAGCATTCCAATGCCTGAGTTGGAACCTACAGTGTGATAATTGGCTGCAGTAATATCAGTAAATAACCAAACTGAAGGCATCACAGTGTTTTATCATCATCTTTCTAAGCGATAATGCATGAATCTTCGGTAAATTATTTTTTTTTTCTTTACAAATTAGCTCAAAACATTCAAATGCATTTGGCATGCAAAATCAAATCCCTCGAACCAAATACAATTTGGTAACAACAGCATAAAAAGCATTTTAGTTTGATTTCTATGAGCCTGAACCAAGTTCATTTCATGTGAATAAAAAAAGGATTACGATTAAGGACTCTGGGAAGGCAATTTTTAATCAAATCAACATCTCTTAAGGGGGCCAAATTGTTTTGCATTTATTTGTATATGATGAAAACTCAAAAAAAATGAGCACGTACGTCAGTAAACAAAGGAAAGAGCAAAAGCTAGAGGTTTGTAGGAATGGGTAAGTAAAAACATTTGCTAGTTTGGTTCGAGAGGTGAAGGTTGGGACCAGAAGAGTTAAGTTTCTATGGTGTTGAAAAGAAAATGCTTTAAGGCATTCAAAACCAAGTAGGAGCAGGAGGGAGGTGGCTGAGCATGTGTCACAGCAATAGAGAGAGAGAAGCAGAAGTAATTACATAATGTATATTTTGAGAGCATTTAAAATTATTAGTTTGATTTTAATTCAATAAATCAACTATCAAAATATTAAAATATGAGATTGCATTTTCCTATGATAAATTATGATTCCACAATCTGTTAGGCCTCCGATTTTGAAGACTTAGACCAAGAGGCACAAACATAATCTTGGAGACCCAAAAGACGCCACTAATGAAGAGACTGTGGAAGGAAGAAGGAACGTCTGGGAGAATGAAGACGTGGTCTAATGTAAGAAGAAAGTATAAATAAGTGGTGATTACAGGAGAATGTTCCTCATCAGGAAATTAGTGGAGTGAAAAAAAGGGAGAACGAGCCTCCATAAAATATTGCTCGGTTAGTGTAAAAGTTTATTTCCATTAATGAAAAAACGTCTTCTCTAAAATTTGTTCTTCGTGAATTGGGAGTTTACCGACTCTACCACAACCAAACTATTAATAAATGAGATATTTTTTCCTCATCGTGTGAATTTTGAGTAGGAAGTCTCTGAAATTAAACAATGCAGAAGAAAATGAAAGAAACCCCACAAATTAGCCTTATTTTTACCTCAAGCATGCTTTCATCAAGAGATCCACATGTTGAATTATTCATGGCATGAGAACGATCATAATGGAAGATTCTTAACTTTCCTTCCTGTAATTACAATTACAAATTGACAGTTCATATAAATATCACAACATGATAAACAATAAAAAATACAAATGCAAATAAATAAATAAACCTTAAGACAAACCTTGGTTCCATATACGAGTCCACCTCCCACTGAAGGATGAAAGCAAGCAACATTGACTTCATCTTCAGCACTAGATAGTACTCTTACAAGTTCCATATCAGAAACTCTATAGACCTAAAGTATGAAATTCAACATTATTGGTAAAATATTAAATGTAAAGACATGATATGAACTTTAAAAAATTCACTATTATCAAGTTGTTCAAATATTAACATGCATAAGCCGCTTTCAATTTCAGTTGTCTACCACAAGTAAAATTTTAAGACATGACCTCGAGAATGGTGTATATGGGCATCGTTGTCTCTCCATCAATGACAATACTCTTGAGAAGTGAATGATGACGACGGCCATAAGCAAGCAATAAATGCTCTGAGGTGGGAGAGAACTGCAAATTATAGAAGGGAGTCGACAAATAGATTATTATTGAATTACTTCCTTTGTTTTATATAACTTGATTCATTTATTTAGTTCTATCGACAGCGATGCAGTAAAATTTTAAAAAAATGAAAACACTTGATGCCAAATAATTAAGCAGAAAAGACATATTTAGCTGAATTGAATAGTTATCCTTAATAACTTTAATATTTTTATTAGAGTATTCTAATGAAGAAGTATATCTAAGCCATAGTTAAAATTCTAGATCATTTCTGTTTGAATCAAGAAACAAAATCTATGGTTCTCTTTATTTAAGAAATTGCATTTGATGTTAACCAAACAAAAATGTTTGAGCCTACAATAAATATTAAGCAATAAAATCTAACGTGTCAGCACAAACACTTGAACTTGTAAGTAAACTGTGAGGATTTGGGCATTATAGTGTGCCAAAAAAACAAGGAAAAAACGCAATCACAATGACAAAATATAAAACTAAAATCAAGGGGGCTTCAAGAGAAAGTATATCTTGAGATAGAAGGCGATGAAGCATGCTACTAACCTGAATAGATGTCAAACAATGTGCTGCTCTAACCGCCCGCGAGACAAGCACCGCACCAAACCTAGTTATCCAAAAGATAATTAGGTATTGAGAATAGTAAAAAAGTGACCAGCAGAAAAACTTAAAAAATGTGTTTTAAGAATTTACGTTGCCTGCTCCAGGGAATATATCCGAAGCTCATACATGACCTGGTGAGCTGCAATTGGATGTCGTGTTGGAGATGTCCCTGTTCCACTCAAATCATGATTGACTTGGCCTTGAAATCCAGGATCAGCTTCCAAATGAGGCAACATACACGCAACACAAGCAGCCAAAAATCTCCCGCAGGGTGAAAAATGTGCACCCATTTCACTGCAGCAGTGTTTCTTTTTAAAAAAAAATCACAAAGTAGCTACCGTGACACCATCTTGTTATGTACTATGGAAACCGCATAATAAAAGCAATCAGGCCAGTCCCCCATGTTCAGTATATTAATGACAGCTAAAATAATCATTCTTGTACAAAAATTACAAATGTCAAACCAATGATTTTTAATGTGCCATTCTCTAAACTTTACTCGCATAAACTAATGAAGAGAAAATGTCCGAGTTGACAAATTTGAAAAGGGAGAACATACCTACAAAGTACAGCATGTGGAATTGTTAGCCGACACCTTTCAGTGTCAAGGGGAACACATGGATTTTTTACATCATGAAGCCATATTCTTAGCTTCACAGTGCAAGGTAACTCGGCAGCCGCCACTGCAGCCAAAGAGGTGGCAAGCTCAGATTGAACTCTACTAACAACAGGTTGAGGATCACTTGCATCATGCATGGTGTTAACTAATTCAGCACCTTCATTTAAAGTACTTGCTGGAATGTTAGCATGCAGAGATTGGCATCTTGGACCAGATCTTCGATTAGTCCTATGTTGAAAAATACAAGAAGATACCACTGATGAAGAGCCTGGAGCAGAACCCCGTACATCAGGAATGTATGAAATTTCACGAGAAACACCATCACGAGATTGTGTAACATGTTGACTCGTCTGACCAATTAACCATCCCTGTAGGAAAGGTAATTCCCAATGGTCACTAGAAGGATAGTTCTGACTCGCTCTCTCTTCGTGTGGTGCCATGTTTGCTAACGTTTCTGTTACAGTTGCCGAAACTTCAGCTTCCATTTCGTTTGATGGAGGATTACTTCTTGTTTCTTCTGGCACTGGTGAATAAGTATTAGGTTCGATAGGGGATAAAAGAAGTTCATACTGTCCTGATGGAGTTGAATAGGTCAGAAGCCGCATTGAAGGAGATGGTTCTGCCCCCTGCGTACTATTTGAAACAAAATCCTCATCAGTACGCAGCACTGGAGTTCTCACATTTTCTCTGGAAAACGAAGGCCATAGTAGAAAAGGTATAGACACGACAGGTGCACCATCTGTCGAATTGGAACGATCAGCAGAATGAACAGCAGCAAAATATACAGTAGGAGGTGGATATCGCAAGTATCCAGGAGAAGTTGCAAGAGTCATAGTAGAATCAGATGAGTCAAGATCATTAACCTGAAAATAAATGTAAAAAAACAAGGTTTAGAACAAGCTAAATTAGAAAGGGGAAAATAGATGAGCTGTTGAAACTTACCTCAGCAGTTAAAAGGAAGGGAGCTGCATGTGGGTGAAAATGCACAGCCCGAAGTGATCGCCTTGTCTTTAGTACAATGGACGGCGATGTTGTCTCTCTTCTCTTATTATAGTGCCATATATATAGCTAAACAAATTTTAAGATCGAGGCATAATATAACAACCAAAATGACATACATGAATTTGCATAGTATAACAACCAGAATGACATATGAGTTTTAAGTTTCCTACAATCCTCACCTTGTGACCTGAAGCTACGGCTAGAAGGTCTCCTTGGGCATGGAAAGCTACAGAAGCAATAGGACGATCTGCTCGGAAGGGAACAAAATTAAGTAATAAATTATTAAGAAAAAATATTGACCCTGAAAAATCATAATCAAATATGTAATAAGTGAAGTGAATACAAAAATTGCGTGATGCAATGCATTCTGCAGTGTTTGCATTCCATAGACGAACTTCATGATCCAAGCTTCCACTTGCAAGCATGAACGAATGCAATGGATGAAATCTAACCTGGAAAAGGATAACCAGAACAAAAATGAACATACATGATTCAAAAATTCTAGGGTACTAATGATAGTATGATCTCTTATAAAAAAAATTTCATAGCACCATACACAAGTTTGAATAAGATATAATGTCGATAAAATAAATAAATAAAAGTAAAAAAATCATGTTTACTACAAGAGAGATGAAGAATGATCCAACCATAATCTGCAAAACAACCATTCTCATCAGAATCTCCACAACTAATTAAGCCAAATTAATGGCCAATCCTGTTAAGTCTCAAATAAAATAGAGGGAGTAGTACAAGAACCATAAGAGCAGCTAACTCAGGGAACAAAGCTCAAATTCAAGTCATGCATTCATGTTTTAACAGTGAATGGTATAGTCAGTCATATTGAATTGGGTAGTTTGATGATTTAGGTATCCATTAGTGCTCGGGTCCATAAATGGCATCTTATGGTATTAAAAGCAACATGGTTTTTTCACTCCTGTGCGGGTTTTCTTCTTAAAGTCTAATGTGAAAATTGATACCATCAGGAGAAAAATATTAAATAATTGATAAGAGGGAGAATGCCTCAGTACTTACCACCCATGGAGTTCTTCGATGTCCACTAAGCTCCTTTAAGCAGCTACCAGTACAGCAATCAATAATCTTTACAGTATGATCTCCACTGCATAGATGAAAAACAGCATACATGAAAAATCATATAAGTGTATCTCATTAACATAACTGAGATATGACCAAGAACTGTCATCCCATCCCCATGATTGACCAGAACCCGAGTCAATAACTTACTGAGTAGAAGCCAGTGTCTTCCCATCAGGACTGAATGCTGCCGCAATAGTTGATCGCGGAGGAGGTAACAGTGGGCAATATTTGGCTGAAAAATGCTGCAATGACTCCACTTCTACCCTGAGAACATCCAAAGTATGAAAAAATGAGCCAAAAAAATCTTAAGACAAGACTCCAAGAATGAATCTGACAACAACAAGAGAGAGAGTCTTAGCATTCTTTGAGTTAATGAGGAATTTCAAAGGAAAATTAACAAATAAATTTGTTACCAGGAGATAAGACCAGTTCTAGCATCTCTAGCTGCTTCACATTTTGGACCACTGAAATCCAGTTGAGCAGCAGTTGCATCTTCAGACAACCTCTTTGAATATTTTGTCCAAGGAGAAACCTCTCTCCTTGCTAGGAGTTGAAAAATATTCCCAACTCTAAAATGATCTCGAGAACAGAGTCAGATTGAAGCACAACTTAATATATGAAATCAGTTTATGGTGAGGAACACAGTAAAAAATTTAAGGCCATATCTATAACAAGTAAACGCAGACACTACCATAAAAATGCAAAACAAAACCCCACCATGTCTTTCCCGCATAATCTCATAAGTAATAGGTTAAAAGTCATTTGGTCTTCCTCAAATGAGAAAAAGGTATTAATATTCCTTGAATAGACTTTTCTCTAGCATGAAAACTTCTAAACAAATTGGAGATGACTTACTGGGGCAAAATAACAAAAAATGCTTTCTCTTCCAGAAGCGAGAAAAATATTTCAAAACGACTCAAAAACAATAAAATCCTAACACTAACACAGTCAATTAGTAGCAGTTATAACTGCATCTGCATTTTCTGTTCAAAAGCAAGACCACTTCATATAATTAAAAAAAGTAGTATAGAATAAAGTTCGTCCCAATTGGAAAAGAATTGGCCCAAACTCGTCTCCTCTCGCTTCATGTCCCAGGCAATGAAACAAATTGAGTTCCAAAACAAAAACTTTCAGATCAATCTTACATTACGATTAATAATGTAATAAAGACCACATCATAAATTCACTAAAAAGAAAAAGGCACAAAACAAAAACTCAAATGTATTCCACCTTTGCTTACTCTTGGACTGCCCCGGACCTGGATGCAGAATATTCGATGGCTGCTGTGGAGATGAGGTCGATGGAGGATTGGCAACATTAACTACCGAGAACGAAGCCCTCATTGTTTATCCAAGCCGACCTCATGCTACAGAATTTCGAAATATGCAAACGGAAAAATCCAATGAATCACGGCCCATTTTTCCTCAATTCAGATCGA
Organism: Begonia loranthoides; assembly: GCA_022433065.1. NCBI lineage: Eukaryota > Viridiplantae > Streptophyta > Magnoliopsida > Cucurbitales > Begoniaceae > Begonia > Begonia loranthoides. Next base: position 9,368,262 of record CM039479.1, on the reverse strand, counting down.
AACTAAACTCAGCCATAGGTTCGAATCAACGCCGATAAAACAATTAAAATAAGAAAAAAAAAATAAGGCACAAACTAAATTCAGGTTGAGAATCTGGAATGAAAAGGGTATCCTGTTGGAGCCATTTAGGCAGAAAATAGGGGCAAGGGAAGCAACGAAATACCAGCGATGAGAGGAGATGGAAAGCTTTCTCCAATTATTATATCTTCATCGGAGAGGTGAAAGTCACGCTCCAACAGTGAGCGTGATGAAAGATAGAGAGAGAACATGGGCTGGGCCTATTTGTTTTGTGACTAGGGCTCAATTTTACATTATTAAAAAAATAAAAATTAACATCTCAGACTTTACTGTTTATGATCAATAACGAGTCAAACCTTAAAGAAATTTTCTTAACAATTAAAACTATGAACTATGAAAAATTCTCGCCGGCGACCTCGCAGTCATGTTTTCCGTCCAAATCCGTCGACTTTAATGTCTCAGTTTCGTCTTCATCAAAAACTGTCGAACAAAGACGAAGGATGTCAATTGTCGTGGCCGAAGGACGTCAATTGTCGTGGCTGAGGGACGTCTCTCCTGCCCATTGGAAGCCTAAGGATGATTATTGGGTGGTGGCGGACGTCCATCTTGGCCTTTGGATAGCGGAAGGACATCCCTCACTCAGAATTGACGGTCATGATTGAATATGTCAATTCCTAAAGGTGATGGCAGACGATCGTTCAAGGCTGTTAGATCGAGGGAGGGACATCCCTTATAGGGATTGATAGCCATGATTGAATCTGGCATTTTCCAAAGGTGATGGCAGATGACATTCCATGGTCGTGGGATCGGGCGAGAGACGTCGCTTATCTAGATCGACGGCTAGGATGGAATCTTCCATTTTCCAAAGGCGAAGGCGGACGACATCCTATGGCTGTTGGATCGAGTGAGGGATGTCCCTGCATAGGAATGGACGGTCAGGATGGACTCCAAATTAAGAAGGTCATGTGCAAGGCACACACGTTTTTAAAAACGCGTGAATTCCCTCAACTAAGACGGACGTCCCTCTTCCATAACGGACGTCCCTCGACCAAGACTATGTCGTTCTGCCCTCAATGGATGTCTCTTGTCTTAATACGGCGTCGTTTAGGCCATACCGGACATCCGTCTTAATGCGAGGGACGTCTATTTCACACCGAATGTCATTCTCTACACACTAAACAACAACGTTTCTCCTCTCGATAGTCGAGGCAAATTTGCCTTATAAGCACGAAGAACGTCATGCTCCCTAGATATTGCAGAGAGAAATTTCGGTTCCCCCGACCAATTCCTGAACACAATCAAACAAACAACAAAGTTTTTTTTAGTGTTGCACATCACATAGAGTCGAGGAGTGCTGCACCATCTATTGTTGAAGAATCCATTGACTACGGAGTGGAAGTGGATCCATTGACATAGTATTGTTTTTGTGTTTTGCAGGAGTCCATGCTTCTATGAGTACTGTTCTATTTGTTTATCTATTTGTTAGTATCCTAATTGTACATATGTAATACCCCAAATTTTATCATCATGAGTATAAGATTAATATTTTATCATTTTCAATGTTTAGTGAGTTGAATGTGTTGGAATTGTGATATGTGGTGTAAATTCTGAATATTATTGTGATATGTCGATCAACTTCTTTACAGATTCAAACTAAGGAAAAATAGCAGTCACTCGGTGAACAACTGTCATAACGGATGTCCCTCATAACATAACAGACATTCCTCATAACATATGCTTTAACAGATGCTTCATTACTCAAGTTCTCTCAAGGGACGAACGTCCCTCTTATGTCTGATGTTCGAATCTGTCTTATTTTCCTTCAGCGATTGATGAGCCCTCAGTATAACGGACGTCCCTATCCCTACAATGGACGTTCCTCACCAACAAATGGACGACCCTCGTCCTATAGGGGACGTCCCTCACCCAAAAAAATAGTATTCAAATTATAACAAACAAAACCAAAAAACAGAGATACAACAACCAACAACCAAAGATACAACATCAAAAACCAAACCAATAAACATAGATAAAAAAATCTCAATTGAGCCACTTTTTTAAAGTTTTTTAGTTCGTGCAATTCTTGCATATCTTGCAGTTCTTGCAGTTCTTGCATATGTTGCAATTGTTGCAGCTTTTGCAGTTGTTGCCTAGTTGCCCCAGATATCAAATGACCTTGAACTACAAGTCTAGGTTCATCTCGACATGAGTGGTTTGCTCGTAAAGGTCCTCCGATTTGTGCGAGTCGTAAAGATGAAAGTCTTGATGCGAACACTCGGTAATCACGGACTCCCTTAAGCTCGAGACTTGAAATATGTCATGTGGGCTACAATTGGGAGGTGAAATTAGTTTGTCACTTCTTTCAAAGCACAAGGTGAGAAAATATACCATTTTTATCTGTAGGTGCCAGGACAATTGCAATTGACTCTGGTAGCATCAATTGGTACCCATACTGTGTGTGAAAGTCAATAGATGATATGAAACATGATTGTTTTGGGTGTATTTGAAATAAAATCCATATATTATACGAGGAAAAAATATTACATGAATGAATACAAGTGTCTTACATGGATCTAACCAAGAGTTAGCAGTCCCTCATTCGTTTAAACCTCCAATATCTCCTCCTCATTCAATGTCATGCACTGCATGTTAAGAATGCGAGATATTTATTTATTTATTTTTAATAACAGCATATTGTACATTGGTTAATCATTCTTACCCATTCCGAAGTTCTCGATTGCTTTGGAATGAGGAGGTTGTTATTGAATAGACTTCTTTACCCTGAAAAATGACAACACGCCGCACAATGTCTTCAGCATACAACCAAAACTGAGAATAAATTTCAAACCATATTGTTTCTTACCTTGGAGCTGCAGAGTACACCACACGTCTCCCTGTCGCTCTTGGTATTTGCCTGTGCCAGTCTCATGAATTCGTTCATCAACTTCACAGGCTGCAATAATAATTCAATGTAAGTGTAAATTCAACACATTGTACAAAACCAAATTGATGACATACCACTTGCACTTTTAGCAATGAAGCAAACCCTGGAACTGCTTCCGTCGAAGGAGGACCCGTTGCCAATATCTGCTGAATTTTGGCAAGGGTTTGAGGAGGGGACAGTTGCGTAATGATAGTAAGAGGAGACCTGCACAATTGTAATACATTGTTAATCAATAGTACTAATGCATATATGGAAAGTGCATGTATGCTAAAAGACATACTCTTATGGAGGAGCTGGCTGGGCTGTTGGAGGAGCTGGCTGGGCTGCTGGAGGAGTTAACTAGGCTTCTTTCATCTAAAGTACAATGGCTTGAATCTTGTCAAGTTGCCTCTCTTGTCTCTCCAACTTGACGACAAGCCACTACCACCTCTCCACCTCCACGTGATCTGACGGTTATGCACCCAACATCCACAAAATTAGTGTAGTGGACGTCGAAGAAGGAGGTGCAACTGACGTTGAAGGCAATTGCGCAGCTAACTTCGATGGAAGAGGTGCGACCGACGTGGAAGGAGGATGTGCAGGTTAAGTGGATGGAGTGTCCGATGCTTTGAATACCCACTCCCCTCCTACTTTGTGTAGCCCCATCTGAACCAATGTCACTTGATTGTACACGTCAAGTGTCTTTTTATTGGTTCATCGCTCCTTGGGAGGGACAACCAACCCACTGCTGTCAACGATATGTTGAATGAGCCAATTATAAGGGAGACGCTTCATTGGACTCTTCATGATTGACTTCATTTTATTAATAATGATATAGGCAAAGTTGAACCTCTTTCCATTGTAGAGCTTCTCCATTACATAGAGATTCATGCAGCTGACATGGTCTCTATGTCTATCACGAGGCAAAATTGTGTGGATGATCATATGATGGATGACTCTTGCTTTAGCATTTATGTCATTTAATTTGGGTCGGGAGAAAGATTCAACAACTTCAGGATTGCGAGCCAATTGCTTCAGCAATGCCAGATCTTCCCCTTGTTTTACAAAGTCGGGGTCCTTCGATACATGGAAATACTTCTCTATCGGCTGCTCGGTGGAGCATTCAATAAGCTCATTCAACTCATTAAGAGTTAGCCTAATCTGTTTCTCATATACAAATGTACTCAGCTCATTAGGGCTGTCTAACTCCAAATTTGTATAAAATAATTTCACAACTCTCTCATAATAATGGCCCCCCATTGTGCACAATCCATAGAGCCTAATGCTTTCAAATATTTCTTTTAATCCAAAGTCAGCCAAGACATTGAAATCTACCCTCATAGATATAATTACGGCACATGTATAATGTCATTATTGTACCGTTGTTTAGAGGAGGCCGAGCTAAACAACAAGGGTTGTGCCTCTACAAACACGCGTGCTCAAGCTTCGGTCTTGGATGGAGCCACTTTACGCTTCTTCGACACTTGCACCACCTTCGACGCCATTTTTCGCTTCAACAAACGTGAGGATAAATATTAGAAGTTTGCGTTGGTCGGGGGAAGACGAAATTTCTCTTTGCAATATCTAGGACACAAGTCATCCTTTGAGATTATAAGGCGGATTTGCGTCATCCATCGAGAGGAGAAACACTATCGTTTAGCGTGCAAAGAATGACATTCGGTATGAAACAGACATCCCTCACATTATGACGGACGTCCGATATGGCCTAAATGATGCCGTCTTAAGACGAGAGACATCCATTAAGGGCAGAACGACGTAGTCTTGGTCGAGGGATGTCCGTTATGGAAGAGAGACGTCCGTTTTAATTGAGAAAATTCACGTGTTTTAAAAACGCATGTGCCTTGCAAGTGACCGTTTTAATTTGGAGTCCATCATGACCGTCTATTCCGATCCAGGGACGTCCCTCGCTCGATCCAACGGGCATGGGATGTCATCTGCTATCGCCTTTGAAAAATGTCAGATTCAATCATGGCCGTGAATCCCTATAAAGGACATCCCTTCCTCGATCCAACGGCTTTGGACGATCGTCCGCCATTACCTTTAGGAATTGACAGATTCAATCATGGCCGTTAATTCCGAGCGGGGGACGTCCTTCCGCGATCCAACGGCCCAAAGGGATGTCCGCCATTGCCTGATAATCATCCTTTGGCTTCCAACGGGCAGGAGGGACGTCCCTCGGCCTCAATAATTGACATCCTTTGTCTCTGTTCGACGGTTCTTGGTGGAGACAAAACCAAGGTGTTAAAGTCGACGGATTTGAATGAGAAACATGACTGCGACGTCGCCGGTGAGAATTTTTTATAGTTCAGGGTTTTAGTTGTTAGTAAAATTTCTTGAGAGTTTGACTCATCATTGATTACAAACTATAGAGTTTACGGTGTTAGTTTCTCTTAAAAAAATAATTACAGACCCAGTAGAAATATCATAGAAAATGTAAAGCAAGATTTGTTGTGTTTAAATTAAATACCCATAATTCTATTCTTCCCTAATCTTACCAACTAAACAAGCCCTAACACAAAATTAGTAATATTTCTTATAAATAAAATTATATCTTTATTATTTACCTTCTTGTTGCTAATTCAGCTTTTTTGTTTTCCTTGTTTCTATTTATTTTTTTGTTCTTTTATTTATATTTTCTTAAACTTTACATTAAATACAAATTTTATTTATTTAATTGATTAGCCAGAATCATTAAGATAAAAATATCATTTTTATTAACTCATTATAAATAATTAATTTTATTATTATTATGTACTTTTCTGTAAAAACAATTAAATATCATAATTTATCAAACGCTTATCCATTTTTCTTGATCAGCACAACTAAGAATGATTATGAAAAAGTCAATTGTTATAACCCTTTTGTTTTCCTTTGTCATTTTCCAATTTTCCGAAAATATTTCCTGGAAAATCTCTGCTTTAATCGTAATTCTTTGCAGTTAATAATTTATAAATTCTGTAATATTTTACACCTTTAATATTGAAATTCCTAGCCGAGTAGTAGTAGCGGAAGAAGAAACTAATTACAAAATTAGAAATTTGATTTGACAACGTGGTTGGGAAGAAGATTCTGTTGGGCAACAATCTGTATTCCCTTCCGACTGCTTCTTGTGATTCTCAGGCTTTGCCTCAAAATGTCAAGGTCTCTATCTTTCTTACATTTTTCAATCTCCATTGAAGAGAGCTTCAGCGTCAAGGATTTGATTGTCTCTTCCTTGGTTTTCAGCTCCATTTTCAGTTCTTTTATCTCTTCTTCTTCTCCTCTGCAACTCGGTGCATCTCCTGCAGAAACTCGTCCACAAAGTACTCGTCAAATTACCCATTTGAAAGTTTTCATGTTTCTTCAAGGAAATCTAGAGAGATAGAGAGAGAGATAGAGAGTTTGTACCATTATCATGGAGGGTTCTCTGAATGAGATCGTCGAGCTCGACTTTAATGGCGAGATAGAGCTGCTTCCATTTCTCGACAGCTTCGTCTCGGCGAGATCTCTCTTCTCTCATTTGATCAACCAAGAAGCTTGTTCTTAGCAACTCTCTCTCCTTTTCATCTTTGCTAACCTCCACTACCTCTTCTACCATATCTCGAAGCTTCTCTTCTTTCTCTTCCACCATTTTTCTTAGTATCTTTACTTCCTCTCTCAGCATTCTTCTCTCCTCCTTCCACTCTGCTTCCTTCAGTGCAAAAAACACGGCATCTCTTTCATATGTCTTCGTCTCTTTCTTTCTATCTTCCACCACCCCACTGATTTCCTCTCTCAAAATCCTCACCTTTTCCTTCAACTCCATTACATATTCCTTGTTGCTGATGTTAGCCCTGTCTTTGCTTCCATTGCAGCCCATTCTCTCTCTCTCTCTAACGGATATTTGGTCTTATAGAATGGAAGAGTATTCACTACCACTGAAACTCTCTCTCTCTCTCTCCCCTTTATAAAGGGTATGTGGTCTTTTAGAATGGAAGAGTAATTCTGGACTCTCTCTCTCTCTCTCACTCTCTCCCCATAATGGTATTTTGTCTTATGGAATGGAAAAGCAGAAGAGATGTTCTTGAAATAAATTCCTAGCAGAGGTGATCCTTGGCTAAAGAAGAGCTGCATGTGGGACATCCTGATATACCTCATTTTTCTGCAATGAAAAATATGGCTCTCTCTGACAGATGCGGCTAAGTAAAGTGCCAAATGGAATGTTTTTACTTTTAAAAATCTGATCTTTCAAAAGAAAATGGACATAAAAACAAGCCAAAAATCATAATTTGTAGCCCAGAAGTGGAAGGACAATCCTTTTTACGACGAGGATTAATCTACTGTTGTGTCAAAGTTGTATAATCTAATTGATGAAGCCACAAGTGAGGAGAGAGATAGAAGAACATCATGGGCCAAACCAACTGCGGCTAACTTTTTGTATTTTCCTATGATGTTACCTAACAATCATCCATTAAATGCTTGTTATACTTTGCAGATAATGTTAAGCACATGCTATGAATTTTTATCATACATTAGTTTGTAGACGAACGTCAATTGTTTTTTCAATCCGCGCTGATTTCAAAATTCTACATGGAAAAAAGACGAGAGGCAGAAGGATAACATTTTACGAAGAGTGAATTATTTTTGGGCGTCCATCTTTTTGTTTGCATACATGCCCACATGCCACGTGACATCAACAAGAATATTAATTACGGCTCTCACTTTGGATTCCCCCCGTTTGAAAATGACATGCATGAATGTGCACATACTCACAGGACATATATATATATTTATTCATATAGTCGCTAGATTGCAACTTGTCGTACATGCGTCCCCGGCAAAATAATGATATAAATCGTGCAGACAGAGACCGAGAATCTCCTAGGATCAAATTTGTTTTCTTAATTTCGTGTTTTTACTCTAATTGAGTGATCACTGATGTTGAGGTCCACCAAAATATTTTAGACAATCATCATCTTTCGATAATGTTAAATGTCACGAGGGAGGCTTCTGATATTGCAATTGAAATTGGTTTGGAGAAGAGCAGTGTTTAAATGGTTGGGACCAAGTTAGAGCCTGATTTTCAACAGCGTATTGACTTTGTGAATACCATGTTAAGAAAGGTCGGATTGGGCTGACAGATTCGGCATCTGTTCTAGTGTTGGCAGCCGACACCCACAAATCATACAATTTGAAACATATGGCTGTGTAAGATGTGTTCTCGTCTGGTTTTGGGAAAATGAATGCTATTAAATATGGCGTCAAAAGTCCTTGAAAGAAGCATCTTTTAAATGCTTGAAAGCTCTGCTAGAAATGGACAATAACCGACAGAGGGTAGTCTCATTTCTTGCAAAGAATCCCATCAATTTCACCGTTCTGGTTATACATATCCACCAGTTTCTTGGAGTACGTTGGGATGTGTCTTTCGGCTCTGCACTCCGAACAATCTTACATCGATTAGTTAACGATTAAAAAAACAGAGATTATTGGATGCTGCAATTTACCTTTGTTTTCCCCACGACCGATTGATGTGCAAATAATTACGGATGGTGTGGTAATCGAGTGAGTACCGAGCGAATTCCATTCCTTTCGGTCCGATCTAAGTTCAAGGCGAGAAAGTTAAGAGGACGGGCAGAAAAAATCAAGAATAAAAATATTTACCAAGTTTAGGAGAAAAGCTATGAAATTCCCAATGAACTTTGGTGCTGGTTGTGAAGGACCGGTTCCTGAGGGAAAAACAGAAGAAGCACCAAACCAATTACATATTTGGAAAGAGGCATTTCACCATCCAAACACACTTGTTAAACTTTACAAATCAGACCAGAAGGTTGCATATGAAAACATATTCTCACTACCTAAGACTGTCACCGACCCATATCTTCTAGTTCTAGGTGCTTATATTATATTACTACGTGGTAGTGTTTCACACAATTTTGAATTTATCAGCAACCGGGTAAGGGAAGTTGAAGATTGTTGTCTAACTCCCATGGCAAGAGATTGCAGACAAGAAGACAAACATACCCAACTTAGCCGCATCATCCGCCTTAACAGTCTCCATAACGAACGGTCGTCGGTTACCCTGAAAGACAGATATTATTGAGATTGTAGTTTTATGTCCAGGGAAAGTCAAATGGGAGCAATCTGAGGATGTTACGTTGTTTGTTGTAGGAGTGATTTCCAAATACTGTTCTACGAGGCTGAGCATTTCTCTTCCTCGTGCGTTTCTACAGTTTTAAGGATTAGCCGAAAAACAAATTTTTTTTGTCAGGAGACAGCGAGAAATGCGGTAGCCAAATAGACAAAAGAAGAAAATAGCAAATAGTGTTGATTTCACCTGACAGTGACATACTGTGGATGTTGTGTCATGCTGATACCGGGATATTTCGGCACCCCCATGTATCCCACTACTAAATCCTGAAACTTGCAAAATTTCAAGGATTACACAACTGATTTGCAAAATGAAGTAATAAAACATATACAAATCGAAAAGTCTTGTTTTCGTCGGAAATTCGGAGTGTAAATTATGCAACCATTTTTCTGATTTCACTCCCTTTGTCTCTATCTCTCTCCCTCGGAGCAAAAATGAAGACCCCATAGAAGGCATTGATGAAAGAATCTAATTAGTAAGTTAATGAAGAAGACACAAACGTCAAATCAAAGATTGAAATAATTTAATGAAACAAATCCAACTAATTACTAATGCAAATGTTGTAAATTATTTCATTTCTTACGGGAGAAGATATAAATAAGCAATTATATACAAGCTGAGTATGAATTAGGCGAGTCCATATGCTTGCTCAGTAGAAAACTCACCGCTAAAGCATTTGTGTAATCGAAACAGCTGCACAAAAAGCAAAAGAAACTCTTAGTTCCAAATCCTTAGAGCTCGCATTACACACCTAACTAATCGCAACATAACGACATATCAAGTGACTATAAATTAGTCACCATATAATATCTTCATAACCAAAAGTAATAATGCCGTATGTATATGTAAATATTGAAGAAACAACAAAGCGACAAGACACTAGATAACCATCAAGCTAATCAATATATCCGCTCAAATTTTTCTTGAGAACAATTTGAATTAATGAACTTTTTCCATACCATTTAAAACCTCAAATTCATTTCCAGTCAGAGAAACAAGTAGTCAAATCCTGTATGAGTCAAGAATAAGAAAATAACCTATAGCAAGACGGAGCAATGACATCGACTAACTCATTTGCTGGTAGACAGAAATAAGGAACCTGCTTTAGTTAACATTTTAATTGGATGAGTCTCGACGATGATAATACATTTTATCCAAATCTTTAGTGCATGATCTGAATTTACCTCTTCTATATGCCCATCCAAATGCTTCAAGTGAACCTGTGATTGAATACATAGAAAAAAATTCGAATTTAGTGAATAGCACGAATCGTATATTTTCTACACAGTGAATAACTCATTGCAGACCTTGTAATCTTGCATGAACTCGTAATGAAGAACTGTGTCTGGTTCGCTACTGGCTGCCTTTAGAAACTTATCTAGGCCTTCTCGAGTTCCATTGTCCACTGTTGATCAATAGAACCAACATTTTTTACTAATTTAAACATTTAACAATTATATACATTTTTTACATTAAGCATAAATCAAGCAAACCCACAAGTTTCTAACTATGAATTAGAAAATTTGATGGATGAAAATGTTCTTCTCCACCACAGTTTAAGGTAGAAAATGTCCAGATCTCTTCACCATGTAATAATTCATTAGATAAAGTGATATACAACAAAATCACCTAATCCACTTGCAGGCTCTTATCTTAAAATATTATAAAATTGGATACACTGCATCTGGTGTGAAAATGAACTAGCCACGATCATGAGTTACAAATATCAAATATCCAACTCAAAATCCATTACGACGAACATCATAAAGTAAAAAAGAGGAAGTTAAATTTAATATTTGCATACCGCAATTAGTGCCTAAGACGTAGAGCTTCTCCAAATTCAGATGGTGCTCCACAGATCTTAATGCTGCAGTTAAGACATTATTCTGCATTACAATTGTAGAAGTCACAATGGCAACCGAGAGGTCCTTCCAACAAGCTTTTGGACAAAAAGGGAAAAGAATAAACACTTTTTTCTAAGAAACTAAGTCCGTTGTCACTGTCCAACTCATGCTAAACATAAATGCTTCATAAAATGAGTCTAACAATTTAGACTGAAAATATGCCAGCATGTTAAAGACACATTCAGAAAACTCAAATCTAACCCCATTGGATTTTTTTCTGGTTGAAGCCATTGCAAACTCAGATAAAATTGCAATCTTCATGAATGAGATGATTTCCCTAAAAGGAAAAGGTAATCCAACTACCATCATGCAGCTTTGCACACTTGTCTTAGTAAAAACAATCACGTCTTCTTTCCAAACAAAATGTCACAAAAAACCAAATTATACCTTGGACTTGACAGCCAACACCACAGAAAAGAAGGCGCTTGACACCAGCAGCCTGTTGCAAGGTATATATTAAAATTTCTCTTAAAAAAACACAACATAATATGCATTTGGAATGCATAAATATGCTATTAAAACTGCACAATGAGCTAATTGTGTGTGTGCATGAGCCCTTATGTCTTACGTGATAACAGGATATAGCATTAGCTCAACTACAAATCTGAAAACTATCCACCAGTATCAACGAAATTGTAGTAGATTACAGACTGAAAAGGAAGAAAAGGGTAGTCACAAAAACTGTTTTTGAGAAAGCTTATGGTCATGTTCACTCTGACTTTCCTGGCTTTTTGCTTAAAATGAAAGGGTATGACAGAAGATAGACGAATGGATTTTGTTTATTGCGCACTTCGCAATTCTTCTTTCTCATCTATGGGATAGTGAGTGAGAAGTTTCGACTCATGAGAAGGAAAGTAGACCCATAATCGCTATTTCTGTGTACACTCATCGAGGATGCTCTAGGCAAGATATTCGAAAAGGCTAAGCAACTCAACTTAATTGAGGGATTCAAAGTTGTTTGTGATGATATAAATGTGTCTTATTTATGATTTGCTGATGATTTTGTGCCAACAATGAAATTAAGTTTCAAAATCGGTTGATGCAAAAATCCTTGGTTTATTATCAAGTCTTAAGTTAACCTTAAACATGAGTTGATGAAGAGAGGAATAACTTCTGAGTTATTTGACTCCAATGTTTGTTATCTTCCCCAAGGACATGATGCTAAATGTTAATACATTGTTAGATAATATTAAATTTCACATATAAAGTGGGCATACGCTACAAGCATTTTATGAAGGGCTATTTTTTCTTTTTTTTTTGTTGTCAATTGGATGAACATAACAAATCCTTGACATATCATTGTTTTATATTTATTTGGAGAATTGTTTTTATCCTCTTTTTCTTACGCGCAATTTATACAATTCAATACCATCGTTTCTTATAAAAATAAAAATAAAACTAGCACCTCAACGAGGGCAAGGGTATTTAGATTAGGAGATAATGTCGGCTTGACTCCTCGGGCAGCTAGAACTTCCTCTGGAGTCCTACTCTTGCAGGCAACAGAGTAATAGAAAATCATGAAAGAGAGGAAGATGATTAAAAAACCAAAAAAAAAAATTCATAATTTCATAATAAAAAAATTGTTGCTGCTTAGAGCAAACCTTGCCAAAATGGGCCTTGGACTCAATCTGTCCTCTGGATCGCTGCAATGTTCAAACAGCAACAGAGTGGAAAGTTAACATCAATTAACTATAGATATAGCCTTGGCAGACACCAAAAAAGTATAACGCTAAACATTCATGGCACAACCTTTGTACACAAACAACAGCTTCAACCATTCCTGATTTTAGCATTTCAATTGCTATAGTTGTTACAATCCCAGTCCATTGAGCACCTATAATAAAGAAAAAGAAATGAAAATTGATTACCAAGCCATTTCATAAATCTTCTTTTAGACTTTTTTTTTTTTATACCTTTTTATCACTATCAGAACAATAATTTTAATCTGTAGTCAATATAATCCTTAAAGTCAATAGAAAAAAATGCAATCGTTAATATGTTTGCTTTCATGACAATATGCTTTTATCTTTTCACTGAATAAACATATACCAGCAAGTATCTTCAATTTTCAATAAAACTCAGTGAACCAATCAAGCTTCCTTTGTTTAATTGGATAAAGAAGCAAAAATATCAACTTTTTCAAATTGACCCATTCGATAATGTGAGTTATAACATAGTCAATCTGTATCAAACACAGTTGATAAAGCATAAAAACAAGAAGATATAATGCAAATCGCACTGACCATAACATGGAAAAATATTCAAATTATGGTTATTTAATTACCCTCCACAGGCTTAATTTTACGGGCATATAATAGCTCCTCGTGAACTCCAAAGTAAATCTCATCTGAGTTAGTTGCAATTCTCCCTCTACCATGAACTGAAGGTTCCAAATCCTGATAAAAAAAAGTGCAATCAATTTGAGTAAGAAAAAGTAGAAACTTATATAACTAACTCACAGCTTAGCAAAGAATTCATTTTATTAGAGTTTGGTGACCCGAATTCTGTTTGGATCAAAAGCTTAGGGTATGAGAAAAGTGATGCAACAAAATTCTGTCCAAGAGTCTGTGGTAGTAGCAAAAAAATGGATCGATAACACTGGTCACACATTAGGAGTCTTGGGGTGCGAGGCATATCTCCTCTAGTATGCATTTTATTTATTTCATATTTTTGACATAGGATTTTTTAGGAGTATTATATATTTTGCTGCATATGCAAAATGTCCTTTGTATTTTGATTTTGACAAGGTGAATTTCTCTCTTTTACGCATGATTTTTTAGCCATTAAATTTTTCCCATAAAATCTTAGTGTTAATTCTTTGTTTTTCTTTTCCTTATTCGCATTTGATGATTACACGTTCAGTCCATCTTGAACACCAGTGAAGTACTAAAACAAAAATATTATGCGCCACCTTCTGACTAATAAAGATGGATGTCGATATAAGTAACTAAAGGGTGTGGTTACTTCGTTAAAACTTCATCAATCATTTTCCAATGTACATAACAATTAAACATCAACACTCCCATTCATAACTTTTTTTTTTATTGTTACTTTACTCGTTGCGTGAAACTATAATAAGCTTTCATCTCGTCTAATACCAAGAGATGTATCATTGTCTTCCCAAAATCATAACCTAATAAATTCTACTTCTGCGAGAAGAATGTCAAATCCATACACAACTTAGAGAGGGAGAGGGGCTTACTTCTATTCTGGACATACCATTTCCTAGAAAAGCACACGCATCCTTTACGTGGGCGATATAGTATGTATCACACAACCCACACCGACTGCCCAAGAAAATGACGAATGGGATAGTGTGAGAGAGTAACATTTTCATAAAACAATACAGAAAATCCAGAAACCTGCAATGATCTTTTGCAGGGTAGGTGCCTCCTGGAGGAATAGGTCTGGAACGCTGCCTCCAGTCCTCTCTCAGCTTCACTTGCTTTGAGCTAGAATTCCCATCTGTTTCAGCCAGGAAAAAGAGTAAAGGTTTAGTCACAAAAGCATGCTCACAAAAAAGCGGAGAAACAGAGAAGGTCCCAGACTTCACCTTTCGAAGAAGAAGAAGAAGAAGAAGAAACGATAGTGAGAGAGAGCCGAGGGGAACATGGGTTGGCAAAGAGGGAAGCCATGGCTGCAAATTCTCAGAGATAGCAAGAGGGTATAGGTGCCACGCGTACCAAAAAAAGATCAGATTTTGTACGTGACATCTTTTCAGCGAAATTAAACCACACAGTATAATTGGGTACCAACAATATCACAAACCCTATACAAAATTTATGAATTTTTAAAATTTTAAACTATATAAAAAAAAAAACTATGTTAATCTTACAGGCATATTTTCTATCAAAATCTATCGACTGTAGTTTTGTTAACGTCAAGAATCGTCCAACGGAGACATCTAAGATAGTAACAACGGATATCTCGTAATGACGAGGGATGTCTAAGGCTAATCCAACAGACGGACGAAGAACGTAAATAATTAAAGCGATGTCTGTCTTAAAAGAGGAATGTTCATTTTAAGCGATGGATGTTGATTTTGAATTGGGGACACCCGTTTTAAGCTGAAACGACGTCGTCTTTATCCGTTTTAAGCGAGAGACGTCCGTCATAGGTTGAGAGATGTTCCTCACTAAAACAAACGTTCATCAACCTATGTCGAACGTCCCTCCCTTAAAATGGACGTCCCTCAACTTTTGATGGACGCTCCTCGCTGAAAACTGACTAAGACGATGTCGTTCCCAGCTTAAAATGGACGTCACTCAGCTAACAACAGACATCCCTCGCTTAAAATGGACAAAGACGACGTCATTTCAGCTTAAAACGGACGTCTCTCAATTCAAGATGGATGTCCCTCGCTTAAGACGACGTCCATCTGGAAATCTGAATTAACTATGTTTTCTCTTCGGCAGGACGACAACACAGAGAGGGGGTAGAGGTCTCCGGAGAACGTCTTTCACCATGAGATCAGCAATAAGAAGAAAACTTTTCAGGTAAGGAAAAACAAAAATTTTATGATGGATTTAATCAGACTTTATCGTTAAAGTGGTTGCGGCGTTTGTCTCTGCAATTTTAGAAGGAAAACGCTATCGAAAAATTTGCGTCATTTATTTTTCATAGTTTGAGATTTTAATTATTTGCAAAAATTTTTCTAAGTTTGCAGTGTTACTGATCCCAAACTATAAAGAATGTAGTGTTAATTTTCCTGGTTAATATCTTATTTTTTAATGCAATTTAATTTATCATTTATTATGACTTTATATATATATATATATATTGAGTTAAAAGTGAATATTACCTGTCCAATTTATAGATCAATGCATTTCTGGGTGGAAAATAGTCTCTTGAATTTAGTATTGTTAGCATTAAAATTATTGTTAAAAAAATAATTGTTTTTTATGTGATCTTTTTGTCAAAGAGGGAAAATGACAATCCAATCATCGTATTTTGTGATCAATTATAAGTTAATTACTAAACTATTTTTGTTAACAAATTAACTACTAAACTATAAAAAAAAGTCACCGCTAACATCATTATCACGTTTGCCGTTAAACACTTTGATTTCGATTCTCAGCGGATTGTGTAGTAATCCGCCACAGATCAATATGTTGAAAAATAACATTATAATATTAATGTTCTGTTGCATATCGAGACAGTTTCCACCGTGGATTGACCACGATCCGCAACAGATTGATAAGAAAGAAATTCTTTTCTTTCACCTAGAGAAACGGTGAATCTTTGAAGATCGATAATTTTCTCCATTTCCAACGGTTTTGGAGGCTTGAGACTCGGTTTCCATCGTCTTTTCACTATGCATAGGTAAGAAACATATGTTTTGTCCTTCGGTGCTTATCAGAACAGATTTTGGCAAGAAAAAAATGAGATCGTTTCATCTTTCCGCTTTGCTTTCCCATTTGCCCAAATTTTGCAACACCTTGCTTCGCCATGGAAATACTATCTGCAGACACCATGATACTGTGCCATTTTTGGAGACGTGTTGCGCATGTGTGTTAGGAGAAGATCAATGTGACTTGTACAAAAAATGTAGGGGTGTGCAAACCGAACCGGAACTGAAGAACCAAATCGAAACCGATCGATTCGGGTCGGTTTGGTTCGGGTTTGCCCACATAAAAACCAAAATTCAATTCCTTTTAGCAAGAACCAATAGTTGCGGTTCAGTTTTCAGTTCCAGTTTCTCAAAACTGAAAAATCAAAACCGAACAGCGTACCCAATTATTTACACAGTTTTGAGTTTTGAGTTGTTCTGCAGAGTGCATATCACATTTTGTCTTCCAGCTTCCTCCCGAGCCCGGACTCCCGATTCAATCCGCTCTTCGTCGTCGTAGTTCACCCCGAGTTCCTTCCCGAGTTCCTGTCCGTCATCCGCTGTTCGTCTTTGTCTTTGGTTCGGTTTCCGCTTAAATCTGCAAGTGCAGATTGCAGAAAACAGACATCTCGCTAGACTAGTCTGTCGCTGCTCTACTTTGAAAACTCACGTCGCCACTTGCAAGTCGCCTGTTGACCAGTGACCAGTCGTCTTCAACCCTCTGGCTTCGGCTCCAGTGCAGACTGCAGATTGCTTGGTAAATCCTTAACCTATTCTAATTGCTGTGATTTTACTGTGTTTCTAATTCGCATTCAAGTCCATGTATATGATTTTGATTGCTATGAATTGATTGCTTTGATTGCTATGAATTGATTGCTTTGATTTTGCTGTGATTCTAAATCCATTTATTATAATGTTCCTATGATTGTTGCTGTGATTGTTGTTGTGATTGTTGCTGTTATTTCAAGAATTGCGCCACATGATTTCAAGCATTTTTTCCAATATTGATTGTTGTAATTTGCTGGGATTGCTGTGAATTTTGGAAATATTGGATATCCAAACTGTCTGTGATTGTTGTTAGTTTGAAAAAATTGGTTATTTGGTTTAATTATTTGCTTATGATTGTGTCTTTTAGGTTTTAGCATGTCTCAATTGTGAGTAGTTTTAGTTTAGCATGTTTCTGTTTGATTGATGTTTCTATTTATGTCTGAATGGATTATTTTTCATTTGGCTAAAATTGATTCTGAAATGGTTCAAATTGTTGAAACTGTAGAGAATGAAAAACATTACTGAAACTATAGAGAGTCCTTCTATTAACTCTATTACTGGTCAAACGAAGAAGAAAAAATCAGAAGTTTGGAATCATTTTACTATGATAGAAAGCACTGATAACAACCCTAGAGCGAAATGTAATCATTGTTCACAAACATATGCATGTCATCCAACAAAGACTGGTACTTCAAACTTGCAAAAACATATTAGTTGTTGTAAAAAAATGTTGGCAAGTGTAGATGTGAAACAAAAAACTTTAAGCTTACAAAATATAGATAATATGGGATCTACTTCCAATCTTTCCTGTTTTAGTGTTGCAACTTGCCGAGAACTAGTGGCAAAAATGATTGTTATTGATGAATTGTCTTTCAAGTTTGTTGAAAGAGAGGATTTTAGAGCTTATTATCATTATTTGCAACCAAAATTTGGTGTACCCTCTAGAACTACGATTGCACGTGATATTGTTAGTATGTATGAGAAAGATAAAACGAAGTTGAAAGAATATTTTAGAAACACATCTCAATGAGTATTATAACGTTATTTTTGAAAATATCGTTCTGCGGCGGATTGAAATCAATACATGTTCAATCTGCCGTGGAACGAAATCAATACGTTTAACGGCAAACGTGACAGTAATGTTTACGGTGAATTTTTTCCTTATTTTAGTGGTTAATTTGTTAGCAAAAATAATTTAGTGGTTGACTTGTCATTGATCGTAAAGTATGATAGTTGATTTGTCATTTTCCCAAAAATATATCATTTTACTAAGTATTACTATTACTAGCACTGTTATTAAAATTTTAAATATTCTAAAATTGATTATTTTCTTTTATTTTTATAAAAGTATTTCAAGTTTTTGTAAAGTCATGATCCATTTGAACGTATTCTATTTATGAAGAGAATTTTAAGAGAAAATGACAAATCAACTATTGTACTTTGTGATTAATAAAAAGTTAACCACTAAAGTATTTTTGTTAATAAATTAATCATTGAAATATGAGAAAAAGTCATCGCAAACATCGATGTCACGTTTGTCGTTAAACGTATTGATTTCGTTCTACAGCGAAATGTGTACTGTTCAACCGCATAATGGTAAATAAAAAAATAACGTCCTAATATTAACGGTCCATCGAGGAATGTGTCACGATCCGAAACGTTAATATTCCATCGCGGAATGAGGAAGTTCTGTCGCGGATCGTCGTGCGTCGTCTGCCTTGTATAAATTCACACTACACTTATTGCGATTTTCTCAGTGATTTTGTCAACGATTAGTGAACCCTAGAGATTTTTTAGAGCTGAAGTGTACTACATTTTGGCAAAGTTGAAGCATTTGTTGAACACCAAATAATGCTTGAGAGTGTTGAGGAATCTATTATTAACTGTCAAGTTGAAGTGGGGCCCACATCCACAGTTTTGACAAATGAGGTACGTGCAATTGGAGACAAAGCTGCTATAGTGGTGCATTCCGTCTTGGCAACTTTAGATGAGGAAGAGCTCTATTCATTATGCGAATCCAATAGTGACAAAAACATGGACACGATTGAGAGTAAGTCTAGATGACCATCACAAGCAGAATGCACCTTCGCTGGTATGAGTTTTGGCAAGAAGTATAGTTTACTAAATAAAATTAGAGAAGAAATTATCGATCATGCATTGAAGAATGCGTACAGGATAAAATTCACCCACATTGACAATCATCGGTTGAGGACTACCTGCCAAGGAGGATGCACGCCTAAAAAATGCAAGGTGAAATTACATTTCAAATAAAGTGCTATAACGACATTCACACTTGCTCGAGAAAGATGGAAAGCCGTCATACCTTTGCCAAATGGGTGGCAATGCATTACTTGGACAAATTTAAAAGTTAAGCCGACTGAGACCTTTCTTCCATAATTGAGATAGTCATGAAGGATTTTAACGTCAACATCACACCTAGCCTTATTAGAAGGGTAAGAAATGCGACAAAAAAAATTAACTAAGGGGATGCCAATGAACAATACAAGTTCATATGGTCCTATGTCGAAGAGATTCAGAGGTCTAATCCTGGAAGTTGCTATGTGTTCAACTAGAGATGAGTGCATTTAAAAGGATGTACATGTGTTTGGCTACATGTAAGATGGACATGTTGAACTGTGGTAGACTGGTTATTTGTTTGGATGGTTGCCACTTGAAGGGAGCGACTCTGAGCCAGTTGCTCACTGTTGTCAGCATCGACGGGAGCGATAGAATGTATCTGATTGCTGTAGTAGTGGTTGAAGTAGAAAATAGGGATTATTGGAGCTGGTTTCTAGAATTGTTGCTAGAGGATCTAAACACCCCATCTGACAATGGGTGGACAATCATTTCTTACCAACAAAAGGTGCGATTGATTGTTTTTGCCTTCTATGTTTATGTTATGCGTTGTGTACCAATATTTGACTCATATTGTGAATCTTTATAGGGGCTGGTACCAGCTATCAAAGAGTTGGCAGGGCAAACGGACCATCGGTTTTGCATCCGACACCTATATGTCAATTTTCAAAAACAATTTAAAGGCAAGTTGTTTAAGGATGCAATGTGGGCCACTTCTAGAGCCACAACGAGGTGCACTTTGAGAGAGAGATGTCGAAGCTATTTTTGCTTGACCCAGCAGCCCACAATTGTAATATCCCGAATCTTTGTTGAACTGAAGACATAGCTTAAATAATAATTTTGGGGATGATAAGAGCTGAGTTGGACAAGTAAAGATATTGGTCAAGAGAAACATAATTAGAATAAGTGAATTATGATACCCTATTGTGTTCATAATTAGCTTATAGAAAGGATTTAGGTTAATTGGAGAATTATTTAGTGATATTTGGAGTTAGATTGGACGATATCAAATATGATTGATAGTCAGTAGAAATAGTAAGAGAAAACATATTTGGACGTAATTGAATATTATAGATATGGTAAGGATTGAGAGCTAATTTATAAGGATAAAGGTATAAGATTTATAATATTTTAAGACATATTGGATTTAGTTAGGATTAATGTGAAGGAACAATGGTGAGACATTTGGTATATGACAAGGTTTGGGTAATGTATTTATGTGTGTGTGTGTGTGTGTGTGTGTGTGTGTGTGTGTGTGTGTGTGTGTGGAGTGAATTTATATGAATAATCTGGATATTTAAACGAGAATAAAGCGCTTGGAGTCGGCAGTCGATCGGGGCGGTCGATCGACAAGGTGTTGATCGACCAGCGTGAAGATAGATGATTTTTTAAGAATTAATGGCAGTTGATCGCCGTGGAGGAGAACGACCGGCGTGATCGACTGCCAGCATTTATGAAGGCATTTGGAGAGTTTTAACCGATGAGAGATGAAGCAAACCTGTAACGTCCCCTGGTGCTCCTAGTACAATATTGTTCGCTTTGGGCCAAAGCCCGCACGGGTTTGTTCTTGGGGTTAGCCCAAAACGCGTTGTACTAGGTAGGGAGGGGATCCATGCTTATAAACCATGCATTTTATACTCTCCCAAGCGATGTGGGATTGTGCCCCCCTAATATGGGCCAGACCCACACCTGGGTCTTTCCTGACTTTCATAGGGCGGGATGCCACAAAACCGTTGTCTGAATGTCTGGGAATCAAAGGGAACGACGTTGCATGCAATTGGACGTCAAAGAGTTGTGTCTTATGGCCTTTTGTCTTCGGAGAGTTAATGTTGAGGCGTTAAAGAGTAGATAATCCATAGCCTATATATAGAGGTGGACTGCTGCAAAGTTGGAGAGAGTGAAATGCATGCAGAGCCTCTACCAAATTCTTGAGGAGGTCCTGAGTATGGAGTTGTGAGAAGTTCTTTGAAATTCTAGAGTTTTGGTTTTAGAGAAAGGGAGTTGGTCCTGAGGAAAGAAATTGTGAGGGTTTGTTGTTTGGATGATGAGAGAACCGTGAAGGTTTCTTGACGAAGGAGATGAGATTTTGAGAGGAGTGCTGTGAGCGAATTAGAAGCTGTGAAATGTTGTTGTTGATAGTTGAGGTTTGAAGTCTGTGGAGTTTTCTTCGGTTTACAATTCATGGATGTGGTTTCTTTGTGAATAATCTTAAAGTGCTAATTTATTAAAGCTAAGGACTTCAAGTATGTGGTACTGCATGTGGTTTGTCAGAAAGGACCTACATCATGAGAAATTATGGTTGTTTGATGCTTGTTTACTAGATGCATAGGTTATATTATTATTGGAAACATATGTTGTTTTATTGTATGTTTAATAGATTTAAGTTGAGTTTTCTTTAGTTAGTAACGGATCACATTTTGAGGATACGATAATCACCACGTCAGATAGGATTGTATGTGCACAACAATGTTAAGACTTAAAATCCTAATGAACGTAAATAGCTGTTCTATGGTTCGATTAATTACGCCCGACACAGAAATCAACTGTGGTTCAGGTAGTTACTCCCGACACAGAAATCAACTGTGGTCCTGTTAGTTATGCCCAGCACAGAAATCAACTGTGGTCCTGTTAGTTACGCCCGACACAGATATTTGTATGGTCCAGTTTGATATGCTTGACACAAATGTTTGTATGGTCCAGTTTGATATGCCTGGTATATAAACAATAAAAGATAGAAACAGTAAAAGGATGTTTGTGTGGACTGGTTGGATACGCCCAACACATAAGCAAATGAAATAAAGATAAAAGACATGAACAATAACAGAGAAACAAAACAAAAAACAGTATATGATGTTCTAGAAATGATATGAGAATTTCATGTTTTACGTTTATACTACGTACTGAGCATTAGGTTCATAGTTAAGTCCCGTTGATGTAGGTAAGAAGCAGATGAATGGATAAAGCTGTAAGGGACGTAGCTGATGGAGTATTGCTGTGTGAGCGTTTGTGCTATTGGTGACATTGACCTTGGGTTATGGCTCACAGAAATGAAATAAATATGTTTAAAGTGTTTTAACGGTTTTTAAATGCTATTAGTTTTAATTGGTTTTAAATAAATGTTTTAATGGTACTTGCTGAAATAGTTTTTAAACTGTTGGATTGTGATATTTGAACGTAAAAAACTTCTGTTGTATGTTTACTCTGTGGTTTATAAGATTGAGTCTTCCACTGAATGTTACTCTGGTTTTTCTATTACGCAATGATTTTACAATAGATTTAAAGAAAAAAAAAATTTTATGCGGAAAAGGTTACGGGATGTTACAACAACTATCTACAAGGAATAGATGTGAGATGCTGGGCCAAACATACCTTCTACTCCATCTCAAAGTGCGACATAAGCCTTAACAACCTGAGCGAGTCCTTCAATACTTGCATCCTACTAGCCCGGGATAAACTGATTCTCGGTTTGTTCGAGATCATATGAAAGGGCATCATGTGTAGGATCGTTAAAAAATGAAAAGATGGTGCGCTCAACAGACCTTTTGTGTCCGTAGGTCAAGAATTGGCTTACCAGACTACAACTTGCAGGTCGAAATTGGAGTCCCCAGTTTTCAGGAGCTGCCCAGTTTGAAGCAGCAATGGTAACGAACAGTACCATGTCGATTTGGACATGCGTAGTTGTAACTGTTACCGGTGGAAGTTAACTAGCATTCCATGTGTCCATGCAATCTCGTGTATGCAATTCATGAGGAGATCTCTTGAGGACTTTGTGCATGAGTACTACCACCAGGAAATATACATCACGATGTACTCCCACTTTGTCCCCCCCCCCCACCCCCCAGTCAGTGGACAAATCATTTGGTCTCCTGTGACGAATATTTATCCAATTATGCCACTGTCATTTAAGAGACGTCCCAGAAGGCCACGAAAACAAAGAATATGAGATGTGGTTGAGGCCCCAAGCCAGATAGTGCTGCCCAAGAAACATGTAAACATGACGTATAACCGGTGTGGGGTGTGGGGTATAATTCCCGCATGTGTAGAGGTGGAGGCCCAAAGTCCAGTGCATGTGGTGGCAACGGATCCAAAGGTAGAGGCGGCAAAGGAAGCTCGTAGGGCACATTTGTAACATCCTGTGTTCATTTATCCGTAATTTAACCATATAAAAATTTTTGCTTTTAAAACCATATGTGGGAGAAAATCAGAGTAAACGAAATGCAGAACTCTTTTAAATTAAAATACTACAAACCATCAATTTAAAAGCTATTTAAAGAAACATTACTAAATCATTAACATAAAACATTTTAAAGCTAATAAACATTTGAAAGTAGTTTGATAACTTTTAAAACACTTAAATTTGCTTATTCCATTTCTATTAGCCATAACCCCCAAGGTCAATCTGCTAACAACAGAAAACCCCAATACAACAATACTCCATCAGCTACGTCCTCAACAAGCTTTATCCTATCATGGGCTCCTTACCTACATCATAGGACTTAAATATGGGCCTAAAGCTCAGTAAGCGATATAAATATAAAATGCTCATGAAATGCTCTTTCAAAACACATGCAGTTTTCATTTTATTATCCATTACCTTTACCGATGTTGGAGATGTCAACTTGACAAGGTAAAACCCACATCTCACAACATCATTTACATTTTATTCGCATGTGTTCCATTTTCATTTAGTTACAGTTACCCATCCAAGTGTTAGAGATGTCAACTTGACAAGGTAAAACCCACATCTCTAAACATCTATTTACGTTTATTCAATTTGTTCCGTTTACATTTTTAAAACATTCATAAAACCATTTTCGTATGTTTTAGGAAAACAATGATGAATAAATACACACATACAAGTCTATCCTACATGTCTATCTAGCATATCCTCAAAGCATGATCAATTCTAATTTTAAAGAACCTAAGTCTAGTAAATCACAACAATCACACAACAAGCAATCAATAATACATCCTCGAAATAACATGATCACAACCTATTACATCTAGTAAATGCAATCATCAAACAAACCCTAATTTTCGTGATGTAATCCCTTTTCAGACAAAACACTAGCAATATCACGTACATGGAGTCCTTAGCAAGTTTTAGCATTTAATGTTACCCTTCTCAATTCTTATTCCAAATTAAACACATATAGGTATCAATAATAACCCTCCAGCAAATAAATTCCCAACTTATAATTATAAGCAAACGCTTGCCTAATAAAATTTCACAATCCCACAAGTAACTTAATTCCAACTTAACAATGCTTAAGCCAAGATAACACCAGAAATCCAAGTGGCTGAAACTCAATAACATATTATGCACAAAACCAATACCATCAACCAACAGAGTATAGTTTCCAATCAACCATTTCCAATGTTCATTTAAACAAACAACATATATGTATAGCAACCTACCATATGCTAAAATCTCTTTAAACATGAACACTATACCAACCAAGCAGTGAATAGAATTTGCCAGTCAACAAGCAACAGTATATTGACAAAACATAAAACCATGCATAGGGCAGTAACCGATTCTACACTTCATCAACCTTCAACAATACCCAGATTCAAGCAACAATGGCTTTATAAAATCTTTGATACTGATCACAGAGAGTATATAACCAAAACACTAAATCCAACATAATAGCCAAGTATAATATTTTCCATGAATTAAGATAGTAATCAAACCTTAAGAAAATTCATGGGAAAACACGGCATACCTGAAGCACCAGAGAACATAAAAAATGAACTCCAAAGAATACTTGAATCCCTTCACCTTTCCTTTCTTCTCCAGGATTCCCCAAGAATTTCCTTCTCCTCCTCTAGCAACTCACTCCCTCGAACTGTTTCTCCTAGACTTCCTCATTGTCTTTCTTTGTGAAATTTCCCTGTTTCCCATCATCTCTATTTATAGGCCACATTTAGCACCCTTTTAGTGTCCAATAGAAGATGGAAGGCCAAAGGAGGGACGCTTGAGGATTCCACGAAGCGTCAATGACTTTCCTTTCATTTTTTGGGTGACGGTTTTCCATTTCTAGCGACTCTCTAGTTTGCCAGTCGATTAACCCCCTTCGGGTGATCGACCGCAAAATCTCCAGAGTTAACACTTTCCTTCAGTGTCAATCGATCACCTTCTTCATGTGATTGACAGCAAATTCATATTTTCATAAATTGCTTTGGTCCCAGTCGATCAACCTCCTTTAGGTGATCGATCGCTTCGATTTTCCTTCACCACTGCCATTTTTGCGGTCGACCCCATGGTCGACCGATTCCAACTATGCTGCATTTTGGATTAAAATCTCTTTGGATTCGGCCGATCAATTCCTTCCCATGATCGACCGCCTCAAAAATCTATTGCCACTGTAATACTTCGCACTATTGATGATCGACCGTATCCAACTTGATCGACCACCATCCTTTCCTTCTTTATTCTAAATTATTCTGGTTAATAAATTCCTTCCATTAATCATCCAATACCTCAAACAAAAGCTTTCATTCCATCTCTTCCAAAACCACACAAACTATCAATCACTAATCCAAATTCTAATACCATCCTATTTAATTCTAAATGTCCTCAAATAAATCTCAAATCAACTTCAATAATCTTAATATTTCTCCTAAGTTAACATGAACATAATTCGGGGTATCATAATTCATTTTATTCAAATACGTTTCTCTTGACCAACACCTATTCGTCCATTTCAGCTCCTAATACCCTCAAACTCATTACTTAAGTCGTATGCTTAGCATTACAAAAATCTGGGATATTACAACATTTATGAGTTTTAGAGTCCCCGAGATAGTTCCTAACATAGTTCCCGAGACAATCCCCGACACAGTTCTTAAGACGCAAGTGATCACATTGTAACGTTTACATTTTTATGTATTATTTTAACTATGCTAATTTTGTTTATAGTGTGTTATGCAGGAGTATGATGCGCAAGGTCCACAAACACAAACAAACACAAATGTGGACCTTAACCTTCCTTGATTTGGGAAGACAACGCTCAATCAAAGTGACTATTAACTATACGTTGAAACTAGATATACATCATCTACAATAGTTTATTCAAGGTATCTTATTGTAGATGATGTATATCTAGTTTTGAAACATAGTTAATAGTCACTTTGATTGAACATTGTCTTCTCTAATCAAAGAAGATTAAAGATATACAAAGATGAAGAATACAAGATTGATAATTTGGTTTACGCCTGTAATGCACACATGCATGATATGGGTGTAATTGAATTGATAAATTAGTTTGCGTTTGTAATGCACATGTACATGATATGGATGTAATGGAATTGATAATTTGGTTGTTGATGATGAAATTTTGAATCTGTACTTCATTTAGAATCTGTAAACGAAATTTTGAATCTGTACTTCAGCCGTTCGACTGACCTCATTTTTTTTTATCAACCATGCTGACGTTCTGCGGCAAAAAGTTGTCTTTCCGCCGTGGAAAGTTGGCATTCTGCCGCAGAACATCATTCATTCCACAACAGAATGACATGTTTCCGAGGCAGAATGTCAACTTTCGACAGCTGAACATCAGCATTCCTCTGCCTTGAATATTTCGGTGTTATGCACAAGTTGCTTAAATTGTTATGTTAGTTGTTGGTTGATGATAAATAAAATGGTTTGAGTCAATTTCTCTTTCAAAAAATTGAAAATTTTGCAAGGGTTTCTCTTGTTTGTAGTCTATCCCCCTATGACATTATCAAAACTAGATATTTTCCAAACATTATTAGCCAAGCAAACAAAACAAACATGAACATCAAAATATATTATCCAAGTACATTAAGTAAACATATAAAGAGATAATAAATTGTTTATTATGTACAACAATTCAGTATCTTAGTATCCCTACATATCTAAACTACACTACGCCGCCTTCTTCTTGCTAGATTTCCTGCACAAATCGGTGATGGTGGAAGTCAGTCTTCTTGTAATCTCGGATCACCCTTAACCCATCACTTATACACCAAACAATGTCGTGTGAGCTGAAAGGCAAAGGAAAAAATCAGTACATAAGCTAAAAGCAATATGAATCTACACAAGGGAAAAGATGTACTTCTCTTTGTTAGTTGGCTCTACGACGACTGCAATCGCTTCAAGCAACAACACTTGGTATGGGAAATGAGTGTGTAGGTCAATGGATGACATAAAACACACTTGTTGTGAGTGTGACTAAAATGCAAAGAAAGCATGCATTAGAACTGTTGAAACATGAATGACAAACTAGAAAAGTGAGATTTTTACTTACGTGAATTGATGCACCTCAAGACCCTATCACCCGAGTTTGAGTCAAGGGGCACCTCACTTTTCTAATAAATTATTATTTTGCAGGTGGCGTCTCCTTAGATAGCTTTGAAGATGAGCTAAAGCATGTTGACAAGGAGGCATCAAAACACTTGATCACTTGGTGCCATGAAGGAACTCCTCGGGTGGAGCTAAGTACCCGAGCAACTATGGATATCCATCTTGCCGAAGCTAGTGAGGTGCCCTAGAGTTTGAAACATGTTCTTTCAATATGATGACATGAATTTTAGATGTATGTTGGGATGAACTACTAGATTTTTTGTTTATTTTAATTAGTTTTAGGATGGATAATATGTTTTGGTTTTTGTGGACTCGGCTAGCTTGTTAATTGAGTCACCATGCCCAATTTTTGTGTTTTGAAGGGCATTTTTATCTTTGTTCATTAGGGAGGTACTTAACCCTCCTTAATCATGTTTTGACCCACTTGTAGTCAATCAAGCAGCTATTTTTCTTTTGTTTTCGGAGTTCTCTCCCAAAGCACCAAACCAGATTCTTGTCTAGGGCAACCTCAGCTAGATTTTCCAAAGACTTTCTTCCTCTAGTTCATTCATTCTTGGATGCTGGATTTTATGCTGCGTTTCTCTTAGCAACTTGCTCTAGTTGCTCATTGAGAGAGGAGAGCCAGAAGAGTGAAAAAAAAACGATTTGGAGAGGCTTCTTTTATAGGAGTCCGTTGAAGTCACAATTTCCGGGCATAGGGATTTCGCGAACCACTATGAGATTGATTCTATAATTTTGGGGTTTGAAGCCCTATGGAATGTGGTGAACTGAGTATAGTTTTGGTGAAAGTTGGATTAAAACTCACGACTCTGTGCATTGTTCTTTGGAGGTCGCTGGAACTGTTTTTGCAGAAATGTTTTAGGGCAGAGTCTTATTTCGCGCATAACTTACATTCCATAACGTTTTTTGTCGTGATTTTTTGAACTGGTTGTTACAATTGGTATCAGAGAAAAGTATCAGAGCAATTATGTTTTAAAAATGATTTTTGTAAATTGCTCTGATACAGTAGGTATCAAGGCGACTGCATTTTAAAAAAAAAATGATTTTATAACCTGCCTGCCAGCACAGGCCTCGACGTGGAAAATACTTCATCCACTGTAAGTACACTTCCTAATACTTTACTAATACATGATTTCTTATTCTATTTCAATTTATGAATTGTTAGGAACTAATATGTAGGGACTAGTGGACTAAGTAGACTTGGTGACTAAATATTTTGTATTTTGATATGTACCCTGATATATTTGGATCATTTGGAATGCAGTTGATGAATGAATGAACTTTTCTAGAACTGTTTGGTATTTTATGCAGGTAAGATAGGTTTGGGGGAGTGTAGAAACAGAGGAGACTCTGCCCAAATTTTTAGAAATAGGAAGGAGACAATAAGTGGAAGAAAAATCCCAAGTGAACTAGACCAACTAGATAGATAAACGAGGTCACCTAGGTTACAATAGACTAGATAGAGGATAGATTAGATACAAGAAGGAAAAACATTAAGGGCTAAGCCAAATTAAGAGAACATTTGAGAATGAATAGAGAGAGCGTTTTGGACTTTTAATGGAGGGTGGTTGAATACTCGGTGTCTTGATCCCTGTCCGCGATGCCGTGCTAGGAATGCACTTAGGTGAGACAAGATGTTTGGAAGGTTTAGTCTATTGGTATGACCAACTTGGATTAGTTTTGACGACCAACTCCGACATAAGGTATTTCCTGTCCATCTTTGGGTGGTGGGTTATCATTGGACTAGGATTCAAACAGATAATATGACTTACAGCGGACTTGGTTTAAGTTCTCCGTCTTGGTCCAGACTTAAATAAGATAACCGAGGACGTGACTGCACGACTACACAGTAAAGGCAGAGGCAATCGGTTGAAATTCTCTGGGAACGAGTAACAGAAACAAAAACTGAAACAGAAACAAAAACAAATAAAGAAATGGAAACAGAAAAGAGAACAGAAATGGAAACAAAAATTGAAACCGAAACAGAAATGAAGTTTCTAGAAATAAATTTCTGGAAATAGATATAGAAACGGAAATAGAAACAGAAACAAAAACGGAAATCGATACAGAAACAAATACAGGAACGAAAACAGAGATGGGAACAAAAACTGAAACAAAAACGAGAACGAAAATCGAATCAGAAACGAGAGCAGTTATAGATACAAAAAGAGAAGTAAGACAAAACATGTCTAACTCAACCATGGAGCGGTGTAGTTCATAATTCAGAAACAAGCTCGGATGGATGGAATGGATGGTGGAGAGCAGTTCGATCATGCTGAAGTTGTGAAGTGAGAGAGGAAGGTCGCATGTGCTTGGACTCAAGTTGTGAAGTGTAATGGACTTGAATGGAGAAAAACAGTGAAGGATGTGAGTTCAACGTTAGGTTGTGAGTCTTTTAGCAGTACGAAGGTTGTGAAAACTCTTCCTTGGCATTGAATCACCTGGATGTGGTATCAAATTTGATGTGGAATGTCAGATTAAGGAGAAATGCTGCAGATTCAGGAGTTGAGCAGCAATGGTGAAGTGTTTATTGGATTGAAGCAATAATTGGATATAAGAAAGTTGTCATTCTACTCTTGATGTTCGAGGTTGACCCAGGAGAAAATAGAAGAACGGTCGGATTAAGGTGCTTTCTACATGAACTGATGTGGAAATAATGCGATCTAGGAGTGAGTTCGAAGGATGGATCGACTTTTTGGTACAAAGGGATGCGTTTTGGATGAACTCAAGCTGATCCATTAGCAGTATTTAAACAAATTGTCAGTAAGAAGGGTGTTGGCAGCCTAGATAAAATGAAGTCTTAGGACCACTAGGTATAACGACCCAGATTTTTGTAATTCCTTGAAATGCGTGAAAATTTGAAATTTTACTAAGGCCTTTAACATTTCTTTGAAAACAGTTATCAGAGTGTGACGCTAAATCGGATCGCTACTGACCTTTCATTAAACTCGTATTGAAAACTAATAAATAAAATGCGGAAGCGTAAAATAAATCGTCTATTTAAAACTTTGCGAAAGCGTAAATAATTTGATGAAAGAAACTTAATAAAAAGAACTCAATTAAAATACTGCATTTAATAAATGAAACTGACAAATTAAACATCATTAAATTACAACCGTTTTCTCTTTTCATTTAAGCCTGGCTAGCCACGAGTCTCGCGCGTGCAAATCTTTCATCCCTGCTTAATTATTTGTTCGTCGTCTTTTGCATTTACTCCTAAGTCTGTGCGTTTCTTTCCTCGTACTCATACCTATACATACACCACAAGTAACTATAAGCCCAAAGGCTTAGTAAGGAAAAA
Organism: Begonia loranthoides; assembly: GCA_022433065.1. NCBI lineage: Eukaryota > Viridiplantae > Streptophyta > Magnoliopsida > Cucurbitales > Begoniaceae > Begonia > Begonia loranthoides. Next base: position 9,337,208 of record CM039479.1, on the reverse strand, counting down.
GGGTAAATGCAACGTGAAATGCCTATCTTGAGTCCTTTTGGAATGGGGACCAGCCAAACCGATCATTTCATTACGTCATTCGTTCGTTCATTCTTTGCTTTGCTTTCATTCATTCGTTCTTTACTCGTACATCGAGCAGAAGATTGGAGGATTTCCTTTGTGATGTAATAGTGATCGGATCTAACCCTTCACTTGCAATCTAGAACTCCCGTATCATAAGAGGGAGGAGCTTCGGCTAGATTGCAGACTAGACCCGCTACCCATCCGCCCCCTAACTTTCCATTTCTTTCATTTTCTTAAATTTTACCTCACTTACGCGTGATTGAGTACCATCCGGTGAGACTCCCTACTGGTTTCTATTAACATGATGCATGATCATACATTCTCAACCTTACATGATGCATGATGCTCAATAACGTAATTTTAACAGAAATCGAAGTGTACATAAACGAAAGTAACTGTAGTTGAAAGCAAACTGAAATGGAAAGCGCATATAATAAATAGCTGTAATTAAAAGCACACAACAGAGAACAATCATAATATTGACTTGTAAACAGCGAAGCACATAAGGAGAATTCAAAACATACTATCATATGCTCATTTATTTTCTAGTCATTTTACATGCGTCCTATATTCATTGTTCTAGGTGATTATTCTAGTTTGTTATTTGAGATACTTTCATCCAATCTTGTTTATATGCTCGGTCTACTGAATTACGCTAACCAATTTACATGCTCAAAAGAGATAAGATTAACATTCTAGTTAGTTATCCTAGTTCATTTACATGCTAGGATTCATTCTAGTTCATAGTAATTTAACATGCTTAGTAATTAATCCTAGTTAATTAACATGCTTACTAATTATGGTTAACAAGCTCGACATTTACGTACTGCTAATTAGGTAACTAATCATACTCGGGTTTAGTGGAAAATAACATGCTAACAATTATAAGCAATATTATAAACAGAAATAAAAGCCTTCATTCACTTTGCCATGAAACCCTTAACTTCCTTCATACTTAGTTCCTCTTTCTCTTATCTTTCCACTATTCTTTAGTAAAGTAAAGCAATAAAAGAAATTGCAGCAAAAGGCAATATAATTATATTAAAGGAAAGTACGACAAAGAGAGATACACAAAATATTAACAAGAAGGAATAACCTATTAATATTAGCCTAGTTCATTACATGCTCAAGTAGAATTAACATTTTAATAAGTTGTCTAAATTAGTTTGCATGCTCAAGAAGATAAGATAACTATTTTAGTTGTTATCCTAGTTAATTTACATGCTCATTTTCATTATAATTAATTAATTAATTAACATACTCATTAGGTAACCTAGTCAAATTACAAGCTTACAAATTATAATTACCATGCCCACTACGTAATCACATTTAGTTAATTCACCTAGTTAATTAACATACTCATGGAAGTTATTATAATTAATAGTTTAGGGTTCTAATCCATTAATCATGCTCACTAATTAGGTTAATTTACATGCTCACTAGATGTTAATTAAACATGCTCTAATTAATTAGTTCACTTACCCAAATAGTTAAATAATTACATACTCTTGATTCGTTATCCACTAAACATGCTTGAGTCGATTAATCATGCAAACATGCTTACTAAGATTACAATTGTTATATTAATAAATTATTAGTCGATTTACATGCTTGGCTAATCGATTAAACATGCTGACTAGTTAAACATCTTACTAACTTATACAGAATTGTTGAACATAATGATTGTGATTTACGCAGAGAGATTTAACCAAATAATAAGAATCAGAACTAGCCATAAGACAACGTTAGTATCATGAAAGGAAATATAGCACAAGTAATTAACAGCACGTAAACACTATAAAACATGGTCATCCTTAGCATAATTCTCCATTCGTTCTTCTTTTCTAGTCATAACTATCATTCATAATTAAAGCATTGGTAACCGAACTAATAATAAAGAAAAGTCACAAACTAACAGCAAGAAACAAGTTTTTAACAAAGGAAAGCTACAGGGCATCACAAATAATCACAGAACCATCAAAGCAATATCGTAGAACTACAATAAACTACAGAGCACTAACGTAAAATTCACGCACTCTACTTGTGGTGTAGGGCCTCCTTTGGCCAAGACACCCCTAGTTTCTCACCTCAAACTTTATCGCGTGTTCACTCTTAATTGTCGTCCTTCTTCTTCCGATACCTTCAGAATTATAAAATAACTCGTCGTTAAAATCACATATTAATGACCTTACTTCTACGACCCACATCCTAAGTCCTTCAAATTAATACCCAGTTACTTAACCGCTTCCATTGCTTACAACTTAACAATCATCATAGAGATAAATCCAACATAACAGAAATTTCATAAATCTGTTTATCCCAATGCTATCCTCACAATCAGCAAGGCAGACAAATCCATTTAGAAAGTCATACCAACGGTAATCAGACCATGCAAATGAGCAACATCACAGGATTAACCAAATTGATCCTCAAAACTATAATCAATACTAATGCTGGACTTAACACCCAAGGTACAAATTTTATTTTAACAAAACAACCTTCATTTCCAAAGAAACAGATTAGCATAAAACCAATATATTCTTGCTTCATATCATTGGCATCCAACACGGGTTCCACATAATACTAAAACCAACAGAACCTCTACAACAACTAGCTACCAATACCAAACAACCATGAATCTAACATCAAAGAGGGAAAACCTTACCTTGAAGAACACTTGAGACCGCAGCTGTAACAACCATTGACACACACCCATCACCAGCAGCACCAACCCAACTGTGCACTGCTAGCACTCCTTCCAGTTGAGTAAACCCGAGGACGACATCTTAGCCATCCAGAGAGCACCTCTCCTCTCTGCCTCCAATTCTCTCTCTGCATAGCTCCATCTCCAGCTCACCCGAGAGCTGTCCTCTCTATCAATTATTCTTATCAACACAACGCAATAATTCCACTAGATAGTATCTCCGCAAATCCATCCTTCAATTAAGAGTGTTCCCCACTCTGCATTTACACCCAATAAATGCAGAGTGCGATTCTAAGCTGGAAGAGTGGGTGGAGGTTGTCTACATTGCCGACAACATTCACTCGAACTGTCCAGACCGGGTTCAGATGCAACTGGTTTGCTAACCTCGCCGGTCGGAGCTCGCTGTCCGTTGTGAGTTCGCCACTGCCGAATGCGGAATCGAGGATTCATCTATCGGATCGTGCCTCCAGACAACAACCAATCAATAGAGATGCAAGGGAGGAGGAAAATCCGACCAACATACCTCCGATTTGTCACCGAAATCGCAACCTGTGGAAGTCCCGATTTGTCCCGTGCCGCCTCGCCTCCAGAGCCCTAACCGCAAACACTGTTCCAATTCCCCTGGGCATCGCGCATGCTGTCGCGCAGCATCGTACAGCCGTCCCGAGCTCGCCCATCGTCGTTCGCCCTCGCTCCCGATTTCCCTCGACTCTCTATTGATTTCTCTCCCTCTCAGTCCTTTCCTCTCCCTACAAAGAATGGTTGAAGGCCATTCCTTTGGCCTTCATCAAACCGGTTTGCTTAGTGAACCGGTTCACCCACTATTCTTCCCATAATGCTTTCCCTTTTTAATTTTTATTTCTTCAATTAATATTAATAAATCTTCTTAATTATATTTACATCTTAGTTTATTTAATTTCTTAAATTAATTTAATATATCCCAATTAATCAAATATATTATAATTTAATTTAATTAATATTTATTTTATTTTGATTACGTTAATTTTCATAATATATAATCTAACGAGTACATTTTTGGTAATACCCCGATAATTGTTCCACTTAAAAAGTCGGGGTGTTACACCAGGGAACTACGTTATCAAATGGGGTAGTTAGAGAAGAAATTTGTTTGTAGTTTAGCGTATGTTAAGTTAAGAAGGGGGTACTACGCTCAGCAAATTACAATGACTAAATTTATATAAGGAGGGAGATATGTAATATCCCAATAACATTTTTCCCATATACGCGATGTAATTAAGTGTTGGGATAAGTAGTACATTACATTGCGTATTTATACATGTTATATTATGATGTGTATTTATGGGAAAAATATTATGGGATGAAATTAAATGTGGAAAACGTGATGGAAAAGCTAGATTTTTGAGTTGCGGTAGTATGCGGATGACACGAAGATGAGATATGTCATCCGCAAACGCATGGGTAGCATTCCCTATGCTTTGGGAAGCAACAGGACAAGGTTCTACATCTTGATGCGTTTATAGCTTGACTTTCGGACACATGCGGACGAAGGCAGACACATGTGGACTTGGTCATTTTGAATCTGTCCAATTCCTGGACAGTTTTGGACGATGCAGATGCTCAAATGCAGACGCCATCTTTCATCTGAATGGCAAATTCGGACGATTCCATACGAGGGTGGACGCATGCGGACACGACAATTTTGAATCTGTCCAAAGTCAGGACACTTTCAGACGCATGCGGACGCTATATTCAGACGACATTCTTTGTGCAAATGTGCACTCCTACTTTAGGAATAGTGACTTTTGGATGTACATGGACGAGGCCAGGATGACTCGTCGCGTCCGAAACGGCCTAGACCTGCGAATAAATTAGGGTTTAAAATGGGGAAGTTTGTCGTTTAGCCATTAAATTTGCACTCAGCCGACCACGAAGTCACTCCCCCATGCTGGACACCATGCCTCCCCACACTGGACGCCATTCCTCCCTTGCCCCTAGGTGTACGTGTGTTCCCTCTCTGCGTTGTAAGCCATTCCTTCTCTTCACTCTTCCATTCTCAGTCTTTCCCTTTCTACGTGAAAGTTATTGCGAGAGAGGGTTCCTCCGAGAGAAAAATCATCTGGATGAATTATGAGAGCTCCTGTGTGTGAGCTTCCCCTTGTGAGTGAGAGTGCTTTGTGAGCTCGTGGGTGATATGTGAGTGATGATAAGTGTGTGAGGTTGGGAGCCCTGTGAGCTGGGAGCTGCTGTGGTGTGAAGCTAGGAGCTGGGAGTTTGCTGTCTATGGGTTGAGTCTTCATTAGGGTAAGGATTTGGATAGAGTCTTAGCCGTCAAAACCCTACCCACAAGTAGTGTGCATGAGTAGTATTTCTTTATTGTTAATATTCTTTGTTAATTCTGTGTAATTTCCTTTATTGCAATACATACTTTACTTTGATGAAGAAGTTGATAATGCTTACTACTGGTTGATATCGTTTGTTGATAGTGTTTGCTGATACAATGACAAACCATAGGTCTGAAATTGTAAAGAATGTTGAACTAAGGCAATGATTCTGTTAGGTGAATACTTATTGCTGTTTTACCTGAGTCTGTTCACTAATAATGATTTTGTTCTGCTAGAATGTAATCTTATCATCTTATTTGCTGTAACAATAGTCTAGACATTAGCGTTAGTTGTTGTCTTGCTATTATCAGTGTTGATATCTCTGTGTTAACTAATTTCTCTATAACAATAATAAGTATAAGCATGTTTATTATATAACTAATCCTAGTATGTTTAATTAACTAATTAACTACAATTAATCCGAGCATGTTTAACCAATTAATAAATTAATCTGAGTAGTTTAACTTAAACTAGTTAATCTAAATATGTAAACTAATTGATCGGTGTATGTTAACTAACTAGTTATAATTACTTCCTTCAACACGTTAATTAACTAGGATGAAAGCATGTTTAATCAACTAGAATAATAATCGTAATCTTTCTTGAGCATGTTAATTAACTAGGATCACTAACTAGAATAATAATCGTAATCTTTCTTGAATAGAAGCATGTTATTCATTAAAAGCATGTTTAATTAAATAAGAATAGAAGCATGTTTAATAAGAATTATAATTTCTCATTTGAGCATGTTTACCTTGCATGTACGTTATCATTGGATTAAATTATGCTATTAAAGCTTAGTAACTTATTCAGCATGTTTACCCTAATTGCGCCATCCATATTTATAAACACGATAGTTTACCATTTTATTAGTTGTTCAAGTCGTTAATTAAAAGCATGATATTAAAAGTATGTCGTTTTATATTCTGATATTAAAAAGATTCATTCCATTCCCTTCTACACTTGCACATTTAATTACTGTCGTTCAGTTATGATTTATTGTTTAATATTGTTATTTACTTTCCCTTAGATGTGCTATTCAATTATTGTCATTTAGTTTCCTTTATATGCGAAATTCAATTATTGTTAATGTTATTTTATACTGCATCATGCATCATGTTATTTGGAGAATATATCATCATGTATCGTGTTAATAGAAACCAATAGGGAGTGCCACCTTGGGGTTGGTACTCACATGCATTGTGTGAGAAAAATGTTAAATGAATGAATGAAAGAAAAGAAAAGAAACAAGAAGTTGGGGGTCATATGGGTAGTCGGATCTAGTCTGGTAGCTAGGCAAAGCCCTTACCTGGTCGAGAACGGGAACCTAGTTGCCCACAGGAGGTTAGTCCGATCAACTATACCATCCCATATGGGTCCTCCAATCTTCCGCTCGATGTACGAGTAAAGAACCAACGAACGTAATGAAAAGATTGGTTTGGGTGGCCCATTCCAAAAAGAACTAAAGAGAGGCATAGCATATGCATAAACCCTTTTCCTTACTGGACTGTCTTACTTGTGGTGTAGGTACAAACGATGAACAGATCACAAAGTGAGGATGAATGATTTGCACGCGCGAGACTCGTGGCTGGCCAGGCTAAAGAGAGTGAAGAGAAAATGTTTTGTAATTTAATTTTTTAGTTTCCTTCACTAAATTTCTTACGCTTCTGCTATGTTTTAAATAAAAGATTTTATAACTGCTTCCGCTTCTTTACGATTTTCATAACGAGAATAACGAAAGGTTTTTGACGGTCCGGCTTTAGGCACTCTAATATTGTTTTAAAAAGAGATTTCAACAATTTTATAAAAGTTTTAAATTTAACACATTTTAAAAAGGTTAGAAAAAGTCGAGTCGTTACAGAAGACATACCACCTGCACAATTTTAAGTGACGGAGGCTTCGATCCATCCAATGCAGCAGTCGATGGAGGAAGGAGAGCAACTATCTCTTGCACCTTAGCAAGCACAACAAGAGGAGAAGGTTGGCCTATGAGGGCAATGGTGCTCAAATTTGAGTCACGTTATTACGTCGCATACAAATAAAGTAAAGTAAATAATGGACTTTGTGTAAAAACTAAATAACTTACAAGCAATCTATGGCTTTAGGTGTTGAAGTGGACGATGGAGAGGCCGCTGGAGGGGCAGCTGGAGGGGCTACTGGAAAGGATGGTGGAGGGGCTGCTTGCTGCCCCATTCTCTGCAATTCGACCAACATCGTATGATGATGCTCCTCTGCTCGCTCCTCAATTTTTTGCATTTGGAGGAGCCCGTTTTGATGTTGCTCCTCCATTTTTTGCATTTGGAGTAGCTTCATTTGATGCTCCTCCTCCATCATTTGTATTATATGTAGCCCCATTCGATGGAGCTCCTCCATCCATACAAGTCAGTTGTAATACCCTGACTTTTTATATTGAAATTTAATAAGGATAATTGGAAAATAATTATGGGTATTTCGATTAATTGGATAGTTATCGGGGTATTACCAATGACGTTTTCGTAAGATTATAATTTAAGGAATTTATTGGATGATAATTAGGATTAAATTGGAAGAGTATTTTATTCGGTTATAAGGAGGGAAATAAATTGTGGTTGGAATTAGAAATTAGGGATAATTAATTTAGTGGGAATTAATTGGGATTAAAATATAAAAGGATTAATTGAATATAAAAATAATGGGATTAGAATTAAAAAGGAATTAAAATATAAAAGAAGAAATTGGGAATGGAGAGGGGGAAGTAAACCGGTTAACCCGTGAACCAGTTTGTCTGGAAAACAAAAGAAGAGGGAAATTGTCCCTTGGCCATTTTGCGTTGAACCAGAAAAATGAGAGGGAGAGCAGAGAGACGGAGAGGGAGTGAATGACGTAGAGGAGAACTGCAATGGAGATGACAACGATGCTCGGCTGGGGTTCTCTCATGGCGTGGTATTGTCCAAGTGAGCAGCTGTGGGCGAAGCAAAGCGGCGAGTTGTGGCTAGGGCTCAGGATCGATGGTCCACAGGCAGCGATTCCAGCTTCGGGTGACTTAAGTTCAGTCGGTTTCTTCCTCCTCCTTTGCTTTATGCTGATCGGGCGTTGGCAAGGAGTGATTTCTGAGGCGAATTGCTCCAGCTAGGAATCGGCAATGGTTGGCACTGGCGGTTCAGGAAGAAGTGGCTGAAGGACTTGGGGTCCGGTTTGTGGTTCAGTCCGAACCAGCCCAATTCTGGCTCTTGCTCTATAGAAGGCGATAACCTGGACTTACGTGGAGGAATGGGCTTAGTCAGGGTAAGGCGTGGGTATGGCTTGAGACATGGCATAGCTGCTCTCTGGTGGATTGAAATGTAGAGACGGAGAGGAAGAGCCTCTCTAGAGAAACAGGGAGGCAGAGGGTGAGAAGCTCTTTAGTGAGGTTGAGCCGAGAGCTGTGAAGGAGAGAAGCTCTATGGAAGAGAGTCATGGTTGAGAGAAAATTATTAGAGGAAGAAGAAGTGGATGACTGTTTTCTTCTCAGGTCCTTGTGATCCTTCAGGTATATGCTCTCTGGTCCTTTGGGTTTGGTGCTCTATTGATTGGATGCTACTTCTATTGATTTTCTGCTTATTGGTTTCGTGAAGTGGTTATGCTGGAGTGTCTTCAATAATCTAACTATTACCATGAATAAAATGTTTTATTGGTCGTGTTCTGCACTTTTTGGATGTTGTTATTGAACTTTGAAGGTCATGGCTATGCTGTGTTGTTTGGAAAACTCTTTGTTTGTCTCTATTGAAATTGTTAGAAACTGTTAAATGATTGGTTGTCCTATGTCTAAGGATATTGAAGAATGAGGATCATATATGCTCTCTGTTTCTTTGGAAATGAATATTGTGTTGTTAAAGTAAAGTCTGTACTTTGGTTTTCTCACTGCTGAATGAATTACCGATTAAGAATTTGGAATAAGCCATTAAATTGGATTAGATTGGTGAGTTGTTTATAATCTCTATGTGGTTAACATAAAGTTGTGATTGTGCCCTCTGTTGTTGATCGTGACAAGTTTATGAACTGTTAGTTATGTACGTTGGAATGATTTGTCTATTGCCATTCTAATTGGATAAAAAGAATAATAAGCATGCTTTGTTGGTTGTTAAGTTTTGTTAATGGAAACTGTTATTCAACGTACGTGGATTATTGCATTTTGGTACGACATTAATTGGGTGTAATATCATGCACTCTTCGGATACGTCAATTGGATATTAGGATGAATTATGTTTCGTTTTAGACGTTAACGTGTTCCTAGAATTATTATGTAATTAAGGATAGGAAAAGAATGAAATTAATAAGTTATGATTATTAATGAGTAAATGTTTTAATTATGAAGGTATTGAAAAGAAGAAGAAGGATAAAGATTACATACGAATACGCGTTAAAGATCCGAGGTAAGGATTGGGTAGAGTCTTGGCCAGTGGAGGCCCTACCCACAAGTAGTGTGCGTGTGTTCCTTTGTTGTTGATATTCTGTGTATTTTCTTTTACTGCAATTCAATTTCCTGATAGAGAAACTACTAAAGCTATTACTAAGATTATGATCCCTAACGTTAAGCTCTATGATATGAACCGATGAACTGCCGAAATGAACTGATGAACTGAAAGTTATGTGAAGAAATGTTACGTGTAAATAAGTTAATTATTTCATGGATAGTAGTTCTGTTCTGATTAAAATGTTGTATATCACAATGCTTGTTAAGATAGTAGATCCTATTGATAATGCTATAAATTCTTGGTACTGGTTAGGAGCTGTAACTTTTCTTTTATAAGACTATGTATAATAAATGTTGAACCATGTCTTACTTTCGAGCGTACACGTGTTTAGGATTGATTCATGCCATTGGCCCTTAATTATTTACTAAGCATGTTTCCGTTAGTTTTACTTATGCATGTTTCCTTAGTTATTTACTAAACATGTTTCCGTTAGCTTTACTAAGTATGTTTCCGTAGTTATTTACTAAACATGTTTCCATGAGCTATTTACTAAGCATGTTTCCATGAACTATGTACTAAGCATGTTTCCTTTTATCTATTTGCTGAGCATGTTTCTGTTAGATTATTAGTTTCATATCTATGCCATTGTATAATTGCTAAGCATGTTTAGTAGCTCGCTGTAAATAAATGTTTAAAACTCAGTTTTATAGCATGCTCACCTTGCCATTTCTGTTACTGCTATGTTCTATAAATTCAAGCATATTATTCACTGTTTCAATTTGTGCTATATTTGTTCTCTTTTATTCGTTTTAATTACTGTCATTCATTTTTATGGGTTGTTCAATTATCGTTATTTTTATACTGTATTGACATGCATCATGATAATAGAAAAAAGTAGGAAGTGCCACTTTTGGGGTGGTACTCATATGCATTATGTGATGAAAAAAATGAATGAAAGGAAAGAAAAGAAAATGGGGAGTTGGGGGACGGACGGGTAGTTCGGATCTAATCAGGTAGTCTAGACTAAGTTTCCTCCCTTGTCGGGAATGAGACCAGCTATCCTAGGTGGTTAGAAGCCGACCAAGACTAAACCTCCAACACGAGTTCCTTAAATCTTTCGCTCGATGTACTAGTAAATGAAACGCATGAAAAAAATGAAATGGGGGGTTAGGGGACGGACATGTAGTTTGGATCTAATCAGGTAGACTGGACTAAGTCTCCTCCCTCATCGGGAACGGGACCAGCTATCCGAGGTGGTTCGAAGCTGACCAAAACTATACCTTCAACACAGGTTTCTCTAATCTTCCGCTCGACGTATGAGTTAGGAAAGAAAGAAAGAATGAATGAATGAATGAAAGAATGACCGTAAAGAAAAGATTGGTTTTGGGCGGTTCCCATTCCAAAAAGAACTAAAGAGAGGCATAAAGCATACTTCATACCCCACTCCTTACTAAGCCTTTGGGCTTACAGTTTACTTGTGGTGTAGGTACATGTATGAGAAAATGATGAACAAATCAAAGAGTAGTTGATGAAAGATTTGCACGGGTGGGACTTGTGGCTGGTTAGGCTAAGGAAAGTAAGAGAGAAAAGAGTTTTATAAATGTAAAGTAATTATTTAATTATTGTCTTTGTAAAATGAACGAGTTACGCTTCCGCTATGTTTTGAGAAAACCATGGCTTACAAGTTTTAAGTACGATGTTTTAATGATCGAATTTTTAAGAAAAGAACTTTGATTTCAATTTAAAGGGTTTAATAGGGATTTAGTTGTTTTATAAAAGTTTTAAATTTAATGCATTTTTAAAAGCAAAGAAAAAAAAAACCAAGTCGTCACATCAGTCCTCCATCGTTCGGAATCGATCCAAGACCGAAAGATGTCACTCCTCCTCTTGTTCCTCCATTCTGCGCATCCAGCTGAAAATCTCCTCAGGCATCAAAGTAAAATGAGATGACTTAGGAGGGGTGGAGTCATCGACTACAGAGCATCGCCATCCATGTGTTGCAGAGGCGATGCTGGAGGTTGTTCCTCAAGTAGGATGGAGGCTATACGATTGGGGT